>JAHHUM010001458.1:541516-751912 GCA_036173005.1 Crenichthys baileyi
TATATATATATATATATATATATATATATATATATATATATGTGTGCGTTTATACTTAAAACCATGCAGCCCTATCAAAGGTGTGTAAATACCTTTGCAACCCACTTTATTTTTTGGCAAATAAAAACAAAGTTGAGAAACATTAAAAGAGATGCATGAAAATCTGGATGCAAATGAGAGGTGAGTGATCTTTTTTTGCTGGTGTCTGGATACGTCAGGAGTCACTGGAGGCACAGGAGACTATCTTGAGATGGATAATGATAGATGAGGAAAGATACAAAGAGCATGGCTCGCAGTTCAAAGTCAGGTGAGATGGAGAATAAGTTGAGGAGAGACAGACAGAGACAGGGAGGTGAAGTCAGACAGTAGTATAATATGAACGAGTGACAGGCGATGAGGAAAAGTGTGGGAAAACAATGGAAAAAGGCATGAAGTCATGGAACTAAGCAGATATTTTAACAGGAGAAGAGATATGGTGAGGAAAACTAACTGAGGATAGAAACAAGACAACAGGACATTAAAGCCAAAGACTATTATATTCAGTTTAAGAAAATAATGAAATGTTCATGAGAGACAGAGAACTTGCTTTATGCAACTGACCCGCGACAGCACATGAACAGTGGCAGCAGTAACATGAGCAGAGAGGAAGCCAATGGGGAGCCAGCGCTCCTTCGGCACATGGCCTCATCCTAACCATCAACAGACAATCACAAGGCAGGACAGAAAGAAAACAGATAATCATGCAGCAAAAGGTCAACATAGTTAGAAATAAAACATAAGCAGAAAACTTTGCTCAGGGGAAGAAAGTGTATCAAAAAAGGCAGATGCATTCAATTAGGAAGCAATAAGAGTTAGTGCGTGAGTAAGTGTTTGCATTTGTGTGAGTGAAAGAGACCGAGCAGGCATAGGAGTTCATTTGTGAGACTGACAAACTGACACTGTAAAAAATACTATAGAATCTAAATAAACAGAGCACTCGAGCGCTGAGGTTTCACACGTAAAGATTCAGGCCCAGCATTTCAGAGAAGTGTTTGTTTAGATTAGTTATTCATTCATTTTTAGAACTTCCCACTGTTTATCTCTGCCTGGGAAGCCTTCACACAGATCGCTTTAGGGACACAAAAATGTGTGACATGCACCATGTAAAGATATTAGTGAATGAAAAGAGCCAGGGGTAGGATACACTGATGATGTACTGTATTATGTCCCTAATGAAAAGCACCTTAGGGAATTTCCTTTTTTCCAAAACATTTAAATGTTACTCTGGTATTTGGTTCATTCACTCTAATGTGTTGCTACCTTTTATTTTTTAGGTAACAAGTCAAAATGCTCTTGGTATTTAGGTATCTACACATTTCTAATGTCAAAATTACATACTTTTATTGACTAAAATTCAGTAATTCTTAGTCAATCAAGTAATGAACAAAGGAAAAATTGGTAATGAATTTATGGCACATATTTCTACAATGGGATGGAAGCTATAACAAACCAAAGACTGCAAGGAAGTGGGTAGGTGGGTTTATGGACCAACAGATGGACAGACAGATAGATTAACTTGATGGATGGGTGGATGTATCCATGAATAGAAGGATGGATGGATGGATGGATGAAGAAACGAGATGTATGTATGGGTGGATGGACAAACTAGATGGATGGATAGCCAAAGTTGATGTATTTTTGCATTATAGTATGGATTGCTGGCTGATAAATGGACAAACTGGACAGAATGAATAGTCAGACAGATAGCCAACCTATCAATACTTAAATACATAAATCATTGTTTAAAAATAATCTTTGAGCAGGTATTCATGGAATATGAGTGTAGGTATGTGTTATATAGTGTGGATGGAGACAATGTCTGATACATGATCAGACTGGATGGATGGATTTAGATCATGAAGAAAAAGTCTGAAAATAAAATCTTTTTCCATACCAATCCAGGACTTTTCGTGGAAACCCAGTAATGTGTGCAAAAACAGCGATGTATATCCTTTCAATTTTGATTTGTAATGTTTTAGATGTTAAGTGCTACTGTGGATGAAGTTACAGTATGCAATTTGAAACCTGGTAACTACAAAAACACCCACTGGAAGTTATCACCCGAATCTGTACTTTCACTCAACTCCGTGGCAAGTTCTAGCATCTTTCAACAGTTCACAACTTACAATGGGGCTAGACTCGCCTTAACTGCTCTCAACTGTCCTATTTCCTTCAGCATCAGACATCTATAAACCCACTGTTTACAGACTACTGTTTAAACTATTTTGAAATGTGTACCATTAAAGAAAGGAAGCACACACACATATATACATATACATACATATATATATATATACATACATATACATACATATATATATATATATATAATTATATATATATATATATATATATATATACATACACATACATATACATATACTCGTACTCGTCAGGCGAGCAGCAGACGCTACAACACACATTTGAACCGTTTTAGCGTAAAGTTCAGCGTATACATATATACATACATATATATATATACATATATACATATATATACACACATATACATATATACATATATACAATATATACACACATATACACATATATACATATACACACATATACACATATATACATATACACACATATACATATATAACATATACACATATATACATATATACATATACAAAATACATATACCCCACATATACATATATAAAATAGCACAAAATATACATATAAAATATACTTTACATATAAAAATACACACTACATAAATACATTATAGACACACTTTACATAAAAATTTAAATATAATCCACACAACATAAATTTAAAATATAAAACCCCACAACATAACCTAATTAAAACAATATCAAATACTATATCACATTTTACATAAAAAAATTTTATACACATATACATTTTATATATATCCACATACCTTTATTAATAATATATTTTTATATATATATAAATACCAAAATATACTATATAATGAATCCCACATATAAAATAAAACATATACACAAAATATATATTATATAAAACCCACTTTATACACAAAAAATCTTATAAACACATATACACAAAAAGGTTATATATTTTATAACATTTTAATAAAAACATTTATATATTTTTAAAATTTTTATATTATATTTTATAAAACAAAAATACATTTTTTATATTTATATATATATATATATTTTTATTTTATACACATATCAATATATATATATATTAAAAATTCAATACTTTATAAATATATATTTTAATATATTTTATATAAAAATATATAACATATACTATATATATACCCTATACACATATCTATATTTAAAACCATATACAATATACATATATATAACCCCAAAAACACATTATATATAAAATATAAAAAAATATACACATATATATATCCCACCCAAAACATATACATTTTATACACTTTAAATTTTAATACCCATATACCCATTTCCCCATAATTAATTTTACCCATTAAAACCTATAATATTAATACCCCCCTAAAACTTTATTTTCCCTATATTTAAAAGATATTTTTACATAAATACTTTAAAAATTTTATAACCCATATACATTATATATACATTACAAAATAATATTATACATATATATACATATACAATATATATATACATAAATATTACCTATACATAAAATTATTTTATACATATATAACTTTATACATATTAAAAATACCATATATTATCATATACATAAAATATATTAAAAAACACATATAATTATATATATATATATATACACACAATATTATATAAAAACCCTAATGATAAAATTAAAATATGCATATATATACATACATACACGTATTATATATATATATATATATAAAAACAAAAACAAAAAAACAAATTCATCGTATGGCGTTTTAATCTTTTGAAGATTGTGCCCACTTTTGATCTCAATATTTCTCATTGTTCTCAAGAAAAAGTAATCAATGTATATTAAAAGTAACTTACGTGCTCAGTTTTATCAAAACAAACAGAAGGGGCTTTCCTGTAGCGAGGCCTGAGAGCTATTTCACAGGGATCCGGCCCATCAGCTGGGAGACTCAAATAGGAAACCATAACACAGGAGAGATAACCCAATAACGTAAAAGAACATTAAATATTTAAAAAATTTGGATCTCCAGCAGATTGCTCAATACCTCCATGACGTGGCAGCTGTTTTCAACTCCCTTGGGTTTTCCAAGAAGTTCCTTCTGTAATTGACTGCAGCCTTGTGTGTTTGAAAGAACATCTTAGATTTGTTTGTAAGCTACTCTGCAGATTGATCTCACACAGCCATGTGTGATACAGACAAAGTCAAAGACAAAAAGCAGGCAAATAGGAAGTCTGCGCTAATTTGTAAAAATCAGTTAAGGCTGATTATATTGCTCTTTGTTATGGATGCTGAATCTGCTAATCCATATTATCATGCAAACATGCTTGTCTTTGAAAAATTTAACTTTTTAACCATCTGTCTACTGAATCAAATGCATACATTCTCTGCTACATAACTGAATGCTTTTGTAAAAGGATACATGGCTGTTCATCCTGTCTTAATTTGCCCAAGCCACATGACTGGCTGTTGCCTTCTTGTCTGTCACTAATGATAAAGACCAGATTTGTATTGGGCACCTTTTCAGCTAGGTATTGCCTAGAAAAAGGAAGACACACACACAAAAGATATGAGAGCAGTTTGTTGACTCAAAAGCTGAAGTCCAGGAAACATACAGTTTCACAAAAACATGCTCACAGGAGATGCATGAAGATGAATATTTAACCCAAATGAATACAGAAAAATATACAGAGATGGTGCCTTACAACTTTTTTCTGCATGCAGGGCAAACTCTAGTTAAGACAAATACTATGTCATCCCTATGTACTCAAAACTTCACAGGAATCCACATATTACTAGTGCATATAATTTTTGTTCCTTTTTGTTTATACTTTATTCAAAACAAAGTGCAGAACTAATTTCTTAGCTGACCCATGATGCACTTAATGCCTTGCAAAAACATTTTTTTTCCCCATATTGAGGCTTTCTCACATTTTGTCATGTTAGAACCATAAGCGTCATTGCGTAACTGTACATTTTATATGACTGTAGTGCAATACTTGTGAAACAAGTCAACATATTTTTACTTTTATAACCAATCTTTGTTCCAGTTATAGCTTCAAGTGTTTTGGGCTATTATCTCCATCAGCTGGGACCAGATTTTTTGACAATTTTGTTTTTTTTTTTTTTTGAAAATTGCTGGAGCTCAGTCATATTGGATGGAAAATGTCTGAACAGCAATTTCAATAGTTTCCCTAGATGCTCAATTAGATTTGGGTCTTGACTTTAACTGGGCTATTCTCAGACTTGCTTTGATGTAAAATACCCCATTGTGGCTTTGGCTGTATATTTAGGGTTGTTGTCCTGCTTAAAAGGACAACGACCCAACACTCCAGCCTCAAGTCTTTTGCTGCCTTTTTCTAAGATTACTCTTGCTCTGAATTTAGCTCCATCCACCTTCCGATCGACTCTGACTACGGTGATCAGGATGATGTCTATTGTGAGTTTTCCACCATGTTCAGTTTTGTTTTAATCTGACCAAAACAGCTTCTTTTGCTTGTTTGCAAAGTTCAGTACATGGTTTGTGGCAAGCAATAAATGTGAATTGGTCTTCTTTGAACAACAGATTTAATCTTGCCACACAAAGGTTAGATTTGTGAAATTCCTTTCAAATAGTTGTCCAGTCAATTGATTCTCTTACCTGAGCTTTGGATTTCTGCAGCTCCTTCCGATTTACCATGGGCACGTTGACTACTTCTATGAAGGACTACTTTAATTAATAATTCTGTTCTTGCTCAGCTTGTCAGTGGATGATTGTCATGATAGGTTTGTGGATCTGTCAAGCATTTTCATTTTTTGATAATGGATCAAATAGCACTATGACAGCTCTTTAAATATTGTAATGTTATATGATAATCTACCTTAACCCTGTTTAAACTAAACAACTTCATGATGCTTTTTGTCTCATTGCTAGAAATCCTTTAGCAAACCTCCACACAACAGATTCATTTTTACTGAGATTAAACTACATATTGGTAAAATCCACTTCCTAATTAGAGGACTTCTGAAGGCAATTGGCTAGATTAGATTGTATTCAGTGGTATAAGAGTAGAAAGCCAACTATAAATACAACCACAGTTTTACTTTTAAACAAAAATGATAAAAAGTTCAATGTGTATTAGTACTTTTGCAAGGCACTATACTAATATCAGGAAACTTCTTTCAAAAATGGTAACATTTCTGCTTCTTAGCATGCAGATTTTTACATTTTCCTCTCACTGGAGAATTAAACGCCATCCTCCAAACGCAACTCAATAGAAGATTGTGAAATAGATATTAGATGTGTTGTAGGACACTTTACCTTGTGGAGTTTGCACACTCGAATGAGCCTCCAAAGGATGACTCCTTATTGTCAAAGAAGTACTGAGTTTGCTCTGTGATGCAAACCTCCTTAGTCATTGCATCAGACACTTTATCATCTGTTTCAGCTGTAGGGTGATTTGAAAACATATTAAGACTTTAGTGGCATATGCGTAAATATCACAACCATCTAATCAACATAGGTAATAACACATCTAGATAAACTTTCAACCCTAACTCCCATTTTTGAGATACTATAAACTCTAGATGCTTCTATTGAAGCAATTACAGAAGCAATAATATTCACTTACAGATGCAGACATTTATTGGCACTCCTGGTAAGGATGTGTAAAATGGCTTTAACATACATTTTATTGCAGTAACAATCTCACACTGAACATCTGACAAAATCCAAACCTTAAATTTGAGTACATTTATTAAGCGTGGAAAAAAAATCCAAGTTGAGAAATAACTGTTTAACAATTCTTTGCTGGCACATTTTCGTTCCCCTAAAATAAATGCCCAAATAGGTCAGAAAGGTAAACAAACAGCAATAGTTGCAAAATGTACCCAAGGATTACAGTTTCCATGTTTCCAGTTTACTGGTTCCTGCAGCTAAAATTTTATTTTTTATGGACAAAGAGACAAAATGTTTTTGAAACCAAAACCAAAAACAATGACATGTCTACAAAAAATAAAGAACATGTCATTCTTTCAAAACTGACATCAGCCGGTAAAATTTAGTTGCAACATTTATTTTAAGTGGCAACAGCAACCTCAAAGGCAGACATTTCAAAACGTTTTTATATTAAACTAAAACTGTATCCATATGGCCGTAAAAGGAATGAATCCAACAAAGGAAGATCTTTATCACAAAACAGACAAGCCTGTTCTTTGGGCTTTGCTTTGAAACTGTTTGTGATCTGTTGTTTCTAATACTTCATTTGTATCCACAGAAGACACAAAGCACCCATGTGTCTGGTTTACATGTGCAACATGTGAATTTCCTCCATGAGGAAGATTTGGTTGTTTCTACACAGCTTTACGTTTATCAAAAATTTGAAAAAATAAACCCTGTTTCTACAAACCAATTACATCTGCAGGGTGTTAACTGTGTCACAGTCTATCTGAAAGCTTCAAACATCCTTTTCCAAAGACCAGAAACCTGCATTTAAAGTTAAGGAGGGCATTCAAATTGTGCACAAACATTAGGGCATCTTAAAATCTGTTATTTTGAGGTAAAATGAGAAGGCACTCACCTGCATCCAGAGGATTTGGGAATGTGATGCTGACCAGCAACTGTTGTACAATTGACCTAAATCAAAAACAGGTTCCAAAGAAATAGAATATTAAAATACCTCAACCAATCAAAGGTGCATTTCAATAAGCTAGCATATCATTAACACCCTATTTTAGTAACTGAGTTCAAAAAGGAGCACTTGTGTATGGATTCATCTTAAACAGAAAGATATATTTCAGGCAAAAAAAAAACCTTCTCAATAAACCTTCTCATTCAATTATTTATTGTGATTCACGCTGACATCATTAGATACAACAATCATCTGTGAAAATAAAAAAATAAAAAATAAATCCAAACCACACTGCTAACTAGCAACACAAGTGACTCAAAGACTGAATTGTATTTTATTCTAATTAAAAACATATGAATGTGAGCTCTGACAGTGAATATAGCCACACTGTCTGTGGCCTTCAAATTCAGCTTTACAGTACACATTGTAATACATGCTGGTGATGAAATCAAGACAGTGGGACTGAGCATAAATCAATGGAAGATTTTGTGGAATGTTAACCATCTTGGGAACAATTTATCTATTAAACAGATGCTATACTGTGTGTGCATTTGGAAGAACAAATCCTTGCCTGGTTTTCATTAAAAAACTGGACTGAAGGATTTACAATGTTGGCTTTACGATACTTGAAATGTAAGAAAAAAGAGGGATAAATGTAATTGCATCCATATTAGAAATGAATAAACTAAACATGACTCACCAGGCTGCAGCTGTTGCCCACCATCCCAAATTCAATATATCTGCTATTGTGGGCTAGAAAAGACATGTGAAAATAAATTTTTAAAAAGTCAGACAATGAATGAAGAGTTTAACAAATAATCTTAGGCATATCCTGTTTATTTTCACAGTGGCTGCACAAGGCTCAGATTTAAAAGGCACAAATACCAACAGGCCCTGCCAAAGATTTTTATTTTCTTCTCTTCTTTGAGGAAATTAGAATGTAGTCCTCCTCAACAGATGCAGGAGTAAATACGGAAACAAAGCACCGGCAAGAAAACAAAGTAGCCAAAGGTTCGAGTGAAAGAGCCAACATGCTGCTTTGATTAGGGTTAGCATGCGAGGGCCTTGTTTTGGAGAGTTGCCGCTGTATTCCTGCTCCCCAGTTGATGGCAGGTTGAGTCATCAAGGAACTTTTAAACCAACCGTGTTAGAGGCATCACCGGCTGCTGACGAAGTCTTTGATCAGTGAGTACTGGCACCTTTCATCCCATCCTGATCAATTGAGTGTTCTGTACACAACTGTATTCAGGCCGGGAAATTACAGGTTTTTATCTGTCCATCAATGAAGACAATTTGTAAATACTTGAACACTTTTATCTTTTTTTTATTCTGGGTATCAGGTTTTGTCTAAATCTTTAAGCATCCAGAGAAACTTGTGTGTCGCTTTGATCTCTGCAAGCAATCTGCACCATTTCACTCAAATTGGTGGGTTCTGTAAGTGATGTAAAGCAGTACCTGTTTCTGCATTTTTCCATGTGTTACTTAAACACATTAGACCAAGTAATCTTGTTACTGTTAGAGTAACTCCCACTCTAACACTTTCACCATGTTCCTCTACTCCCTTTACGTCTCCTCATCTGCTATATCCAGATATATGGCTCCCTGGTGACAGATGGCCTTTGTGTGTGAGCGGGCAGATATAAGGTCAAATAGCTACACTTGCATTCAACCCCCTGTTCATGCAGGCAAATGAGTAAAAGTACATGTATGGATTTGGGAAGGTGTGAACATGGCTGTGTGCATTTTGTGTGGATGGTCTCTGGCTTGTGTAACTCACCACATAGATGGATCGCAGGCCTGCAGCCGCCTTGCTCTCTCTCTTGGGCTCACAGACAGACTGGTAGTCGTAGGTGCTCTTGGCGGTGAACAGCGACGAGTTGACCAGAGTTCTCATGAGGTCAGGGTCAATAGCGCCAAAGAAACAGCCGATCTAAAGTTGAGAAGAGGGAGAAAACCTTTTCTTCAGTCCTTAGGTTCACTTTCGGTGGAGGGTTCAGGGTCCATGGCACCAGTTTTTAAAAAGAAGAAACCTGATTCCAAACAAAAACTGAGAGTAGAAGACTCAGGCCCAGAGGCAAAGTCTCCTGGTGTGTGACTGCGTGACCTTAAAACTTCATAGGGGAAACAATTACAGTAACAAAGGCGAATTGAGATGTTTGGAATGAGAAAAACCTATAAAGTGCACGTTGTAGAAATCCTTTAGTTTTTTCTACTGTGACTTGCAAAATAATTTATAACCTCTTCTACAGATTTTATCACAAAAAACCAACACACTTGAACGTTATTTCACTGGTATATTATGGGATAGACCAGCACAAGGTTGTGAATAACTAATGTGGAAGCAAGGATTTTCCATTTTTTTATATAACCTAAAATCTGTGGTGTACAATGGTATTTAGCCTCATCTGACCAGCTTTCATGTCCCTGTTAAAGAAAAAGCATTCCCTCAGCATGATGCTGCCACCATAATGTTTCACTTGCGCCAATAGAGGCTTTCTTCTCTTCTTCAACAAAGCCCAGCTTTGTGGAGTGCGGGATTAAATAGTTGTCTTTTCTACAGACTCACCAACCTAAATTACCGTGATCCCCTTGGCTATTTCCTTGATTCCTCTTTCCATTTTGGGATGAAAAATCTGATATTTGATCAGCTAACGTTATTGTTTTAAGAAAAAGTATGCATCTATTTTCCTCTATTTTAAAATTCAGCACAACTATTTTATGGTATACAATACCAATTTAAAAAATTTACATGGGCAGTTCTAACATGATAAAATGTGTAAAAGTTTAAGGGTTATGGATGTTTTTGTAAGACGATGTATATACAGAGTGCTTAAACAGTGATTTCATAGACACTCAAACAAGGATGACAGACTTCATAACAATATGGTGAAAACAGTCCATCAGGCAGCTGTAATCTCAGAGGTGTGACATGACTGCGTGCTTGAAAGTCTTTAAGTGCACATGTATCCAGGTGGGAGCTCTCACATACAGTAAGTATCTTGTTGCACATGTGCTTAAATGCATGTGTGAGCACTTTAGGAAATGGAAACTATCCTTTTCCTTCCACTTTGTAGGGTCACTGTTAACAAGCGGCCCCTTCAGACAGGCTTTCCAATTTCTAGCCAAACGTTATATAAATCTTCCAATCCGTAAGGTAATGAGAGCCTTCTCTTTCTCAGTGAAGCAACAGAAAATAATGAATTAACGGTCTTAGCCTTGCCGGCTGCAGACTCCCTGAGGGTTCTTAGGAGTATGAAAAGGAATGAGCTGGGGAGAGAAAGCTATAAAGAGGGAAAGAAGTTTTGCTCCTCGAGGAAATATGATTGAGCATGCACAGCCTTTTACAAACAAAGCTGCTGGCTTTTTAGTACTCCTGCCAAACATCAGAGGACAGCTGATTTATCCAACACACACCCAGCCCTGATTAGGAGAGAGTCAAAGCTGCATGGACAAAAAAAGAAAAAAAACAATTACTCAAATAATATCAGTGGTCCACTGTTAGCATTTTGCACAAGAAAACAAGGTTGTTGTCTCTATGTTTTCTGTGGATGGGTTTGATGCTGTAGTGGGCTAACAAACTCAGCAGTTTCTGTTAGAGATGTGTTGAGCTATAATTAGAACAGGTCCGATAGGTGATGTTTGGAGGCTGGTAAACATTATTAGCACTGCTGTTTCGTAACTTCCTCTAGATTGCACTACATGAACATCAGATTTGTGGCTGGAGGTGAGTGGCCATGAAGTGAGTGGCAAGAACTGGGGATAGGTGGTCTGTCTTTTTAAGACTTTCAAAAGTCCACACCTGTAAAAGTACAAAGTACTTTTTAAAATTGGTTACCAGAATTTTAAAAAAGTCATTAAAAACCTCTTTAATAGAGTTATACTGCAAATAACATTTAAAGAAAAAATGTTAACATGTGTTGATTTGGATACTTTAGGTATACTTTTATGGGCCAATAGGTGTGTTGGTTTTTGTGGATTTGTTGATATAATCTGTACTTAAAATGCCAACATAAGAACTGCAATACATTCACAACCTGATCCAGACTTGAATATACTTAAAAACAAATGCCTTTGTATCTATTTTAAACAACAATTTATCAATCAATTTATCAAACAATGAGATAATGACAATTATAGGGAAAGAGATTTAGCCAAAAGCATCTAACAATTAATTAGATCAGGCTTTAAACCCTTAAATTGTGTTTTAGAGCTCGTAACCTTAACCAAAATTAAGATTTCAGATATTTGAGCTACCTTGTCAATCAATTTTGAGCTAAAATATAGAGACTCACCTGATCAACATAGTCCTCTTGATTTGACATAATCAGGAATCCCCCATCATCCAGAAGGACACAGTTTATATACTGAAATCACATAGAATTCATTAAATAGATGCTCCACTTTGCCGTTTCAAACACCAAAAAAAAAAAAAAATTGTAAAATAAAAGCTCCTCTTACCGGATCATCCTTCTTACAGCCACAGATCTCATCCTTGCACTTTAAACACAGAAATAAGCAGAAGGGTCAAACACTGATATTGAGCTATGCGATTCATGCTGATAGACATCTACTTACATTCATTCTATAGGTGATGTTGATGAAGCTCTCCATCCATGCATAGATGTCCAACTTCACACCAACAACTGAGCAAAAAGAGAAGCACAACATAAAATCCAGACATCCTACATCATCCTGGTCCTCTGTGTCAACTTTACACTCTGAACCTGAAAATTAAACTTGGCTAAAAGATCACAGGGGATGAGACAACTTGATATGTGGTTTGTGTGTTTGGGCTTTTCCCTGAGAGAGCAGGAAGAAACAGATGAATGAGGGGTGGTGGTTATGAGATAAAGTGTGACTGTGGATGATGAAACTAAGAGGTATAAAAGTTGGAGCGTTATAAATGTAAGTGTGTAACAAGAAGCAGTGCTGTAAGTAGGCAGTAAGGTTTAGTATTCAGTTTAAACATTAGAACGCTGCTTACCAGCTGGCTTGAGTGTAATGCCTTTAATCTCAAGGCTTACTGCTCGGCTCACGAGGACATCATTATCACTTTCTGCACGAACAAGACCAAAATTTTACAATTTTTACATTGATCTTCTAGAAATCAACCCTGAATATATACTGCCTTGTAAAGTTTTCATGCCTATTCAACCTTTGCATATATTGTCATGTTACAACCATTAACCTTAATGTATTTTTAAGTTAATTCAATCAAAAATGTATTAATAATCAAGGATTCTATAAGATAAACAAACCAATTGTGCAACATTGTGAAGTATCAGGAAAATGATACGTGGTTTTCAAGTTTTTTATACAGTAAAACAATAAAAAAGTGAGTTATGTGTATGTATTCAGACTGCTTAAGTCAGCACTTTGTACAACAACCTCCTTTAAGGTGTCTCTACCAGCTTTGTCCATTGTTCTTTGCAAAATAGACCAACTCAATGGATATAATTTGTTAACAGGCATTTATAATCTTGCCACAGAATCAGATTTAGGTCTGGTCTTGAATGGCCCATTCTAGTGCATGGAAACGCTTTGATCCAAACCATTCCACTGTAGCTCTGGTTGTATATTTAGGGTCGTTGTCTTGCTGTAAGGTGAAACTCCTCCCCGGCCGTTTGCAGTCTCTATAGGCACATAATTATGTCTGCCCATTTCTAACATTGTCAGATGTTACTGTAGTGCTGCTTTCAATGTGTTTATAAAGTAGGCATTGCTGCAAGGCAATGTAGCCACTCTATGACATTCTGGGTTAGTAGACAGAGGTGCTGTGCAGCCATTAAATTCATCACAGCATGTGGAAGGAAAAGTTTTACCTTTTCTGTGATCGCCATCTTTGTTTCATCAGCTAATCGAACGAGCTATACCAAACTGCCTCCACAATTACCGCTGTTATTGCTGTTTGTTGAGTGTTACACACCCAATACTCTGCCCGTACGCATCTGTGTACATAAGGTTGAGCATAACCACGCCTTAATAGAGTTTTCTTCCAGGTTTGACCAATATTCAGCTCCCTCCATCTAGCCAACAACTCCGACCAGCTTAACTGTCCCTGCTGAAGAAGAGCATCCATTGCCACCAGGTTATTTTAACATGTGGATAGTTTAATCAGGGTGATTTGCAGTGTTAGTTGTCTGCCACTTGTGTTTTGCTCTTAGCCTAATAAAATTCAGATTTTCTCATTCGTACTTATACATACAGACCAATTCCAATGAAACGAATTGAAATTTGTGTTTGTAACATGACAATGTGAAAAAAGTTTCAAGAGTGTAAATACATTCACATAGTATTAACCCTTTTACTTGGCAAGGTGCTGTAGGATGTTTAGAATTTTAATATGATTTCAGAGATTCTCATGATACCCTTAATCATAGTGGTTAAAACAGTCTGTCATGCAGCTGTGAAACCAGAGGTTACTTTTGCAAGACAATGTATATCTGATATATTTTTTGCAGGTTTACCATTGCAGAGTGTTGGTTTGAAGATGTACAGATCATTGTCTAAACTTCGCTTGTAGAAACTCGACTCATAAGTCTCCGCTTCTTCTTTCCAGTCCAGTCCGGCACTGTTTAACATGCAAGCACACAATGAAATCCAAATTCTGCCTTTTTACAAAATCCAATTTTTAACACTTGCAATCCCGCTACAGTTAATTTGTCATATTACATAGTACAAACTCCTATTTAACAGAGTTCTTTAAGAATATTTTGTTAAGACAATGGCTTTGGCTCAAGACAGGTTTATTTCATAAACTTTCCCTCAAGTTATAATATTTGATAAAAGACTGATGGCAAATCCTTGTTCATAAAACTAAACAATCATGAACATTTTAAAAGAAACCCAAACCCAGTGGAAGCGACAGATAAATTTAATTTATCTACAGAAAACTAAACCATCTCTTCTTTAGCAAAACCACAGAGTCTTCAATAAACATAGAAAATATGTAAGCATGTAATGATGTGCAACTACATTTTGAATATGACACCATTTATGGGATGCAAGGACTGAGAAGGGTCAATAAATACAGCTGTTCACCTTTAAAAATAGATTTATGGAAGTAAAATAGTCTCATTAGAATCAGACATTTTTTAGACATTGAATTTATGACACTGAATTTTAAACCTGTGCAATTATGTATGTGAATTTTTTTTTGTACTTAAAATTTGTACAAAAATTCACCTGCAAGAATTCGCCTGAAAAAATTCACCTGCAGAAATTCGCCTGCAGAAATTCACCTGCAGAAATTCAACTGCAAAAAATTCGCCTGCAAACATTCACCTGCAAACATTCACCTGCAAACATTCACCTGCAAACATTCACCTGCAAACATTCACCTGCAAACATTCACCTGCAAATGTGTTGCCGCTTCTTCCGGTGACTTCAAAACAAGAGCATCTGCAGACAGGGTTTGGGCACTAGCTGTCATCAGGTCAGTCAAACATTTAATTCAGTTCCATTAGGTGAAAAAAAAAAAAATACCGAATCTCAAATGGGTGTTAAAGCAATCAGCACTCGATCGAGTCGAGCGTCTTTTAGCCAATCAGATTACGCTTATTTGATCACGTGACACACCAATGCCTTGGGCAGAGGCGACTCTCTTAACAGTTTGCTGGATAGTGGCTTAATGAAGATCAGTGATGCGATTTTTCTGCCAAAAATATATTACAAAACGGCAGGTAATTAACACCCATTTGAGATTCGGTATTTTTTTTCATCTAATGGAACTGAATTAAATGTTTGACTGACCTGATGACAGCTAGTGCCCCAACCCTGTAAGCAGATGCTCTTGTTTTGAACTGACCGGAAGAAGCGGCAACACATTTGCAGGCGAATTTTTGCAGGCGAATTTCTGCAGGTGAATTTTTGAAGGCGAATTTCTGCAGGTGAATTTCTGCAGGCGAATTTTTGCATGTGAATTTTTTCAGGCGAATTTCTGCAGGTGAATTTTTGCTGGCAAATTTGAAGTACAAAAAAAAATTCACATACATAATTGCACAGGACTTCAACGCCCACGTGGGAAATGACAGTGACACCTGGAGAGGCGTGATCGGGAGGAATGGCCTCCCCGATCTGAATCCGAGTGGTGTTTTGTTATTGGACTTCTGTGCTAGTCACGGATTGTCCATAATGAACACCATGTTCAAGCATAAGGGTGTCCATCAGTGCACTTGGCACCAGGACACCCTAGGCAGGAGGTCAATGATCAACTTTGTTGTCGTATCATCAGACCTTCGGCCGCATGTTTTGGACACTCGGGTGAAGAGAGGGGCTGAGCTGTCCACTGATCACCACCTGGTGGTGAGTTGGATCCGCTGGAGGAGGAGAAAGCCGGACAGACTTGGCAGGCCCAAGCGCACAGTGAGGGTCTGCTGGGAACGCCTGGCGGAGCCCTCGGCCAGGGATGTATTCAACTCCCACCAGATTGACCAGATTCCGGGGGATGTTGGAGACATAGAGTCCGAGTGGACCATGTTCTCCGCATCTATTGTCGATGCTGCTGCCCGTAGCTGCGGCCGTAAGGTCTGCAGTGCCTGTCGCAGCGGCAATCCCAGAACCCGGTGGTGGACACCGGCAGTAAGGGATGCTGTCAAGCTGAAGAAGGAGTCCTATCGGCTGTGGTTGGCTTGTAGGACTCCTGAGGCGGCTGACGGGTACGTGAGGCCAAGCGTGCTGCGGCCCGGGCTGTGGCAGAGGCAAAAACCCAGCCCTGGGAGGAGTTCGGTGAGGCCATGGAGAAGGACTACCGGTCGGCCTCGAGGCGATTTTGGCAAACTGTCCGGCGCCTCAGGAGGGGGAAGCAGTGCTTCGCCAACACTGTTTATAGTGGGGGTGGGAGGCTGCTGACCTCGACTGGGGACATGACATTATCGGACGGTGGAAGGAGTACTTCAAGGATCTCCTCAATCCTGCCATCACGCATTCCCTGGTGGAAACAGAGGCTGGGGACTCGGGGTTGGACTCTTTCATCACCCAGGCTGAAGTCACCGAGGTGGTTAAAAAGCTCCGCGGTGGCAAGGCTTCGGGGGTGGATGAGATCCGCCCTGAGTACCTAAATCTCTGGATGTTGTGGGGCTGTCATGGCTGACACGCCTCTTCAACATTGCGTGGCGGTCGGGGACAGTGCCTCTGGACTGGCAGACCGGGGTGGTGGTCCCATAAGAAGGGGGACCGGAGGGTGTGTTCCAACTACAGGGGGATCACACTCCTCAGCCTCCCTGGTAAGGCCTACGCCAGGGTATTGGAGAGGAGAGTCCGGCCGATAGTCGAACCTCGGCTTCAGGAGGAGCAGTGTGGTTTTCGTCCCGGCCGTGGAACACTGGATCAGCTCTATACCCTCTACAGGGTACTCGAGGGCTCATGGGAGTTTGCCCAACCGGTTCACATGTGTTTTGTGGACCTGGAGAAGGCATTCGACTGTGTCCCTCGTGATGCCTTGTGCTCCAGGAGTATGGAATCGGGGGCCCTTTATTAGGGGCCATCCGGTCCCTGTACGAGCGGAGGAGGAGTTTGGTCCGCATTGCCGGCACTAAGTCGGACCTGTTCCCGGTGCATGTTGGACTCCGGCAGGGCTGCCCTTTGTCACCGGTCCTGTTCATAACTTTTATGGACAGGATTTCTCGGCGCAGCCAAGGGCCGGAGGGGGTCTGGTCTGGGGACCAGTGGATTTCGTCTCTTCTTTTTGCAGATGACGTGGTCCTGCTGGCCCCCTCTAGTCAAGACCTACAGCATGCGCTGGGGCGGTTCGCAGCTGAGTGTGAAGCGGCTGGGATGAAGATCAGCTCCTCCAAGCCAGAGGGCATGGTACTCAACCGGAAAAGGGTGGCTTGTCCTCTTCAGGTTGGAGGGGAGTTCCTGCCTCAAGTGGAGGAGTTCAAGTATCTCGGGGTCTTGTTCATGAGTGAGGGAAGAATGGAGCGGGAGATCGACAGACGGATCGGTACGGCTGCCGCAGTAATGGGGGCGCTGTGCCAGTCCGTTGTGGTGAAGAGAGAGCTGAGCCGAAAAGCGAAGCTCTCAATTTACCGGTCGGTCTACGTTCCTACCCTCACCTATGGCCATGAACTTTGGGTCATGACCGAGTGAACGAGATCCCGGATACAAGCGGCTGAAATGAGCTTCCTCCGTAGGGTGGCCGGGCACTCCCTTAGAGATAGGGTAAGGAGCTCGGCCATTCAGGAGGGGCTCGGAGTAGAGCCGCTGCTCCTCCACATCGAGAGTAGCCAGTTGAGGTGGCTCGGGCATCTATATCGGATGCATCCTGGACGCCTTCCTCGGGAGGTGTTCCAGGCACGTCCCACTGGGAGGAGGCCCAAGGGACGGCCCAGGACACGCTGGAGGGACTATGTCCCTCGGCTGGCCTGGGAACGCCTTGGGCTCCCCCCGGAGGAGCTGGAGGTGGTGTCTGGGAAGAGGGACGTCTGGGTGTCTCTGCTGAGTCTGCTGCCCCCGTGACCCGTTTCTGGATAAGCGGAAGACGACGAGCGAGCGGGCGAATTGCACAGGAAAAAAATTCAGTGTCATAAATTAAATGTCTAAAAAATGTCTGATTCTAATGAGACTATTTTACTTCCATATAGACTGTGTATAAAACAAAAAAGATTAGTTTGCATCATTGGGGACAACAGAGTAAAGAAATAGTTCAATTTAAGAATTGTGTTTAACTATGCAACTAATTTTGTTATATTCAACAAAAGCAGAAACAAGGTTTAAAAGCAGAAACAAGGTTAAACCAAGATTAATCATGAATGGAAGTAGAAAACTTTCCTGAGGCAAGATAAGTAAACCTTTAAAAGTTAAATTCCCCTGCCTTGTCATTAGTGAACAGCTGAAAAGTTAGGATCAAAATATAAACGTTTTGAAGTAACATATTAAGACATATTTATTGGTAAAGTGAGCCTTTCTGATCCTATGTAACACCACCACTCTGCATTTTGACCCATAGTACAGTTGCTACATTAACCGACTCCCATTCAGAAATGTGAATCAACTGAAAACATTTGAAACATTAGAAAACAATCTTACAAAAAGCGGTCCCTTAAATGCTAAACTATTGAAATTCTGTATGAATCAAGTCAGAGGAAACATTTTTCTTTTTCTTTTTGTCTGTGCTGGTCACTTCAAAAAAATTTACCCTTCATATTGGTAAAATATGTTTATTGTCCTAAAAACTAACGAATACTGTCATTTTAGAAGCATAAAATTAGAAATTAATAAAATAAAAATCCCAAATACATTTATTCATTCACACTTACTGGCGTCTCTAACAATTCATTAAAAAGAAAAGTATTTTTTTTAACTATAAACATGCTTTTTTGTTCACCAGAGTGTAAGGGACATTTTATAAAGTTATTTTTAAATTTTTTTGGCACTAGTGGCCTTTTTTGAACAGTAGTTTGACAGGAAAGAGAGTGGGGAGAGAAGGGAAAGACATGCAGCAAATGTCCCGAGTGCAGGTATTGGACCCAGGATAACTACGTCGACGACTAGCCTCTGCACATGGTGTGCCTGCTCTACCTACTGAGCCACCAAGCACCCTGTAGTGGAGATTTTATTTGTCTGTCCATCATCTTTCTCTTATCTGCGATCAGGTTGCGGGGGCAACAGGTCCAGGAGGGAACCCCTAACATCCCTTTTCCCAGTGACATCCTCCAGCTCATTCTGAGGGATCCCAAGGAGTTCCCAGGCCAGACAGGATATATAGTCCCTACCAGCAAGTTCTGGGTCTTCCCCTGGGTCTCCTCCCAGTGGGATGTGCCTCCAAAACCTCCAAAGGAACCCGTTTAGGGGGCATTCTGATTAGATGCATGAACCACCTTAACTGACTACGTGCAATGCGGAGCAGCACCAGCTCTACTTTCAACTGCCCCCGGATGATGGAGGTCCTCACCCTATCTCTAAGGCTGAGTCCAGCCACCCTCTGTAGGAAGATCATTTTGGCTGTTTGTATCCAGAATCTAGTTCTTTTGTTCATTTATCTCATGACAATAAGTGTGGGTCAGAATGTAGCTGTTGCTTCCAACCATCATTTGTAAAGATAACACCAAGATACTCCTTTGCTTGAGGGGGAGACTGACCCCTTTCACAGAGGTACCTTAGAGTATCTAAGTCTCTTTAACAATGCTACATACATATCAATCACTTGTTTTGGAGGAATGACAGGAAATCTTTTCTGTCCTATCATCACAGACAAAATTGTGTGGAGTAGCTAAATGCTACAAAGAGTTCAACTGAAAGCATGTGCTTTGCTCAGATGAGATTTAGCTTTTCTGCAATTACTCCAGATGGCTCTGGAGGGAAAGAATGGGTATTTGCAAAAGCAAATTATGCCTGCTATTAAGTACAGTGGAAGACCTGTGACACTGTGGGCCATGGTAATCTTGTTGGAGTGCATGGGATCAGGAACACTGAACTACCAGGGCGTATTACATAAAAATATAATGGCCTCTGCCAGTAAACTAAAAATAGGTCATCATTGTGTCTTTCAACAAAGTAATAAGCCTAAACATAAAGACAACACGAAAATGGTTCACAAGGCAGAAAAATCAACCTTCTAAAATTGAGCTCTCAGTCTAGAGACCTAAATCCTATAAAATGTGAGATGAGTTGAGGAGACGATAGGAAAAGAGTAGACCCAGGACTTGAGATGATTGCACTCAAGTTAAAAGTTGGATTTTTCTTAATTTTTTATGTGGGATTTGATACTACAATAAAAGGCGAATCAATTTTAAGACTCTTTACACATCTTTACCAGAGGTGCCAATTAGAGTGCATGTTGCACAATTTCTAACAGACTAAATAGCTGTACTTTGTTATCTTTATTATAATTTCATATATACCTTTTGGGGAAGACGCGAGTGATTCCTCCATCAGTTGCAACAAATCTGGCAATAACGCCCGGCCTGACAGGCAGAGACAATACAGCTATGAGGAAATAGTAACAAAACCTGGAATATGCTTTATGCATGCTTAAAATTTACTGGTGATGTTGAAATAGTCAAACCCTCTGTATTGCCAAACAGCAAATACCACCTCTTTACTTACTGCAACTCATTCTGTTTCCAGATCTTGATCAGATCAGAGGTGATACCAGCATCAAGGAGAAGTCTGTTCACAAGCTCTACATTACCTAAACAGAAAAAAAGCATTTTTTTAAGCATAAAATTACAAGATATGAAATCACTAAAGAATAATTACAGATTGTGGAAAGTAACGACATGGATTTAAATCTAGAGAAACACGAATAGCATAACATTTTCTGCAATTTCCAGGCCCCCAAATGATTAAACTTCAGTACTAAAAGTGCCTAAAGGCTCAAAAGGGAGCAAAGTTATGGAAGAAAAAACTTTGCAATTCAAAATGTTGTGGTGTGGGTGTTGCAGGTGTAAAAAATACTTTTGCAGACATCCAACAAGACCACATGATGAACGTAAGAGGCGATAAAAGGGATTGCCCCTTTTTTGGCCGTGCCTGGCTCTTTGAACCCACCATCGACCCGCTTCAGTCCATAAACGTCAGAGTTTGCCGATACAGCTCCACCACCACCTCCTCCAGTCTTTATGGCATGCCTCACACATCAGACAGAACAGCTGGTGTAACACTTTGGTCCCCTCCGAGCCCACCATCCAGTGGTTTTCATTAGGGATTCTTTATTGAAGGCAGCCCAGGAATTCCTAATGTACTTCTTCGCCACTGCAGTGGCTTAACCGCGTAAAGCGTGTAACGATGCCTGAGCCGCCACTCCTCCACATGGGCCGTACTCCTCTCCCTCCCTTGTGGTTCTCTGTTGACTCCATTAAACTAGCAGCTAATAACAGTGAGAGTAATAATTCAACTGTGTGAAAAGTTTTATTGGATTGATCATGTTGAGATGTTTGAAGTAAGTCCTTAAATGCAAACCATCAAATTAAACAATGGAACGCAATAAAAGACCCCTTTTATAAATGTCCAGGGAACTTTTTGCTTAGCTCAATACCCTAACAAATGGGTGATTCATATCAATGGGAGTATGCAAGCAAGGGTAAGGATGGTAATGCGTTGGTCAGATGTCAAGGTGAAATCCGTCAGACCCGATTTGTGTTTTATTGCTCTGCTCGCACTCTAGGCTGCATGTGTCCTGCTCTTTTTCACAAACACACAGTAATTGGATGAGGTCGAGTGACTACAGGAGGGGTGTGGGAGGCATATAACTGGTGAATGTCGTGTGTGTGTGAGCGAGCAAGCAGGTGTGTGTGTCACAACTAAGCCGACGTGCTTCACACATGTGCAGCCAGGCATGTAATGGTCAGATCTTTGGAGCTAGCATCAAATAAGTAACACGACAGGAGGGGGTTCCACATTACAAAGCTTGCCAGGTCATGCACACCAAACCATCTGACCAAACCTATATTTCACTGGAATGACAGATTTGGAAGCGCAGTTGCTAAGAGCACTCGCATTAGATGTTCATTGCACTCTTTACTGCTTAAAGTCCGATGGCAGGGATTTATTCACTTAATGTACCAAAGCAAACAAGGCAAAGATAAATGACAAAGGTTTATTAGAAACTTTTCCCTGTTCTATCATGTTCTATCATGTTACAAAGAACAACTTGAATCATCACAAAGTAGCACAGAAGTTTCAAAAGGTATAGAATAAATTATTAAAATGTTTTATGTATAAAAATCAGAAACTTTTTACAAGCATATAAATTCAGCTCCCTTTACCCTATTAAATGTAAATAATATCCAGTTAAACTAAGACCTAAGATGTTTGTGTGAGAATATTGGTAAACAAACAGCATCATGAAGACCAAAGCGTACAACAGACAAGTCTGGGATAAAGTCATAGAGACGTTTCAAACAATTTAAAACAAAGCAATATAGCAAGCTTGAAAATCTATGGGCACCGTTTAAAAACATATCTTACAAACCTATCTTACAAACCAAGACATGTCCTTGCAGCAACAATTGCAGTAAAAAGGGAGTCTACAAAGTGTTGAATCATATCGGCTGAATACATATACAAAACACACTTTTCAGATGAAAAAATTTGTGTAATTCCCTAATAATTCATAACTTTTTACTACATTATGGTCAATATCACATTTTTGTTGCTTTTATGCGACTTCATGTGAACATTGTTACTTTTGCAAGGCACTGTACATCTCACGTTTCTGCAGAGAAAACAATAGTGTGATCATACTTACACATGGGGTTGTTTGGAGTCTTTATGTCAATATAATTGTTGAAATCCATCAGGTACTCTGTGTTGTTTGTTTCCTTGTCAGGTGGCTTTAAGTCCCTGCAATACATCCTGAGGAAAACAGAATCAGATTTATAGGTATATAAAGTAAAAACATTCATGTTATGTATGAAAGTGGTTAATGTTATGTGGACATACCTTGGTGCAATGAATGTATACCCGTATTCATCAAAATTGTCTGCAAGCAGGCTCTCAGAAACTAGGGATAAGTGCATAAAATCATTACATTAGTCAGGTGAGTATAAAGCTCTTAGAAAGTATTCAGATGAGATTTTTCCTCGCTGAGCAAAAAGAAACACTTAATACATTTTTAACAATGCAGAATTAAAGCACTTTGGCAGTGAGCAGAAATCACATCTTCAGGGTAAAAGAGACAGAGGAGCAAATCCATTAACATTTAACAAACAACACAGATATGACTACTAATGTATCCGGGTCAATTTGCCCCTTCATCAATTCATACCCCAACTGATTTATACTCGTTCATTGCCATTTCCCCCTAACCTGCATATCAGTTTATTTTCCTTGATAAAGAGTTTTTGAGTGAAATATAAACATGCTATTCAATTTTATTGTATGTATTTTTTGAAAGTTTTTATAAAACAATATTTCCCAGGACTAAGGTTCTGAGCCCTGTTTAGGCCAGCTGACTAATGAAATATGACCGATAATTTGATTGTACCAAAATAACTACGGGTAACTTCCAGCTGGTATAGAGTGTTAAGGGTTAATAGATATAATAAATTAGAATACTAGAGTTGTCATGAAAGGCTGCATGGCTAATGATGACTTAAAATACAAAACTGCATGTGCAATGTATTTATATTTATATACATATATACACATACATACATACATCTTATATTTAGTGCAGCTCTGTTTTCATGTTATTTTGCTTTGTGAAAGCTATGTTTCCTGTTTTGTGAAAGGTTTTGATCCAAGAAACCCTGTTGCATTTTTTTGGAGCGTTGTGTTAGAAATGTTTTACTTGGTAAAATGTTGAGAAATGTTTTCTGTTTTTGTGTCAAGTTTTGTGAAGGGTGTTGGTGATTTTAACATTTCATCTTTTTGTACATTTGTAGCTTGGTCATTTCATTTCTGACTTTTTGAGAGCTGTTTGCCCTGGTATGTTTTGGATCAACCATGCATCAATTCATACCCACAAGGGATAGGTTTCGTGATTTAAACCTATATTCTATAATCTGCTCATATTCTGCTGTTTGTGAAATCAATAAACAACATTTACCAGCAGGAGGTCATTCAGAGTTATTTTTAGTTTGATCAAGAGTCATAATCTGTAATATTTCATTTGAATCAGATGACCCAAACTGGTATCAAAACCAAAATATATGCAAATAGGTGCTGACAAAAATTTAACAAAATATTATAGTTAATTTAAATTATTTGTAAGATCTTAAATCTTTGACAATGTCTCTCTTCATCTGAATAAATGGATACAGGTTCTAAGGTGCATGGGTACAAAATAGTCTGTTTAGATGTGCAAAATGGAAGTGAGAAGGAAGAAAATGGTGACCCATGGGTATTAAATGGGGTCTGAATTAGTCACAGGATGAAAATCCTCTTTGTGAATATGTTTAGTCAATAGCTGTGCCAATCAAAAACATTGAGTGTTTTTTCGCTTTCCTTCTATTGCTAAAATCAGTAATGGTGAGCCTTAAGTAGTTAAGGGGATTTATTAGAACAGATTTTAAGAAAAACAGAACAAAATAGCTTTATTTGTCACATGACTTAAATATTGGGACACACTGAAGCAAACCTTGAGCAAAGTTATGACTGGCCAGAATATAGGCGCTTAAAAATAAAGTAATGAAAAAAGAAGACAAGACACATTTTAAGGTTTGACGGGGCAAAGCGTAGGAGAGACGAAAGTAAAGGAAAGGGATACTTGCCATCTTTCCCTGGAGTAGAAATAATCCCAGAGGAGAGATAGCGAACACGAGGATCCCCCAGGGAGGTAAAGATGAGAAGGAAAAGAAAGGGAGGAAAAAAAAGACAGGGTAAAACCACATAGTGCAAAGGTGACAATATTTTATTCACAGAGCAAGTCCTGAATAGAAATATTGCATTGCGAACAGACGATTTCGGGTCTTTGGTTGCAGATGGTGCTGATGGGGAACACACAGCGAGGCTTAGAGAGTGGTCGGAGGATGTGTTTCAGAACCAGAATTAGCATCTTTTTGATGGCTTGGTAAATCTCAGGATTTACCAAACTTCTGTGATGCATTTGCTTTTCACCATAATCAAGTGGAAACATTCACCATAGCTCACAACCTCCGGGTTTGTTTTCAAAGCACACTACACACCGTTATTACACAAACTATCTCATTAAACATGGCTAGTCCTCCTTGGTGGTCATGCTTTGAAATAATCGCAGCTTGTGGACAGGCTTTGATAGTTGGCCATCGCTCAATAATCCAACAAAATGATCAATAGTGGTGATATATTAGGACTGACGGGACAGATTATCTGCACTCTCAATATCCAAATGTCAATTAAAATAAGGGATCGGCTTCAGCACAAAAAAGCGAAGATGTTTTACTAATTTACAAAATGTAGCAACTTGGATTCCCACCATGTGAAGTTTTGCACTTTGTCACAGTACCACCACAAACTTTACTGTATTTTATTGGGATTTTATGCAATCGACCAAAACAAAGTAGAAAATATGTGAGAAGGAAATGATACATGGTTTTCAACATTTTGTACCAACAAAAATCCTAAAAGTGAGGCATGCATTTGAACTCAGCCCCGCTGAATATCGTCTTCATCTTTTGAGGCATGTTTCTACCACCTTTGCACATCTAAAGACTCCACAAGCTTGGTCAGATTAGATGGAGAGACTCTAAACTAAATTTTTCCAAGTCTAACCCACTGCTTTTCCATTTAATTTAGGTCTGAACTTTGACTGCAGTATTACAATGCAAGAATATGCTGTGATGAAGGATTGGTCCAGGCTCAACTCCTTTGTAACCTCTAACAGGTTTTCTTCTAAAATTTTCCTGTATTTAGTTCCATCCATCTCCACATCAACTTCCCAATCTGTGCTGAAGAAATGCATCTCCACAGCATAATGTTCACCCCACCATGTTTCCGTTGTGGAGATTGCGTGTGCAGTGTTAAGTTATTGGTACTCATAATAGTTCTGACCAGAACCACTGTGTCATTTATTTGCTGTGTTCCAAGCCAGGATGGCTTGTGATGAACAGCAAACCTGATGTGTCATTACTTTCTTTTAACTATATATATATATATATGCTTAAAGATTAGGATAATATTTTTATAACTTACCCTGTTTTAAATAAAACAAAATATAAAAATCCAATAAAATACATAGAAGTGTCTGGCTGACATAGTCTAAAAAATTCAAGGGCTAGGAACATACAGGACAGGTTTCTGGTTCAATTTACTTTTTATATTGAAGTTCTATTGTCAAAGAAAGAATGAAACATACATAGTTCCATCTTAAGCTTCAGATGAGCTTCAAAGCTTAATGTGCAGTGGAGGCTATTGATTGAACACCCACAAATAAAAAAAAAAATGATGACAAAGCATTCAGCGGGACAAACAGAACAGATCAAGCTTAGTGTGTTACGGAGAGTCATGTTTTTCATTATGACTAATTTACCATAGCTGTAAAACACAAAATGAGCCAAAAAAGAGAAACTGAAGAAAACACCAATTTATATTCTGAGTACTGACTCACAGTTTTCCCCTTTATGGCTTCACCTTTAAATAATGCAAACATCCTGTTCGTCTGTTCCTCCTGCGACAGTGGGCCTGTGCCAAAACCACATCTGAGGGCCGTTAGAACAGTCGGAGCAGGTGGGGGGGTTAATACATACATGCACTCACACATAGACACACACCCGCTGTCTGTGGCGCACTGGTGGGACACATTGCATGCAAAGAGCTGCCTCTAGGAGAACTAGTCCAGCTTGATTCATTGTAGCAAAGTTGTCATTAATTGGGGGGAAAACAAACAAACAAAATGCTGCGGTGTTTGTGAGTCTGCAAATTTACAGCCATTGTCTGCAGTTGATGTAAAAGTGAGAAGACGAGGATAGTTGTAGGAAAAGCACAGAGGGGAATACTTGCCCAAAAATGCTGCAGAGGTTCGGACACAGCAGGAAAGGTAAAGAGTTCAGAACAAGAGGTTAAAAGGTCAAGAAGAGAAAGGAGGGAATTGGAAAGAAACAAGAAAACAGGGTTACACAATATTTTATTCAAGTATGTATTGAATAAGAATATTGTATACAGAATTTTTAAACAGAAAATCAACAGAAATAAACAATTGCCAACATACTTTGTGAAATGAATCTTTATAATATACAAGTTTCACTCTGTGAATTGAATCACTGAAGTACATTAACTTTTTAATGATATACTAATTTACTGAGATGCAACTGCAAATGCATTATGACAAACAGACTTTCCTTTAATCATCAACAAAATTACAATTCGCCTCATTTCACCATTTAAAATTAATATACAAACTTACTTCGAAAGCTTTAGGGCACAAACTGAATCCTGATTGCTTTGAGACAGACTGAGCTGACTGAAAAGTTTTAAGTTTTCCAAATGCTGCAAGTTTTAAGCATCACTTACTGCCATTGAGATGATGTAAAATAGTGAGCTATTCTGTTTTCAAACTAAATTTCTAGTTTGTACTTTAATAATGAAAGAGTGAATCTCAGATGTTAGAAGTTCTTTTAAAGGGTCCAACCTTTTTAGCCTGGTTGCAACTTCATTTAATATAAAGGCTGCCAGAAACAAAACATGATGAAATGTTTTGTGGTCAATGGACTGGTTTCATGTGAGCTCAAAGCATCTGCCAACTGATTTTTAAATGTTAAGAGCACACACTGGGAACCTAAAATGCTTTTTTCTACAAGACAGCTGGAAACATTGTAAGGTTTGAGAAATGCATGCAAACTGAAACGTAACTTTGTGGATACATAACCTAATGGTCCAAAAAAATTGAGTCTAATAAGGGCCAGTTACATCTTAATCCAACAATACACAAAGACACACCACATGGAATAAATCCAAACATTGAATAATACTATAAGGTGGGGAGCTTTACTAAAAGGGAAAGACCAACCTTTTAAGAGAAGTTGCACATACAAATCAGAACTAAGTGGACATCATTTTAGCTAAGAAGACTGAGCAAAATTACATAATGATCCTCTTGTTAACATGCACATCTAAAGAAAATACCTCAGTTATAACTTCCTATGTACATGGTTCCAACACATTCTTTCATGCCAAACTCCACAGTCTTTCAAATTTTAATTTTCAGAGTTTTCAGTTCAGTTTCTGAGTATAATTACAAACGTGACCTGTGAAGGTACAAAGGATATTCGAACAGAGGTTAGAATATGTACTAAAAATGTTTGGGCCAAATTAGACAGTGAGATAAGAAATAAAGTCTGTAAATACAAACATTTTTACATACTCTATTTTCTATTCCATGCTTATCCAGACTTGGGGCCTCATGTACAAGGGGTGCGTACGTACAGAATGTCCTTTTTCACGCAAGGTCATAAACCGAGAAAAAGTCAACAACCACACGTTAACTTCATAGTTGTTGGGGACACATAGAGGGTATGCAGGGAAACTGTTGATTTAAAATCAATGATCGTGCATATGAGAGGCTAATGATGCATCCACCATGTGCATTCTCATGAGTTCATATTCAATGTTGCACAAAAGTGGATGAAATAATACATAATACGGATGAAAACACAATCTCTAAGGTTTTTACAGTGTTGGGGGCACAACGTGGCAGGAGTCACCTATGTGAGGCACAGATGCAACTAACCATCATTTTGGTCAGGTAACTTTGTTAAATTCCCCATACATTCCTTCTAATGAACAACTTAGTTGGGCAAAGACAACAAGCTGGCATTGGTACGGGATGGATTGCGGCTAGTTGGGTTAATTCATTTGTGTGTCTTAACATTTTTACTTTCTCTTTTTGATTTTCTTGGTATAGAAAACAAAAACGGTCTATTCCCTGCAACAAGTACCAGAACTTGGGTCACTCTTTATTTGGATATTATCTTTTTATTATTTGGATATTTGTGATTCTATTTAGTATGAAATAAAAAAGAACAGAAGTATTATTATTATAAGATGAATACTACGTTTTTGGCCATGTTACATTTTCCACTTTAAGAAGATTTCAGTAAAAATCCATCTGCATCAACTGTTGGAGGGCCAAATATGTACCATCTTTGAGCTGTCTGATTGGCTGATTTTGAACACCTCTGATCTAAGGTGTGTATTGTATTAAATGAAGAGATTCTGAACATAAAAATATAACCAGTTTCCCAGGATGTTTTTTTTTTTTTACAAGCCTCTTGATTACGTAGGAGTCCTCCAAAATCATATTCCTTACATATAGACATGGTTTTTGATCATGCAGACAGGAAAATCACAGGTGTAGTGCATATTTACACTATTTCCATTTGCAGATATTAATTGGGGGTTATCAAGATCCAATGGTTATAATCAGTCTGACAGAGAGAGGTATCCCAATCCTTGTGGTTTTTAGTTTAACAATCACCATCAGTGGGACCCTTTGTGGGGTGCCTTGAAACGACATTGTTGAAAATGAGCGCCGTCTAAATAATCTGAACTGAAACTTTCTGTGTAGTTATGCTGCTATAGGCTTAGGCTGCTGGAGGACATAATGACCACTTTCACCGTCTTCGCTACATTCTCACACTACTCTCCAATTTTGCATTATTTGCTGTTATTTCAGCTTTTAACTTTGTTCTCTCTCTTTTCTCTTTCTAGAAGCTACACCTGGCCTGACTCTGTGTCTACCTGTGACACCTTTCTGGAGAGGGGCATCGTCCAAGTTTCTGCTGGCACCAACTTAATGCTCACCTTCTACAGATGATCCAGATGGCCCTGTCTTTCAGTGTTTAACCCTTTCTCTCTCCTAGACATGGCGATTGACTGAGCTTTTACTGTAACTAACTCTACGTGCTCTCTTTCAGACTCTAACCTTAAAAACTGGCTCAGAGTTGATCTGTTCTTTCTTTCTAGATGAAACGACTAAAGGAGCTACATCCATTAACATTTACTTTTCCTCCCCATAGAAAGTACTCCTGGATCAGTGCTTCTTTGTTCTCTTTGTGTCTCTGCTCTGTTTTCTCTAACTCCCAGTCGGTCGTGGCAGATGGTCGCTCACACTGAGCCTGGTTCTGCTGGAGGTTTCTTCCTGTTAAAAGGGAGATTTTCCTCTCCACTGTCGCTACATGCATGCTCAGTATGAGGGATTGCTGCAAAGTCAACGCCAGTGACTGTCCACTGTCTCTACATGCTCATCCGGGAGGAGGAAATGCTGCAAGTCACTGACTGGATGCAATCTGCTGGGTTTCCTTAGACAGAAAACCTTTTTACCCAATTTGAATAAATAACTAACTCTGACTGCACTGTTCTATGGTTAGGACTAATTGGAATGTATGTACCTGACTTTTGTGAAGACTTTTGTGAAGTGCCTTTTGTATAAATAAAACTGAATTGAATTGAAGATAGGACTCCTTCATTTGTGCTCAATTCTGTCTTAATTGGGATTTACAAAAGAACTGTGCTTGGGTTCGTGTGTAAACAACCCATCATACATTTGGATATGTTTGTGCATGTAGTTTTCGCTATTTTAGCATACAGTACACAATCCAAGCAACTCTTGGTACAAGAGGCCCCTGGAAAATACTTAAGCGAAATTCCATACTTTTCCAGACAGTGTTAGAAACCTGTTGTGTGAAAGGGGATTTGGAAGATTTCCTGGTGCTGATGTTTCCTGAAAAAATATTTTCAACAGCACTGCATATGACGGGATGTTTAAATTTAGAAATACCAGTAACAACTGTGTAGATGAATATGGGCATTCATTTAGTTTTTTTCCAGGGGTTGTTAATTAATGGACAGGATCCATGACTTTGGACAAACAGTGCTAGCACTTATCTCCCATCAAGTACTGTTTAACTAACCTCTGTAAAGATAAGTAGTAAGTAAAACTGAATTTGATAACATAGAAAAGGCGACAGTATTATAGCTGTGATGTGAATATTAACTTACATTTTGCCTGGGTTATTGTGTCGCCTATTGTTGCACGGATGTAATGCATGCTGTAGTTTGGTAGGACCAGGGCGAGGCTGGGAAAGGAAAAAAAGGAAAAAAACAAACACTTACTAATTTTCAGAAAAATATCCAATTCTCTCAGCCTGTATTTAGTACAAACCTGAAGTTTGTTAAATATGCTGTCAGCGTGCAATGCGCCTGTTTTTCCTTTAATTAACTTATGTGCACTCTCAGTACCCACGAAGAATTTCCTTATTTCTACGCACATCTCCAAATCCAAAACAAGCACTAACTGAATTTCATAAGTTTCTCGTAATGTACATTTATGTAGTATTGATGATTAAGGTCTGTATCAGTAATATCTTACAGTAAGCCTCATAGATTTTTAGGCTCATACATAATTAACAGAATTAAGTTCCCTTGCTGAACAGCGATGACTGTGCCAAGAAATATCTGGAGAGATTTAACAGATGGAGGAAATGTTAACAAGTGTTGATGTAGCAAGAGGTGACCCCATATTAGACCATAGAAACAGAGCACTGTAAAAAATAAAAGATGACTAAGGTAGTTATTTTTTCTGTCAGCAGTACAGAAAGAAGTATGCAACAGGAAATGAAACAGGAAAATGGTCTAGCAAACGCATTCAAGTACAGAATTTTTTGCTATAGTATGCAATAGCCTAAGAGGGCTGAGAAGGACCTGCCTTTTCACCAAGCCTACCGATGGCTATGGGAGTGGGTTTGATTTTTCGTGCTGAAAGGTACCATCCCCACAAACAGCATACAGTAGGCTTTGACTCCAGCTTCAGTGAAGTTAAATGAAGCGGACAGTCTCTTATGGTGTAAGACTGGAGGTAGTTATTGAAAAGTACCTGTGCGTGTCAGTAAATGTAGAATATCAATGAAAAATAATTCTAATAATTTAATTCAAAAAGAGAATCTCTTGTGTTGATTCATTACACAGTGTGAAATATTTAATGCGATTTTGTTAATTTGGATGTTTACAACTTACAGCTAATGAAAACTCAAAATGTAGTTTCTCTCAATATTTTAATATAATTTTAAACCAAAAAGATATTTTTAATACAAAAATTCTAGAGCCTAAACAGTTATAGGGAAGACTGCTGACTTGACAGTCGACTAGCAAACAGTCATCAATACCCTCCAAAAAGGAGGGTAAGTCACAAAACATTAATGCTAAAAAAGGTAGTTGTTCAGAATGCTGTTTTTCAGTATATTCATTCATTCAACTCATTCAAGTTAAGTGGAAGAAAAACGTGTGGTGGAAAAAGGTGCACAAGCAACAGGATTAACAGTCTTGAGAGGATTGTGGAGCAAAGTACATTTAAGAATTTGGGAAAGATTCACAGGGCATGAACTGCAGGTGGAGCCAGAGCTGCAAAAGCCACCCCACACAGACGTATCCAGGAAATGGGCTATAACTGTCACATTCCTTGTGTTCTTGACACCAGAAGCATATTAGCTGGACTAAGGAAACAAATGACTGGATATTTGCTCTGTGCTCCAGAGTCCTCTTTTCAGACATAAGCACATTTTCTATTTCATTGGTCCCAGATCCCTTCAGTCCCAGATAAATGTCCCAGAGTCTGGAGAAAGATTGGAGATGCACACACTGCCATAAGTTACCTATACCTGCTTTAATGACCATGGTATTACTGCACCTGATTGACTCTCCTGACCTAAACTCCATAGAGAAACTACAGGGCATTTTATTAATCTAAAACAAAAACAAAAAAAGATTTTCCCTTTTTGAATTGAATTACTGAAAAAAATGATATTCTAATTTATTGAGATGCAACAGTACTTGCCAGGTAACTGAAGAGTTTTAAAAGACCCCAAAATGTTTTATTTTTAATTTAGTGGTAATTATTTGTTACTCATATTCTTAAAACTGTCTAATTATTGTGATCACATTTGAGAAACACTTTTTCTTCAACGTAACAACTAAATTTAAAGCTTGGTAACATTTTATAATGGAAGTTTTGAATTGATCCAATGATTTATTAATGCTTGATTCATGAGTGTGCATGCAGTTTAAAGTTTTACCTGTAGTCTGTCCCCTTCACAGGAGCAAAGGTGTAGGTCCTCTGACCTTGGTCAATGTAGCGCTTAAATGATGACGTTACAGTCAGTTAACAGGCTTCCAAACAAAAGTAGGTTTAAACTCAGTCAACAAATTACCTCATCTTGGGATTTCAACGGTGTAAATATAGTGTAATTTCCTGTTTCTCCATCAATCATTTTACTTCTTATCTGTGACAAAAAAACACAAAAAAGCAACCATCATTTAACCAAATATTCATATGTATACATACAGGGGTTGGACAATGAAACTGAAACACCTGGTTTTAGACCACAATAATTTATTAGTATGGTGTAGAGCCTCCTTTTGCGGCCAATACAGCGTCAATTCGTCTTGGGAATGACATGTACAAGTCCTGCACAGTGGTCAGAGGGATTTTAAGCCATTCTTCTTGCAGGATAGTGGCCAGGTCACTACGTGATACTGGTGGAGGAAAAGGTTTCCTGACTCGCTCCTCCAAAACGCCCCAAAGTGGCTCAATAATATTTAGATCTGGTGACTGTGCAGGCCATGGGAGATGTTCAACTTCACTTTAGTGTTCATCAAACCAATCTTTCACCAGTCTTGCTGTGTGTATTGGTGCATTGTCATCCTGATACACGGCACCACCTTCAGGATACAATGTTTGAACCATTGGATGCACATGGTCCTCAAGAATGGTTCGGTAGTCCGTGGCAGTGACGCGCCCATCTAGCACAAGTATTGGGCCAAGGGAATGCCATGATATGGCAGCCCAAACCATCACTGATCCACCCCCATGCTTCACTCTGGGCATGCAACAGTCTGGGTGGTACGCTTCTTTGGGGCTTCTCCACACCGTAACTCTCCCGGATGTGGGGAAAACAGTAAAGGTGGACTCATCAGAGAACAATACATGTTTCACATTGTCCACAGCCCAAGATTTGCGCTCCTTGCACCATTGAAACCGACGTTTGGCATTGGCACGAGTGACCAAAGGTTTGGCTATAGCAGCCCGGCCGTGTATATTGACCCTGTGGAGATCCCGACGGACAGTTCTGGTGGAAACAGGAGAGTTGAGGTGCACATTTAATTCTGCTGTGATTTGGGCAGCCGTGGTTTTATGTTTTTTGGATACAATCCGGGTTAGCAACCGAATATCCCTTTCAGACAGCTTCTTCTTGCGTCCACAGTTAATCCTGTTGGATGTGGTTCATCCTTCTTGGTGGTATGCTGACATTACCCTGGATACCGTGGCTCTTGATACATCACACAGACTTGCTGTCTTGGTCACAGATGCGCCAGCAAGATGTGCATCAAAAAATTGTCCTCTTGTGAACTCTGGTATGTCACCCATAATGTTGTGTGCATTTCAATATTTTGAGCAAAACTGTGCTCCTACCCTGCTAATTGAACCTTCACACTCTGCTCTTACTGGTGCAATGTGCTATCAATGAAGACTGACTACCAGGCTGGTCCAATTTAGCCATGAAACCTCCCACACTAAAATGACAGGTGTTTCAGTTTCATTGTCCAACCCCTGTATATACACTGCTCAAAAAAATGAAGTGAACACTTAAACACAATATAACTCCAAGTAAATCAAACTTCTGTGAAATCAAACTGTCCACTTAGGAAGCAACACTGATTGACAATCAATTTCACATGCTGTTGTGCAAATTGAATAGACAACAGGGGGAAATCTTTGGCGATTAGCAAGACACACACAATAAAGGATTAGTTCTGCAGGTGGGGACCACAGACCACTTCTCAGTACCTATGCTTTCTGGCTGATGTTTTGGTCACTTTTGAATGTTGGTGGTGCTTTCACACTCGTGGTAGCATGAGACAGACTCTACAACCCACACAAGTGGCTCAGGTAGTGCAGCTCATCCAGGATGGTACATCAATGTCAGCTGTGGCAAGAAGGTTTGCTGTGTCTGTCAGCGTAGTGTCCAGAGCCTGAAGGCGCTACCAGGAGACAGGCCAGTACACCAGAAGACGTGAAGGAGGCCGTAGAAGAGTAACCACCCAGCAGCAGGACCGCTACCTCCACCTTTGTGCAAGGAGGAACAGGAGGATCACTGCCAGAGCCCTGCAAAATGACCTCCAGGAGGCCACAAATGTGCATGTGTCTGTACAAACGGTTAGAAACCGACTCCATGAGGATGGTATGAGGGCCCGACGTCCACAAATGGGGGTTGTGCTCAAAGCCCAACACCGTGCAGGACGCTTGGCATTTGCCAGAGAACACCAGGATTGGCAAATTCGCCACTGGCGCCCTGTGCTCTTCACAGATGAAAGCAGGTTCACACTGAGCACGTGTGACAGACGTGACAGAGTCTGGAGACACCGTGGAGAACGATCTGCTGCCTGTAACATCCTTCAGCATGACCGGTTTGGCAGTGGGTCAGTAATGGTGTGGGGTGGCATTTCTTTGGAGGGCAGCATGGCCCTCCATGTGCTCGCCGGAGGTAGCCTGACTGCCATTAGGTACCGAGATGAGATCCTCAGACCCCTTATGAGACCATATGCTGGTGCGGTTGGCCCTGGGTTCCTCCTAGGACAATGCTAGACCTCGTGTGGCTGGAATGTGTCAGCAGTTCCTGCAAGATGAAGACACTGAAGCTATGGACTGGCCCGCCTGTTCCTCAGACCTGAATCCGATTGAGCACATCTGGGACATCATGTCTCGCTCCATCCACCAACGTCACGTTGCACCACAGACTGTCCAGGAGTTGGCGGATGCTTTAGTCCAGGTCCGGGAGGAGATCTCTCAGGAGACCATCCGCTGTCTCTTCAGGAGCATGCCCAGGCGTTGTAGGGAGGTCATACAGGCACGTGGAGGCCACACACAATACTGAGCCTCATTTTGGCTTGTTTTAAGGACATTACATCAAAGTTGGATCAGCCTGTAGTGTGTTTTTCCACTTTAATTTTGTGTGTGACTCCAAATCCAGGCCTCCATTGGTTAATAAATTTGATTTCCATTGATGATTTTCATGTGATTTTATTGTCAGCACATTCAACTTTGTACAGAACAAAGTATTCAATGAGAATTATATATATATATATATATATATATATATACATACATATACATATATATATATATATATACATACATATATATAATATATATATATATATATATATATATATATATATATATACACACACACACACACACACACATATATACATATACCATGTACACAAACAACAGCTAGTGAGGTTTGATTTTAAATTAGAAAACATATATGGGCTTCAAACCTCCACTTTGATGTCATTCTCCAATTCTGCATCCAGAAAGTCGAGTGTTACAGGTTCATCAAACTTGGCAGTCTGTGAAAAAATGTACAAAAAGATTTTTGTCAATAAGTTTGTCTGGTATTAAGACAAAAATTGAACAGAAAACACCAGGTACTGATCTGCTTCCAAAAGCAGGTTTTGATACTCTGCAGTCTTAAAGAGGGAAATAATTATGGACAAACGGCATGTAAAATATCTGCAACTACTCTTCATAATATTTATTTACAAAAAGCACATTTCTCAAATGTCACAGAAGAACATTTTACCAAGCAAATAAATATAATCTTGCAACCAGATAAAACTAAGAAAAAACTAAGAATTTTAAAGTTTGCCCAATGATATAAAGACAAATCAATTCAATCTTGTTCTGCAGGAAAACACTGGACTGCTAAGCAAAGTGCAACATATGGAACAACAAAAAGTGGCTTTGCTAAAAACACAACCTCAAAGCAATGTAGAAAGACAATTTTCTTCTGGGGGACTTTAAGTAAATTTGGTACTCACAGCATTAACTATACTGGGATTTCATGCAAGTACCTCTTACTCTGATCCACAAAATAAATGCAATCAATTGCAAGAACATTAATGGACAAATGGCATCATAAAGACCAAGGGACACACCAGACAGGTAATTGGGAAGTTTAAAGCAGGATTATGTTATGAAACAAACTCTTAAGCGTTGAAAATCTCACAGGAGACTGGTTAATCCATGAACCAAAAATAGAAAGTGTTTGCGGAGCAAGAAACCTAGCTAGGTAGGCCATTCACTTAAACTGACTGGCCCGGCAAAGAGATTATAATCACAGAAGCAGCTAAGAAGCACATGGTAACTTTGGAGGAGCTACGGAGAGCTGCAAGCGGTGACAGAAACCGAAGTGCAGATCAGCCTGAACACACCATCCCCCACATAGAAAACATGGTAGTGGCAGCATCATTCCATGGGGATGCTTTTTTCAGCAGGGACAGGGAGACTGGTCATACCTGATGATGGAGATGTACCTATTCTTTAATGAAAAATCTCCTACTAGCAGGACACTGGCCCTAAGAATCAACAACAGCTACAATAGCTGTTGGCTTGGACCAGAGAACATTCATGTGTTAGAATGGCCCAGTAAAAGCTGAGACCTAAATATGTCCCATTAAACAATTAAATACACCATTTAAACGACAAAATGAATAAATTAAATGTCATTAAAAAAAAAACTATTTATTTAAAAACACAAAAATATTTCACTCCACATTTATTTATTTATGGCTTCTATGCAGCTGTTTCATCATGAAATTATTGAAACTCCTCTTGACCCATTAAATTCAGTGGGCTGGATTAGGGTGGCTCCTCAACAGACCCTCATTCACTCGAGTGTCACGCTCCTTCCCTTATCTTTCTGTCTAAGTCATCCCTTCATCAAGCCTGTCCAGCTCTTTCTTTCCCTTTCTTCTCGTAAGCCTGTCCTTCTCCCTATTAGTCTCAATTCATTCATTATCCCACCTGATACTATTTGTGTCTAACAGTTCATTTATTTCAGCGTCGGCTCTTATGGGGGAAAGACATCTCTAATTCTATTCATAAGTTGTTCATTCAAGCTCACGTCATTGTCAGCGTTCGTGTCTTCCTCCGGGGTCCAGGCGCCAAAGAAATGAATATTTGTAAATAAACTTCTCTAATCGCCACCTATGTGTCTCTTCATTGTGAGTCTTATGGGATTTAATTATCTAGCAGCAAAGAAACATGCCAAAAACGGCAAAAACAATGCAAAGCTGTTTATGTAATACTATTCAAAACACGCAGTACAGTTCTGTCCTCAAGGAGCTAAAATCATAAACATAAGCAGAAGGCATGTTACTGCTATCAACACACTAGCCAGCACATCATATCAACACTAAATAATTTCATGTCTAAAATAAACTTTTTCATTTTAGCGTTATTTGCAGCTTACCACTTTGATCTGTCCGTCGTTTCCATAGATAGAAGGAACTGACTGCTTAATTAGATGAAGTCTTTCAGCAAATCCTTCTTGATACTGCCGGAGGTTGTTAAAGGCACTTGTTCATGAAGCGGGGAAATAGAAATTTCCCCACTGATGTGGGTAGATTTCCATGAAAAATAAAATTTAACCAGGCATTTTGAAAGATGTTCTGATGCTGGGGGAGTGTGTAATGAGTTGTCTGGGTTAAAACGCCCAAAAACCGAACCAAATCTCTTTCAGCGTTGGCATACTAGAGCTTGGACTACAAAATTGCAACAAATAATATGGCGGATACGTGAAATTGATCAGCCAGAAGTCCATAACCTTATTTAGCTGTTCTGCCGCAAATACAGTGACATAACAGTTGGAAAAATGTAACGGATGATAGAGAAAACTGAACGAACTGAAAAATATGACCCAAACAGAATACAAAGATATCTTCGCAACACCTAGGGAGACTAAATTCAACTTTTCTGAATTCTTACAGACTCCAAGTGGACAACAAAATCTATTTCAAGGCAAAAAAAGTGGATTTTGCATGAAATCTAAGTCATGCTTTTATTTCAATTTAATCTAAGGCATTCAACTGTAGCTATTTCTCTATATAACAAGGTTGTTGTCCTACTGGATGGTAAACCTCTGCCCCATTCTCAAGTCTTTTACAGCAGGTAAAAGGTTTTCTTCCAGTTTTGCCTTGTATGCGTTTTATCCATCTTCCCATCCCCCCAACCAGTTTTGCTGTTAATGCTTAATTAAAGAATTGCCATTGTTGCAACAATTTCTGACTGCGGAAATTCTGTGTTCAGGGTTCTGACACATAGTGGTTTGCATGTCACTAGAGCACCTTGTACCATTTGTGTTGTGGAAAACTTCATGTGACTTTTTTTCCAACACTATCTTCTTGCAGAATTAATAATTGTTGTCTCCTCCTTGAGGTGTCGATCTATGCAATGTTTGGCTGCAATCTGTTTAGCTGCTTCACACAGCAAGTCAAGACAACTTCTTCTAAATTTGCTATGACTCTGAGGTCAATGTCTTCGCTGAAAAGTTCAGAAACAACTCCAATAACCTCAAGAAATTGTTCCAATTTATTTACAGCAAACTCTGCTTCTATATCCCTACTTTGGTCTATAATATGTCCTATAATATGTCCAACCAGTTCACAAGAAAGCTCACTGAGGTCCTGCGTAGTGGAAGATGCCACATTTAGATATCAGACTAGCAACGAATTTCACAGGATCAGTTTTAGCCACTGGGTTTTTATGATGACCCTGTTGCATAAATGTAGAGTGAAATAATTATATGTATTCTCATTGACTTCCACTTATACAGGACCGGATATGTATTTTTAAACTAATTTATAAAAATATATATATTTAATTTCTTCATTTAAAAAGCACATTTAATGGGACATTTATTTAATATTTAATTTAATATTTCATAATTTAATGATATATTTAATAATTGTATTAAATAAATAGTAGATTTATTAATTTCATGGGACATTCACATTTATTTATATCATGATATATTTATTTTATTGTGTCCTTTTTGGCCCTCCATATCCTACAGCTAACAACGTTTATGTTAGCATTTTAGCTTACATGTTTTTATTTTTGCTGTGCACAGTTCCTGTTAAGCTGTCACTTCCACCATCAGAAGGAAGGCTGCATTAGATCATTTTGAGTAAACTCCTGAAATGAGCAACGTCTGACCAACAATACTGATTAAGTAATAGATACAAACACAATACAAATTTAAAATGAATTTGGGTTATGAGCTAGCAAAATCTTGGGAAGGTTTTCCCCTAAAATCTCATAAAGGCAGTGTAAAGGAATGAAAATTAAGTTTTTTTTTCTAGTTAAATTCTGCATTTAAACATATCCTGTTGCTGTAAAATATCTAGTTATTGTTAAAGATAATTGCACGATTTTGCTTACCAGTGGCTGAAGGTTAGGGTGAAGCAACACGTATCCATTTGGATCAATAGCAAAGTAGTAGCCATTTGGACCAAACTGGAAAAAAACAAGGATTGGTGAAAAAAAAGCCTGTATAAACAATAACATGCACAGTACACATGTGTATATTAATATGACTTGTGAGTTCTTACGGTGAACCGAGGAGTAAGTCTCTTGATATCTTCCAGGGAGACATCAATAGCCATAACTCCCAGGATGAGCTGGTTTTGTGACTTCTGAAAGAAAAGCATAGGAAAAACAGAGAGGATGTCAGCTGCAGAAAGAGTAACTGTAAGGCCCTCAGTTGCTCTTTCTGGATGAGTCAATTCCCTCGGTGGATTGTGAAGGATTTCAAGGAAATGGTTGCAATACAAATCTGGACAGTTTCATTCCCAAAAGCTTCATGTGCTGCAGTGAGTCACTGACAAGGCATTTCCAGACTTGCTTTCAGTCACACTGGAGGTAAGCTCCAAGTCCTCTGAGGTAGACATGTAGACTCATCTTGAAACATTTAAGCTACCGGATCTTTCTCACTCTGATCTGCATGATTGATTTATTTTTAAAATGTTGCTGTGTGACATCCTACATTCTCTTCTGGAGAGTTTTGGGGTACCTCTGCATCAACAGAGGAAACAAGCGAAAGCCACAAGATGAGAGAAGATAAAAGCAAGTATTCACGTTGAAAGTTTATCTTTTGATCTTTCAAACATTTACCATATATTACAGTTCTGAAAACCACAAACATTTAATCCATGAAGTCAAAGTGTGTGACATACAATCAAAGGCAGACAGAATGGGGTGTAAAAGATGCCAGAATGTGCTTGTATTTATTACTAATTACACCCTCCATGCAATAAGAGCAAATAATTTCTAAAATTATATTTCCTTTGAATGAATGAATTAAAAAAAATCTAAATGAAATGTTATCAAGATGAAAATTCTGTACATCAAAGATAAAATAAAAAAAACATGTTTGGTTATTGCTACTTTTTTAGTCCTATAAGGTAAACTTTTAATGATTACATTTAAATCTGTCACAAGCACCATGACTTTTAAATGTTTTTTTACAAGAGTTATGGTGATAAAATGTGAACCATTTAATATTTGCAAAATGTTGTACACATTTGCTAAAATATATATTTTGTAGATACCTTTGATCCTGTGTCGGTCTTGTTGAAGACAGGCAGCGTCCCAGTGATTACAAGACCAAGCTCCTGGAAGATAAAACATAATGTACAGATGTTTGTAAAATGGCACAGGGCTTTCATAGTGTTTCACTAATATAAATCTGAAGTGTCACATGTATCTGCATTCAGCCCCTCTTGGTTGATACTTTTTACGATCACCTTTTGCTGCAACTACAGCTGAAGTCTTTTGGGATATGCCTCTATCAGAATTGCACATCTACAGACTAAAAGATTTGTCTATTCTTTGCACAGTAGCTTAACTTCAATCAGATTGGATGGAAAACATCTGTAAGCATCTGTTTTAAAATCTTGCCTCAGATTGTCAGTCCGATTAATGGCTTGAACTTTGATTGGGCTATTCTATCAAATCGCTATGCCTTGATGTATTCTAAACCATTCCACTGTAGCTATGGCTGTATGTTTTTTATCCTGCGTTAAGGTCAACCTCTGTCCCAGTCTCAAGTATTTTGCAGCTCCTTATGAGTTTTCTTCCAGGTTTGCTCTGTTTTTAGTTCCATCAATATTCCCAAAAACTCACTGATCGTTATAAAAAAAAAAAGCATCACCACAGCATGTTGCTGTCACCACCATGTTGTAACCTTGAGAATGTTGTGTTCAGGATTTGTGCAGCATTGATTTTTCTCCACACATTGCATTTTGCATTCCCGCCACAGAGGTTTAATTAGAGCATCTTCTTCCACATCTGTCCTGAGTCCCCTGCATGGCTAGCAGCAACCTACAAATGAGACTTTTTGTGGCTTATTTTACTTTTTTTTTCTGGCGGCTCTTCTATAAAGCCCAAGGCTTGCATTGCTTCTAGTTGTCCTTTCAACAGATTCTTCCACTTGAGCTTTGGATCTCTGCAACTTCTGCGGAGTGAACAAAGGCCCCTTGGTTAGTTCTATGATTGCTGCTCTTCTTACTTGTCCCATCAGTTTACATGAACAGCCATGTTCTTTGAGGCTTGTAGCTGTGCCATGCTCTTTGCATTTTAGCATTGTGCTCCGTGAGATGTTCAACACTTGGGAAATTGTTTTACATCCTAACCCTGATTCGAACTTCTCCACAACTTCATCTCTAAACTGCCCAGTATGATCCTTTAAAGATGATGTTTATTCACCAATGATCTAATGTTCTAACTAACCTCGGTTTCATTTAGTGATCTCATGGGGAAAGAGACTGACTGCAAGTTTGAAATTACATTCTTATTTATAAATTAATGTTCTAAAAGCACATATTAATTTCATTCAACACATTGGGTTCATAGTTGTAAATAATAATAATTATAAGTTAAATATTAAATTGTTGCAAAATGCAAAACCATTGGCAACAATGGCATTAATACAAATTTGCAAAACACTACTTGCAATTTTCATCACCAAACTGACTGATTAAATGGTTAAGTTTTATTTTAGTTAGTCGTTTCTGGTGCTGAGATAGTCCGTTTCCGAAGCCAACAGTCTCTGATCAAATCCAAACTTTTTTATCATCCGTCTGCTGTCTTATCTGCTGTCGCCTGGCAGGAAATCTTGACAGAAGCATAAACACAACAAAAAAATGCAAAACCTGGGAGTGAAGTTTATATCTCGTTGCGCAAAAAGAAGATAACATGACAGCAAATAACTAAACAAGACTTAACAGAAATACTTCACATGACATAAAACAAATTTATCATAGTTCCTGCACCACAGTTTCACACATTAACAGTATCATTATTTACCCACGTGATTGTCTTAAATCTTCCAGACAGAACATACCAATGCATCCAGGTAGACATTTGTCCACTGAACTTCCTTGGCCTTTCGGTCTCTCTTAGTCTTGCTGTCAGCTCTGACCATTGGCCGACCCAAAACGTCTAAGTACTCCTGCCAAGATGATCACAAATAAACTTATTTTGCAACCTGCATGCCTATAGTTCTGCCACAAGGGGGCAATACAAGCAACAAATTAGGAGAGCCACATTTTAAAGGTGAAAAGTAGTGAGAACACTAGGCCAGATCAGTCAAGTTTCTTCTCATGACTGAGTTTACCTGAGTGTTCAGCCGAATGGCCCCAATAGATGGGATCTCATAGTAATAACCTGAGTAAGAGAAACAGATTTATTATACAAGTACCTCTGGAAACAGCATGATTAATGGAGAGTATTACACCTACTACTGTATTCCTAAACGGATTCCATATTTTTGCACAATCCCACCGTTGCCTTAAAGCAACAACAAAAAAAGTGTTGCCTCATTTATTGGTATACTTTGTGAAGATTTGTTAAAAACAAAATAAAACTATTGCAACAACACAATACAATCTCACACTGAAAAAAAGTGTAAAAATAATTTTATTCTGAATGCATTTATTCAGCTGAGAAAGAAATCTCATGTTAATTACTAACAAAAATACCAGTGGCTATATTGATTGAAGCCTAAACATTGTCATTAAAGGAAATGCGACAGAGGCAGTTTTTTATTCATACTTCAATTTGTTTAAGTTGATCAGAGTTTTTGACACATCAAATTAATTACGGGTTCCCTGGTGTATAAATATGACACAGTGGCCCATTTATTTTAGCCTTTAAGCTAGACAAGGATCAATAATTACTATATACTGCCACCATGCACAGTAATCACTGTGATACGAGAGATAAAAATGAAAAAAACAAAAACCCAAAGATATTATCTTTGTGACAACTAGCTGTTTAGGGGGTATGCCATACAGACTATTCTGTCCTATCATCACAAACCAATATTAAATTTAACTGTGATGCTCTGTTTAGATGAAACAATGATTGCTGATGGTTGTTCCATGGTTAAAATTAAAATGTCAATGTAACATAGTAACTACAAAAAGTTTGTTACCTATTAAAAGAGGCTTTCACCTAGTCAGTATAAATCCAATATTTTGTACCTTTATTATTGCAGGCCATCCACTGTATTGGCCCTTTGTCATAGCTGTGCTGACCTACTGAGAATGTAAAGACGCGCACCTGTAAAGGAACAAAATGCAATAAGAATAAAAACATGAAAAAAAGGCCAAGAACTACATTCTACTGCAGTGAAACTGAATATGAAGTCCTACCTCTTGCTTTGGATTGTATTTCTGAAATATCTCCTCTGCCCTCTCTTCTCCTCCATCGGTGAACAGCATTATAATCTTGTTACATTTGGCCCTTGAGATGTTGGTCTGATTTGCACAGAAGCAAGGATTTTTACTTTGCCAAAAAATCTGCTGCATTAATGCTTGTGAAGAGATAAATATGTATATTTGGATTAAGTGCTATATCTGAAAGAACCAAAGGAGGGCGACATATACTTACTCTCCAAGAGCATATTTTAGAGATTTGAGCGTCAGATCATCAAACTTTTTTAAAGGAAATTTTTTAAGTTGAGTGGACATGAGCTCATATTATAAATAACATTTACATATACCAAAGGGTATGAAAGACTACAAAGTCTCAGTCTATAAGTCTGATGCAAAAAATAGAGACCAAGATAAATAATTGCTAACACCTTTTGACCTTCAGTGTGATCTATAGCCTGTGCGAAAAGAAAACAGTATTTAGGGGAAAAATACATATCTGCGCATCTGAGGATGTTAATGTGTTCAGTATTAACCCCTACATTCAAACTCAAGTTAAACAGTCAGACCGCAGCTGCCATCATTTCAAGTGCCTCTACAAAGAACATGACATTACAATTCATCAAGTTGCTAAAAAGATGAGAAGAAAACTGGCCAGGGAAGCTGCCAACAGGCCTACAGCAACATTAGACGAGCTGCAGGAATTTCTGGCAGATACTGGCTGTGAAGTACAAGTGACAAAAGTCTCCCCTATACTTCAGAGTGGCAAGATAAAAGCAATCATTTTTAAACAAGAAAAAACATTCAAGCCCAGCAAAAATTTGCAAAACATATTTTAGCTCACCAAAAAGCATGAGATAAAATGTGTTATGGTCTACTGATGAAACCAAGATTGAATGCTGTTCCATAATTCTAAAAGATGTGTTTGGCACAAAACCAGATCATCAAAGAACACCATGCCTACATTGAAACATGGTGTTGGCAGTATCATGCTTTAGGGTGCTTTATTTGGAACTAGGGCCTTAGTCATAGCGGAAGAAATTGGCAGTTCCAAATACCTTCAGAGTTCTACTAGAAAGATGAGGAAGAACTTTATCATTCATTCATTCCATTTTAGCATGACAACCAAAAACATACATCCAAATCAGAAAAGAATTGCCTAATCAGAAGAAGACTGAATATTAAGAAATAGTATATCACAAATAGTATAACACAATTGATCATTTGTGGAGTGATCAGTAAGGGATATGCACAGGAGATGCTCCTGCAATCGGACACACAGAGGGTTTTTACAGAGAAGACTGGGAACACTTTGCCAAATCATGATGTACAGCACAGAGTGCTGTAATAAAATCAAAAGGTGCTTCCACTAAGCATTAGTTTAAGGGCGACCAACTGCAGTCCTCAAGAGCTGATGCCCTGCATGTTTAAGATGTTCCACTGCTTTAACAGACCTGAATCAAATAAATAGTTCATTACCAGGCCTCTTCAACTGCAACGAATAATCAGGTCTGCAGAGAGAATAATCAGGGCTGACCTTCCCTCCATCCAGGACTTATACAGGTCTAGGGTCAGGAAAAGAGCTGCTAAAATCTCTGCAGACCCCACACACCCTGCACACAAACTGTTCAGGGTTTTACCTTCAGGCCGCCGCTACAGAGCACTGTTCACAAGAACCAGCCGCCACAGAGACAGTTTCTTCCCCCAGGCTGTTTCTCTGTTGAACATTTAATAGAATACCAAAAACAGCACACAGATGTTTCAAATGCACCTTTTTATTTATATATGTGTATATTGTACATTGTAAATATATATATTCTGTAGTGCAAAAACAAAACCCAGAGAGCAAAGTGTACCGGAGTCAAATTCCTTGTTTGTATGTACAAACTTGGCAATAAAGCTGATTCTGATTCTTCAGATATTGATGACATCCTGAGGAAGTCAAGTCAGCCATTTATTCAACTATGTTAAGGCAGGGACACATCTAAAATATGTGGGACACTGGCCCTTGAAGAATGAAGTTAGCCATGGAGTTGTATAGGTTAAAGGTCACATTGAAGGTGCAAAAAGTTCTAAAATTATATATTCTGGTTTTATTTTTGTTTAGACAGAAACCTGGCATTTTAACAGAGGTATGTATACGTTTTAGGTCCATTGTATGTCACTAATTATTACAAGTTTTCAAAGGAAATGCGTTACATAAAAAAATTCATCAGTCGCCACCTCAATCAGGCAAGGAAATACAGTCCACACACGCTTTACCTGTGCAAGCTGTTCAAAGGCGAGCTCAAAGCCACTTGTGTAGTTGGTGATACCCTCAGCTTTGAGTCTCTGCACAGCCTCCTTCAAGATCCTTTTGTTCCTCACATTGGCCTGCACCAGGTTCTGAAAGCATGCTGCAGGCCGGGCGGTTTTGTTGAACTGGGGGGATAAGGTAAGGTTGACGGGAAGCACAGGGAAGGCACTTGCACATATTTTCTGATAAATATGTGTTTTTTCCCCTTTGTTGCAGTGTTTCTTAAATATATATGATAAAGTATGACTAAGGTAAAAGATTGAAGTGACATTTAAACATAAGATACAACAATTGCAGACAACTGTGTTAAATAGATCTTTGTTAACACAAATTGTCATGTGCAAAATGAAAAAAAGGCTAAATGTAATGAAACTTCACAGACCGACGGAAGCTAAAAGAACAGAAGGAAGGATTTGAAGGAGATACAGAAGGGATGAGAAAACAGAGGCACATGGAGGTGAAAAAAAGAGCAAAAACAAAGAGAGAGCTTAATTACAGGAAGATAACTAGTTAAATCACAACTACACATGTAAAGTAACTTCAGGTAAATACTGGTGAATAGCTGATGTGGGGGAACAGATGGAAGTGAGTCAATCTACAAACAAACACATGCAGCATCCATAAAAGGGTTGGGGCATGGTTCATTAGTACTCTACATCTGTTCTGGGGCTCTTTCTGAATGCTGCTCCCAATTATCATTATGGTCCAAACACAGCAAAACAAAATATAACACTTCTAACATTAACAATGAGTATTTATACACATACGTAAGTTTTAAGCAATTGCAGTGACAGTATGATTGACTGAATGCACAGTATAAACCAGTGCAAGGGCAAATATTAGAAACAGAAATCAGAGCTCAGAGCAAACACAGTCTATAAAACACATTATGTCAAAGAGCCTTCTACTGACCCTCCACACCCACCCAAAGTGCACACACCCACACATGTCCGTTTAATAAGGGAAGTGAAACAAAATTTTATTTGTGGCTAATTTAGAAAGCAAAGTGATTTATGGTTCTGGCCATAAGGAGTGACTGCAAGGAGGAAAAAGAAGAAGTAATTAGGTTAAAGGAGATACTAGACAGGAGAAAGTCAGATCCAAGGACAAGACATATTCTGAGCCAAGAAACTGGAGGGAAGCATTAAGCTGAGAAGATACATCATTTAACCAAAGTATACAAAGTAAGAGCTCTGTTTAAAACCCAGAAAATGACTTAACTCACTAGTGGAACATCATCAGCTACTTGATGTTCAAACATGATAATTGTAATTTCATTCACTTAATTACACATTTTTCCTTGTCACATTATTACAAATTAGAAATGATTCTTCATATTATGTCAGGATGTATTCTGTTAAATCATAGTATGAAGGAATGTTCTCTACTCCAAACCCATTTTATTTTCTTTTATTCAAAGTATTTAAACAATTACTTCGTTTTTTGTTTTTCTATTTTTTAGTGTCTCTGCTGATTGTTGGTTTAATAAATTAACATATAATCTAAGCTAAAAGGCACCTGACAGTTACCAAGGTATCTATTTTTTGCTTTGTACTAGTTTTGGGGAGAAGGAGAAGAATTTATCGGTAAGTAACAAATCAAATTTTACCTTAATGCAGTTTTTACATGCAACCACATCTAAACAAACTACTAAATTCACTACTTTATAAAAAGCTTTTAAGCTATTGCTGAAAAGCACTTAGAAGCAAAGCCACAAGCATTACTACACCAGTGTAATCTATTTAGCACATTTATTGCAGCAACAGTTATGGAAGCTCAAGTTTTGGACATAATCTGGATTTCAGTGTTAATCCCATTCAGTAAAATTGCTTCTAGTTTGTCCTGGCAGCACCTCACAAACATCCTAAACTGGAGGAAAATACTGACCCTTTGAACTGTTTTTCTTTGTAAAAGTAATATAGCTCGTGTGCATAAATGCTTTAAAATGGCAGTCATTTTAACCCTAAATTGTGATTGATGAAGGCTTTCTCAGTCCTAATGCCAGGAAACCTTTGGTACTTGAGATTTCTATCAAATCTCAGTTTGGCAAGGAAGGCATTTTCCATTCCATCCCACAGAGTTAAGATGTGGTTGAGGAACGAAACTGGGATATTTTTGTCATAGATTTAATGTGGCATTTCAGGGCTTAAATTCAAGCATTGGTTCTCTTAGTCACTTGGACTTTAGCACTGTGCTCCTTTAGCGTTTCTCTGATCAAATCTACAGTTAATGAACAGTGCTGCGAAAATGTATTTGGCTGAACTTTTCTGTTTTTGCCTTTTCAAACACAGACAACCTGAGTAAATATACAAAGTTTTTCAATGGTGATTTCATTAATTAAAAGGAAAAAAAGCTATCCAAAACAAAGGTATTGACAACTATCACTGGAAAGGGTTAGAAAACAGTTTGTAACGCTTTGGGACTCCAGCAAACCAGCGTGCGAGCCATACCAAATTACTCAAAAAGCACATCAACAATGACTTTAAACAAGCTAATCAAGCTCGAAAACCCTCCAATGTGACTGAATTGACTTCTCTAAAGACGATTCCTGGAGAGTGATATAAAGACTCTTTACCAGTTTTTGCAAACTCGTGATGACTGTTGTTGCTGCCAAGGGTGCCACAACCACTTATTACTGGGCAATTACATTTTCAAACAGGCCTAAATTAGTTTGGATAGCTTTCTTCTCTGGAAAAATTAAATAATTAAATAATTTAGCTAGTTATCTTTGTCTGAAATTTAAATTAGTTTGATGACCTGAAACATGTTAATTTGACGAAAATAAAAGAAGAAATCTGAAAGGTGGTAAAAAACTTGTCATAGCACTGTATATACACACATGAATATTAAAAATGCACACAGACTGGCAGACCAGCATATATGCACATATGTATTAAAAATACAATTTTAACACAGCCTCTATTTTGTTCAAAACAGTGACTTAAATAAGGGTTCCTATACAAATATTTCCAGTGTAATCTAAAACACCCATGGAAAAGAGCACCTGGAAAATAAAAAATATCATCAATACATATACTTGGATGTTTGAATACTCACAGAAACCACGTTTACAAAGTCATCATCAGAGAGGGTCTCCAGCATATTGCTGACCGATGTTTTGATCAGTTTGAGAGTGAGACCTGACACACTTCCACTCCTGCAGTACAGAAAGTTTGCTTTAGACAAATTCAACCATAGCAGTTGATGCCTGAAACATCTAAACATCTAAAAGGCTTTAGTACACATCTTTTCCAGGGATGTAAGAACTGTGAATAGTGATGAATGAGAATACAGAATCATCGAATACCGGTCTTGTTAAACAGCAAGAAAAGATGCCACTAACATGATGTGCTGAAAGTACAAATGTTAGTAAAAAATTGTCTTTCACTGTGCACAGCACATTCCAACAAGAATTTAACCTGGGACAAATTTTGTGTGATTTCCTCAACGTTAACAAAGTAGTATGACTGTTGTAGATTTTTTGATCAATATTGACCAATGAATTAAAATAATTCACAAATGCCAAGACCAAAATACAATTAAAATTTTCCACACCAAATCGCCGCAATAAGATTTCCCTTTAGCACATTTTACATTATGTCTAATGATGCTGTAAGTGATAAAACTATTTTATCATTGTATACATTACTGGGTTAATTAAGAAAATTAGGTTAGCTCACAAATTGTGTTGACTCCTGTCTTTAGCTGCCTTAATTGTTGACATTCTGTCTCTCATGGAAGTGGGAGTGGTTTGGAGTGAGTTGATGACTAGAAACACCTGGGCCAGGTGCTCACTGTCTATTTAAACCTGGCAGCTGCTCATTCCCGTTCCCATCCTTGCTCTCCCCATAGCAGAATGCCCAGGTAGCCTATTTGGTTTAGCTTAGCTTTGGCTTTATTGTAGATGTTTAGGTTTGTTTGATACCCACATCCTATACTTTATTCTTGGTTTATTGTCATTGTTTAAACTTAAGTTGATTTCATAAAAGAAAGGCTCATGTAATCAGTGTTTTTCTTCTCTTTCTGTGACCACCACCTGAGTCAGGTTGCAACAAAATCAAGAAAGCTAATACACCCTTAGAGATCTGGAGTTGGACATCCTTGTAAAATAACACTGCATCCTAAATAGATCTATTTTAAAGAGAATTGTCTTCTCAACTTGCTCCATTTTTAAATTTAAAACTGAACTCTCTAATCCTGGCTTCTCAATTAGCGCTGATCTGAAGACATAGGACTTGCTAAATTTCCTCTGATCTTCGGAATTCATCAAAATATAAAACAAAGTACTAACTGACTAACAAACGATTATTTGTATATACACTCACCAGCCATTTTATTAGGTACACCTTGCTAGTACCGGGTTGGGCCCCCTTTTGCCTTCAGAACTGCCGTAACCCTTCGTGGCATAGATTCAACAAGGTACTGGAAACATTCCTCAGAGAGTTTGGTCCATATTGACATGATAGCGTCACACAGATGCTGCAGATTTGTCGGCTGCACATCTATGATGCGAATCTCCCGTTCCACCACATCCCAAAGGTGCTCTATTGGATTGAGATCTGGTGACTGTGGAGGCCATTTGAGTACAGTGAACTCATTGTCATGTTCAAGAAACCAGTCTGAGATGATTCGTGCTTTATGACATGGCACGTTATCCCGCTGGAAGTAACCATCAGAAGATGGGTACACTGTGGTCATAAAGGGATGGACATGGTCAGCAACAATACTCAGGTAGGTTGTGGTGTTGACACGATGCTCAATTGGTACTAAGGGGCCCAAAATGTGCCAGGAAAATATCCCCCACACCATTACACCACCAGCCTGAACCGTTGATACAAGGCAGGATGGATCCATGCTTTCATGTTGTTGACGCCAAATTCTGACCCTACCATACGAATGTCGCAGCAGAAATCAAGACTCATCAGACCAGGCAACGTTTTTCCAATCTTCTATTGTCCAATTATGGTGAGCCTGTGCAAATTGTAGCCTCAGTTTCCTGTTCTTAGCTGACAGGAGTGGCACCCCGTGTGGTTTTCTGCTGCTGTAGCCCATCCGCCTCAAGGTTCCACGCATTCAGAGATGCTCTTCTGCATGCCTTGGTTGTAACAAGTGGTTATTTGAGTTACTGTTGCCTTTCTATCAGCTCGAAGCAGTCTGGCCATTCTCCTCTGACCTCTGACATCAACAAGGCATTTGCGTCCACAGAACTGCCGCTCACTGGATATTTTCTCTTTTTCGGACCATTCTCTGTAAACCCTAGAGATGGTAGTGCGTGAAAATCCCAGTAGATCAGCAGTTTCTGAAATACTCAGACCAGCCCGTCTGGCACCAACAACCATGCCACGTTCAAAGTCACTTAAATCACCTTTCTTCCCCATTCTGATGCCCGGTTTGAACTGCAGCAGATCGTCTTGACCATGTCTACATGCCTAAATGCAAAGGTGCTGCCATGTGATTGGCTGATTAGAAATTTGCGTTAACGAGCAGTTGGACAGGTGTACCTAATAAAGTGGCCGGTGAGTGCATTTTCAACCCCAACAAAAAGATTGTCCTTTGGTTCTACAAACATAATCACATTACGTCAGAGTTTGATCTGAAATTTTCACTGTTTTAAACAGTTTTTGAGATTGTGTCTCCCTTAAATATGTGATAATTTGTGCTCGAAGCTCTAATCTGAGAGAACTATTGTCATATATGGTAAAGCTCCAGGAGTTCCTTATGGACCTCGCAGTTATTATAAACTCAGTTTTCCAGTCTTAAATCATTGTAGGGAACAACTGGACTGTAAATAATCAGGTTGGCCAATGTACTGACTGCTTTTTGTTAGTCAGTGTCACACAAGAGCACAGTGCGGCAGTGCCCAGCGGGATGAGGCCAGTCACAGAGTTAGCATCAGGGCCTCCTGGCGTGCAAAAGAAAATCTAATCTGACTGTAATGTATGAATCATAAGGTTGTCACTCACGCATCCACCAGGATCAGCATGTCCTTGGGTGACGCCGCCCCCTGAATGTACCTGGTGAGTAATACCAGGCACACACAGACCAATTTTACATATGGAGAATACATACACACAGAAAACATTAAAATATTCATTCTTAGGACAGTAAAGCTTTAATAAAATGTATCACTACAAAGCACAGTCTGGCAGAAAACAACTTGGATGTTACTGCATTTTAAAGGCTACCTACATTCTTCACTTATTTGCATGAGACTTTCTTAACCTCACCAAGGTCGTCTGCGTACGTCATACAGGTCAATCTTGTCGGGTGAATTTCTCCTGTCGATCCAGGGGGAAGCTGCATGTTGGCCGAAGAAATTGTTTACTTCACAGTAAAGTTTCTCAGATCCAACCAAATAAACTGGATTTTTCAAACTAGTATTGTTCAACTACAGAACCTATATGCACACAATCTGCAGCAATTATTTCATACATTGTGTTTTGCTTATTTTGCTGACAAACATTCACATTTCCCTTTCTATTAAAAGGCAATCATTTTTTTTCTATAAGACTATAAAGGATTATAACAGAAAAATGTAAAGTATCAGAGAGACAAAAGAATATTTTTTGCAATTAGTTTCAGCCATTTTTGAAGGAGGATCAGACAACCTCATGTCCTGAATCACATGTTAGAATTATCTCCTCCATCTGTCACCAAGTCTTGCAGCAGTCTGATAATGACATATTTATTGAAATCAGGTGGGCTTAGCATTTAAAACATGCAGGGCTCTGGCTCTCAAAGACTGGAACCACCCATGCCCAATATGAAGCCCCATGTGACAAAATCCAAATTGTATAGTAGAAACATGTCTGCAAGCACAAAAAATAGTTTTGAAAAAAAAAAATAACACACTGTACAATTCTGTCTCTGTTTCCCACAAGACATCCAGGGGATTGCCAGAATAAATGCCAAATCTTAAGGTTTCAAACTGACAAAACTCCATTAACGTCATGTCACTGATGTACAACCTTTACAAGCAGTTTTTGACTTTCACCTTTGCTGTAAAGTTCACAACTGCTCAATTGAAATGAGTTACATTTTTTGTTTATGAATACAGATACATTTTATGCACAAATTCCTGTTATTAAGTATCACAGACAGCTCATATTTACTTTTCCACACGTTGAAAAACAAAGTTTAGTTCTGTGCAGAGTTGTGTTGTACGGTCTGATATAATATAGACAAAAGATACAAAAGATTTCTAGTCTTCCTGTTGTGATTGGTTATCAACTTTATTTTACTAGCGGAAATTTGCTCACAAAATTCTTTTTATGTATGTCTGTCTTCATTAATCTGGAGTACAGTAGGGTTACCTGGGTAGTACCGAGCCAGTCCAGTAGCGGAGCCAAACACCTGCCACAGCAATGAGGGATCATCTTCTTTGTTTTTCCGGAAAACATCCTCCAAGGCATCTGTCCAGTTTAGCTCATTCAAAATGATGGTGGCTGGAAGATGAACACAAAGATTAAGTGAATCATCTGTAGGACAGAATAAAATCAGTGTGCTGAGATATAAAAAAAAAAGTGTACTCTGAACAAAATGTAATCTCTAAAAACAGAAGGAATGCTTAGATGCACACACAAGAACACACAGATTGTGCAGTATTAGACAACTGGCGGTGACTGCTGAGAGAAAACCAACTTGCGGAAATTCAAACAGACATAAGTCTCCTATAATATCTTTTTTTTTTTTTATACATCTCTCAAAACATCAACTTCTCCAAAGCAGCAAGTGACCAAAACATGAGGTTCTGAACAAACAGAATAATTACATTTGACATTTCTGGAAGTAAATCAAATCTACAGAGTACTCTGTAGCCAAACACACAGTGCTTTCCTGTTTTCTCCAGAAGCTCCTAAAAGCTTATTGTTTCAAATACGTAGCTTGAGTTTTCAGCCACTGCCTCTGTAAACTACCAGGAAGAGTGAAAGTCAGAATGTTAGGCACAGACTTTCCATATAGGCAAAGGTAGGCAACAGGGGGCCTTGCTGGTTGCCTGACCTTCCAACAAAACCCATGGATCAATAATGCATCTTTGAGTTAAAATTATTATAACTTATAATCAAAACAATAACAAATAAACATGACAAAATGCATAGCTGACTTCTGCTCCCCTCTGTTCTCATACTAAAATGGGAAAATCAAGGAAGTGCAGTGTGACTGAGTGAAAGGCAGGATTAGACAAAGTGGGTTTATAAAAGCAGAGCGGAAAAACAGAAAAAGCGTGAAAAAATAGACATTTTTCAATGTTTCTACGACGGTGTTGGCTAACGAAAATACTGACGGGCATTGGCCCAGTGCAAGTGTGGACAGGGAACCGTTCTCCCAGGCTCCACATCATTCTCCCAAGACCAAACTCAACTCCATCTCCAGTAAGCATATCTAACGTCATTCAACTACTGTTTCTCATTCGTTCCTCTGAATAAACGTACCCCATCATCTCTCCCACACAGTTTGGTGTCTCCAGTCCCGGTTCCAGTTCCATTACTCATCTCTGTAAAAATAAACCTTTTTAAACTTTTCTCCTGCCTCCCGAGTGTCTCTCTGCATGTGGTCAAAACCATTAAGAAAACGATGACAGACTCAGCCATTGTGGGCTGTGTGTCTGAGGGGAACGAGCTAGAGTACCAGCCGGTCACAACGGACTTTGTGGACTGGTATGAGTGCAACCACCTGTGCTTGAACACCAGTAAGGAGATGGTGATAGACTTCAGAAGGAGGACATCAACTCACTCACCAGTGAACATCCAGGGGGAGAACATTGAGACAGCCGACAGTTTTAAGTATCTGGGTGTTCACCTGAACAAGAAAGTGAACTTGTGCTGTAACACCGACGCCATGTACAAGAAGGGCCAGAGTCACCTGCACCTTCTGAGGAGACTGAGGTTCTTCGTAGTGTGCAGACCTTTGGTCAGGACTTTTTATGATTCTGTGGTAGCCTTTGCCATCCTCTATGCTGTTGTCAGGTGCGCCCCGGCAGCAGAGAGCAGGACAAGAAGAGACTGAACAAGCTGGTTAGGAGGGCTAGCTCTGTCCTCGGCTGCCCACTTGACTCTGTGGAGGTGGTGGGTGAGAGGAGGATGTTGGCTCCTTCATTCCCACCGCTGTCCGACTATACAATTCTACCGTATAATAACCACCTCTGTGCAACAACCTCTGTATTTGTAAATACATGCAATCATTCTCACTTTAGAAAAAAAATTAGCTCCACTTTCTACTGTACATAAGTAACTTTATTTTTTCGTATTTTCTATTACTAGTTTTTGCACATTTACCTTATTCTTCTTTGATTGCACATTTTTTTCATAATTATCTGCACCCTACTTGTGTTACCAAGAGCTGCTATAACAAGTTGATTTCTCCATTGTGAGATCAATAAAGTCCGTCTTATCTTACTATGTTTTTCTATATCAAAATATTAATTGTATCCTTTCCCCCACGAATATCAGCACCATTTGAGATGTTAGGTTTTTATATCTGCAGAATGTGATTGACTGCAGACTGCTGCTCTCCCTCCCTGTGAAAGAAGCTTCTCAGTGTTTAAATGACTCAAAACATCAAAACCGACAAGAATAAAAAGTGCACAGTACTTCTTTACTTGTGATGCGGGCTCGTCCTTGGCTGCACAGTCTATTCTAACTTTGGCTTTTGATTTTTATTGTTTTTGCTTTATATGTATGCTTCCATCTGCCTTTTTGTCTTGCCGTTGGCACAACCAAATTTTGACGATAAGGGGCAATAAGGGATATTTTGTTTTAATTTAACAAAACAAAAAAAGAAAAGAAAAAAGACAGTACATTAATATTCCAGGGAAAGAGGCATAACAGAGAAGACAGAAATAGAGACCAGGACAACGTAAATTTTATTAGTAAATTACCTATATTATTATTATTATATTATATTATTATCCTATATGTGTTGCAATTAACCTGTTATGCTCTCATGTGATTCTTCAGCAAAACAAGACTGAAGACATCTTTTATAGACCTCTTAGTGGACAATTAAGGTAATTCATGATCACCTAATTCAGTAAAAACAAAAAGTACAGTATAGTCAGGTCATCTCCAATATTAACAAATCTGATGTTTTCTTTAACAGAAGACAAGCAAGTACTGTCATCCATACCAACCTATTAACTGAATGATTAATATCTGCCAACTCATACCCTCATATTCCTCCCATCCACTCACATATAGCTTTTTCATTGTATGAATTTTTATTTTCATCTTTACATTTCAGAACATTTCATAATTGCAGTACTATTTATTTACTTTCCTCTCATCAGATTCACATGTGTAAATAACATTGTCAATTGAAAATACAAAAAGGGATAAATTACAAGATTTACAGCTAAAACAACTTTGCATTGTTGTCCTTTTGCTGCTCATACAGGTGTCTCTTTTGCCTGGACATCTTGGTGTCCGTCATCTTTCATCCAGTCTTGTTCCCTGTCCACACTTGCAATGGGCCACTGTTGGCACCAGCTCCCAAGCACCATCTCTCTCAAAAACATTGACTTTTCCACAGTGCTCTAACAACTGGGCCCTGAACTATCCAATATGACTAAAAGAATTGTGATATAAACAGTTATACAAATCTGCTAATTTAGGAATATATTTTTACTATACTGTTCACCTCTACTCTGTCAATATTAGTTTGTAAGTAGTGTTGTTGCCCATTAATATAATAATAAAACAATTGCCTACTGTCTGGTTCACAGTATTCCAGTGTGAAAATTGTGGCAGCCCTAAACAATATTTCACCCTCTCGGCCTACTGGTACGTTACGGCAGACATTAAGGGAGGGCCCTTGTACAAAGGTTCATCTGGGGCCCCAGAATGGCTAAGTCAACCAAAAGTGATCCACAGTAGGCAGTGTTTATGAGAATATTAAGGGGTAAAGTTCCAGGTGGCCCTGAATGCACCACTGGACCAGCTGATCCACCACCTATCTGTATGCAGACTCATCACTGTCCTGGATCAGACCAGTAACAGTGGTGTCACCTGGGAACTTCAGGAGTTTTACAGATGGGTCCGCTGAGTTGCATTCATTTGTGTACAGAGAGAAGCAGAGTGTGGAGAGAACAGACACCTGGGGGGTGATGGTGCAAGAGAAAATGCTCCCCAGCCTCACCTGCTCCTGCCGATCAGTCAGGAAGCTGGTGATCCCTGACAGGTAAGAGGCCGGCACCCTGAGCCAGATGAGCTTCTTGTTGATGATGTCTGGGTTTATGATGTTAAAGGCCAAACCGAAATCTACAAACTGGATCTGGGCGTACATCCCTGGATGGTTGTGGGGTTGCAGAATGAAGTGTAGTCTCAGGTTGACTGCATCATCTGCCAATTTGTTTTCCCTGTAAGCAAACCGCAAGGGCTTCATCAGGGGACTTGTGATGTCCTTCAAGATACTTTAACACCAGTCACTCCAAGGATTTAATGACCACAGATGTCAGCGAAACAGGTCTGTAGTAATTTAAGCCCATGAGGGGAACAGTATAATGGTGGAACGCTTGAAGCAGGAGGGAACGTCAAACAGCTTCCATCTTGGATTTACTACCAAGATTAGGAAGAGTGCTTCAGTTTAGTAAATAAAAGGTAAATTGCCAGTTTGGAAAAATTAAGGATTATTCTGCTCTACAAAACTACGCACCATGTCACAAAGTGTTCAAAACTTTGTCTGTACGGCACTTTTCTCCCGTCTTTCCTATGTCCTGCTCTTCATGTGTTTTCATATATACCCTAAATATAAACCATCCCTTTAAACTTATTTAAGGCTCGTTTTTTGGCCTTGCAGGTTAAGGATGAGCTTTTGCCAATACCTGAAGTGGCTCGTTATGTTACTGTGAATCGAAGTATGCCCCAGTCATAAGTGGTGAAAATTTTTCAGGTCTGACCCCCCCGATACTTCCTGAGCCAGGCTTCTAATGGATTAGTTCTGCTGGTTTACCTGACATCACTAGCAAGATGTGTTTGACCGAAAAGAGCTCAAAAAAGAAGCAACAGTATGTTTTCCTTACCACTGAAAACCTAAACTAAAAAAAAGTGTTTTTATTTTGAGTTTACTGCTCTCGAACCAGACATTAAATATAGACATCCATCACAAACACACATGCATACTGGAGCAGGTTAGGATGCAGTGCTAAGCCTTTGGCTTCGATGTTGTGGCAGTCAAATCCCAGCTGAATGCTGGAACAAATCACAGTTTCAGTGTAAGCAGATCCATCTGTGAAGTGATGCGCCTGTTGCTTGCTTGAGGTCACTGTGGCGAGAGGAAGAGAGGTGTCACCACAGCTATGTAAGCGTTGGTCGGCTCTATTTGTCAGTCGTACCATCATTTCCTCAGGGACTTCAGAGGGTAAACACGTGTGGGTTTGAATGTTTGCATACTTAAAGCGACAAGTACGGATCAGAAAATATGGGTCAGGGTAAAAGGTTTTTTTTTTTTTCCCTTCCTGATGTGAAAAGTTAGTGTTTAATAAAAATCTGCACTGTTTGGACGGTGCACAGACATGATTTTTCAAACAAAATTCTCCTTTTGCATAGATGGGATTATAGGAAAGAAACCGTAAGGCAACAGAGGAGAAATAATTGAATAAAGAAGCTGCAAACACACCACAAACAGCTAAAACTAAGAAAAATACAACAGATGCATGCAAAACATGAAAAATTCTGAGGTGTTTAGCTGGATGTAAACAAATTTGTTGTCACACACTGTCACAACATGCTTGCTCAGGTAGAGGGAGTTCTGCAGGGTCAAATAGTCCTTGTAGTCAGCTTGGTTTCCTTAGATAGATTACATTTTATATACTGGCAACATATTGCCCTTTAACTTTGACCTTTTCATCACCAAAGAATAGAGAAAAGCATTACCATAGTCATTCAAAACTGATGTTTTCTTGACATTCCAAGCTGTTGAATTGTTCCGTTTGTATAAATTCAACTGCACCTTCACCATACAAATAAAAAAAAAACCTTAACTGGTAAAAACGTTTTAACTCAACAGAAACGTGCAATCCATGCTACCAGTGATGCTGGCTACGTTATGGACAGAGTCATTTAATGAGGCTGGTAGTCACTACAATATATTCTACTGAACTACACTGAACTATAACTATTATTACTAAATTCAAACTGAACTATATGGAACTGGATCTGATTATGATTGTAATATTGGACTGTACTGGGCTAAATTCAATTGATTTAATTTAAAGAAGGACCGATTTGGGTTCCATATAATTTAATATAAACTGTTTGTCTTGCAAAGTGTCTTGAGATGATATTTGTTATAATTTGGCACTATGTAAACAAACTGAATGTAACTGAGTTAAAATAAAATGAATCTTTATGGATGACATCACATTGATAAAAGGGCTAAGATTTGGCTATTGACTCTAAAGGTCTCTGTTTCTTCGTCATCTATTTATTGGGTAACAAAAACCTGTTGAATTTAATCCACTGGAACACACAGATTTAGGCATTGTACACATGTAGCAGGGTATTTAAAAAAACGAGTACCTCCCCTACATCGTTTTTAAAAATAATATCTTACATATTGTACGTGAGGTTTTTCAGAAAAGTTTTCATCCAAACTAATCCGCAGAAATACGCTACTGAGCGTTGTGTTAAACACTCCAGATGCATAGGGAGCAGTGTACCGCACAAAATGAAACGTAAAGTTATGCATATAACTACTGTTCCCTGAAGGAAAGTAACGAAGTACAACAAATGAGTATGGGATATGACGCCCCGAGTGTCCTGGCTGAAGCCACCTCTAATCACACCGCCTAGGAAATTGATGTGATGACAACAGGTGACAGGCCCCGCCTGCACTATATACCTGTCCGTCATCGCCGTCATTATTCAGTTCGATAGCCGCTATTCACCGAGCCCAGCAGAGCAGAGGGGCAGCCATGTGCTGTACTTCGTTATTCTCCTTCAGCGAACAGTAGTTATATGCATAACTTTACGTTCCCCTTCAGTCGATTCACTCAGTACAACACATGAGTATGAGAAATATATAAACGCCCCGAAGAAAAGCCATCAAACCTGGATCATGCACTGCATACTAGTGCAGCACTTCAAAGCCAGCAGAAAGAACAGAGTGAGCCACAGAAGGGGTTGTCACATCCAAACGATAAAACTTTACAAATGTGTGCGGCGAAGACCAGCTGGCTGCAGCACAAATCTCACTCATGGGCACCCCTCTAAATAGGGCCCAGGAGGTCGCTATGCCCCTGGTTGAGTGAGCCCTCACACCACATGGCATTGGGAGAGCCCTGTTGCTGTAAGCTAGAGAAATAGCCTCCACAATCCAGTGGGAGAGTCTTTGTCTGGACAGAGCTTTCCCCCTTTCTGGGTTAGCAAAACACACAAACAGTTGATCAGACAACCTCACAGTCTGAGTACGGTCAATGTAACTGCGCAGTGCACGTAAAGGGCACAGGAAGTGTAACCTCCTTTGTTCCTCAGCTGCAAAAGGAGAGGTGGACAAAAACTAGAAAGCTCCATAGTCATGGAGCTGTAGTCCGAAGGTATAACCTTAGGAAGATAAGCTGCATTAGGTCGCAAGGTGACCTTGGAACCATCAGGTGAAAAGTGTATGCAGGTAGGATTTACAGATAAAGCATGGAGGTCTCCAACCCGCTTTGCAGTTGTCCGAGCAAGAAGCAGAGCAACCTTATATGAAAGGAACTTCACATCTATTGACTCCAAAGGTTCAAATGGAGTGTCACAAAGAGCTTCTGGTACCAATGTGAGATCCCAGGAAGGAAAGCTGGGTTTAATCACAGGTCTGAGTCTACGAACCGCCTTTAAGAAGGGTACACCCAGAGGATGAGCACCTGGTGTGACTCCATTAAAACCAATATGGCAGGCAGAAATGGCAGCTAAGTAGACCTTAATTGTAGAAAAAGGAAAGACCTTTATCCAGCAGTTCCTGCTTCTACCATTGAGCACTGAAATGGAACAATGTGCTTGTCCTCACACCACTGCTCAAAAGCCCACCATTTATAAGTGTATAAGCCTCTAGTGGAGGATGCTCTTGCATTCTGGATTGTTGCCACCACATCAGGGGGGAGGCGTTTGGCTAATAAGCTGGACCTCTCAGGATGTAGGCATGCAGCTTCCACAGCTCTGGGTGTGGATGAGATATCTCCCCCCCTGCCTGAGTGAAGAGATCCCAGCGAACGGGGAGTCGCCACGGCTCTGCTACCAGCAGGCTGATTATCTCGGAATACCATGACTTTGCAAGCCAACGGGGTGCTACCAAAATTAGGGACAGACCCTGTTTGCGCACCCTCTCTAGTACCGGTAGTATCATTTCCACTGGGGGGAATGCATACGATCCCGAGGTAGACGGGACAAGCCTCATGCTGGTCCTTCTCATGAAGCGAGAAGCCGCATCCCAGAGGACAGGGACAAATAGATTACTTCTGCTTCTCTTGCGTTAGCTTTATGCTCATCCCGAACCACGAAAGCCAGACTGAACTGCTTGAAATTAGTGCTTCGCGGGTAGACACGCTTACCAGCAAGTAGCCTTTTGAAAAGAGACACAGAGCTAACCAGCAGCAGCTAGCTAGCCTGACTCAAGAGGTGTTCTTAGCGAAGTGAAGAGCGTAAGAACTGAAAATAGATGACGATGACGGACAGGTATATAGTGCGGGCGGGGCCTGTCACCTGTCGTCATCACATCATTTGCCTAGGAGGCGTGATTAGAGGTGGCTTCAGCCAGGACACGCGGGGCGTGATATCCCATATTCATGTGTCGTACTGAGTGAATCGACTGAAGGGGAACCGATGTCAGCCAATCAAAATCCTTCAAAACAATCAAGACTTCCTGTTCGGTATAAAAATGGTGCCAGGAGGTTCGTTTGTGTGGACAGAAAAAGAAGTGGAACTTCTTTCAAACACAGTTTTAGAATATAAGGCTGATAAAACACGAGACAGTGTCGATTGGGAATCGTTAATCATTCATTTTTACTCTACTGTACAGCCAAGTCTATAAACAATGGTTGCACATTTGACGTCAGCGCCGCATTATTTGTCGCAGACAGTGATGCGCCGAACCATAAAGGTCCGTTTGATCATGGACTCATGCAAGCTCAAAACCGGAGCTTTTATAAATCTCCACTTTGGCCAGAGTTTTCAGAATTATTAGTTTTTAGTAAAACGGAGTTTATGTGTGGATGAAAGGCCAAAACGCATAAAAAGTTATTCGTTTTCCCAGATATCAGTCAACGTGTGGACAAGGCCTTAGCAACTTGCAGTTTAACAACACTGCAGAGCAAAAGGAAGTTTTAGGACAATTAAAATATGCAAAAAATTCACCATGCAGGTAGGGCGTCAGAAGTGTCAATGAACAAGTTGCGACCATTTGTAGAAAGTGTTGGTTGTTGCAAAGCTTCAAGAAAAGAGGGCACATTATAAATTGTACAACACAAAATATTCTATAAAAACTACTTTCTTTGAGCTGATGAGTTTAACCTATCTCAGGAAGACGGGAACAAGCTTCGTCCTACAGGCTGATGATTGCATGTAGCTGAAACGTCTCCATTTATTTTGGCCCACATTAAATTTTAAGAATTTCTAGGACTTCTGGTTATCCAAATCTTTTTGAATGCCTTCAAAACTGTGCACCCACTCATTCTTCCCCCTTTTCTTCCCACTTTGGAATTGTGCGCACTAGCTCTTTTTTTTGGCGAAGAAGTTTCATGAACCGTGCAAATTCCCTAGTGGCGAGACAAAGACAAATGACAGAAAGACAAAATGATCGACAGCGTCAAAAGATCCAGTGAGGCCCAGGATGACAGGTCACCTACCATCATTGGACACAGCAATGTCATTATATACTTTGGTCAGGCAGACTGTGTCTGAACCTAGACTGAAATCTTTCAAAAATATAATTATCTTCCCAGAATGACTGTAGTTGGTTAAAATATTTTTTTACAAACTTGGAAAGGGCAGGCAAGAAACAAGAAATAGGCCTAAATTATATAAAACCAAGGGTTCCAAGTGAGGTTTTTAAGAAGTGGTCTTACAATAGCATGTTTAAGAGACTTCCGGGAAGGAGATGAAGCGGAGGGACGCTTAATTTTGCAGCTCCACTAGACCCACCGATATATAGCCGACAAAGTAATGAAAAGTGATAAATGAGTACCAAACTGAAGGGAAAGGGCTCAAGAGTATGGAGTTCTAGTCAGATATGAAGGCCAGTAGAAAAGACGACGTTACAACAGCCCAACTGAAAATCTTCCTGAACGAGGGCATAAAATGAATCCCCTCACTTTTAGCATGGCATTCTACACTGAAAGAACTTGGCATTGAATCACCTTTGGAGGACAGAGAGATACTGGAACATGAGCTGACACGAGACGGATGGACAACTCAGGGAAAGAAAAGAAAGGGCCAACAGCTGAACCCGGCTGAGATCAGAGCCATTGCCCAGGGTGATAACCCTGGATAATGAAGCCCAGGGAAGAGAGCCCCCTTTGCTGTTTGGGAGATCGTCATATCAGGTCTAGAACTGGATGAGAGGTAAATAGAAGTTAAATTTGTGATGGACAGTAAGGAAAATAATAGACAAAAACAATAGAATAATAGTAAATAAGACTAGACATGTAAGAGAATATCATTTATTACAAAATATTCACTTCAATATATAGAATCAGGCTATAAAAGAAGTGTTGAAAAATAAGCTACAGAACAGTGGGGAAAGGAGGAAGAGGAAGACTGGATGAAGCAAATTTCACGATTATGGAGGTGTGAGGATACTTCAGGGACATCTTGGAGGACCATCGCCCAGGCACTTTGTGCACACCACCCAGAGAGGCCCATCTCTCTGCCCAAAGAAGATCTGGGGTGGGGACCCCCTGACTTTGGTTGTAGGCTTGTGTATGTGTTCACTTCATTTCAGGGGCAAACCACCGAGTTATTGGAAGTTCACAGTTGTTTTTCATGTTCAGGAAAACTTTGTTTCTTTATCATTTTGTGTCTCTCGCAAACAGTATTTTTTATGTAATTGCAGCTTTTGACTTCACTCTGATTATAATTAAGTACAGTTAAGAAGGGATAAGCTACAAAAATGGACACATTAACAGTAATTACTATTACTACAATATAAATGGAATAAATAATCCCATGAAGAGAAAGAAGACTCTGACCCAGCTGAAAAGATTAAATTGTTATATTGCAATGCTTCAGGAAACTCACCTTAATGAGACAGAACACAAAAAACTCAGAAGGGAGTGGGTGGGGCAGGTGTATAGTGCTTCATGTGAAAGGGGTAGAAAGAGAGGAGTTGCCATTTTGACAACCAAAGCTGACGGATTTATAATAGCAGGAGGTGATTTTAACTTTGTGATGAACCACAAAATGGATAACCACCCATTTGAACTAACACCAGTGCCCCAGAAGGCTAGAAAATTGCCCAGTCTGATTGAAGAATTGGGGCTGATAGATGTATGGTGTCAAGGTCACCCTAGGGAGCGTGATTACACCTTTTTTTCCAAAGGTTCACGGAAGCTATTCCAGAATAGATCTCCTCTTTGTCTTAAAGAGAGACATGCATAAAGTCACAAATTGTCACATTAGGCCAATAATAATATCAGACCACTGCCCAGTTGTTATGACAATAAACTTAGAGAATGATAAACAACCTAAACAGTGGAGAATGAATGTCTCGCTTCTGAACTGCCCAGAAGTAGTTCAAAGAATTAAAAAAGACTGGAACGAGTATATGGAACACAACGATAAAGGGGAGGTATCAGTGTCTACCCTTTCGGAAGCTGCAAAGGCGGTAATGAGGGGCAAGCTCATTTCTTTGTCATCCCGAATTAAAAGAGAACGCAATAAAGAACAGGTAGAACTAGAAAATCATATACAGCAATTGGAGGAGAAACATAAAAGGACAAATGATGAAACTATCTTAAAGTCTCAGCAAATACAGGCAAATATTGAATAACTTGTTGACGCATAGGGCTGAGGGTGCATTATGGTTTGCTAATCAAAAGTATTATGAATCAGGTAATAGGGCTAGCAGGCTATTAGCATTTCAGTTGCGCAAGAAACAGGCAGATTGCACAGTGGAAAAGATAATGCATCCCTTTACAAAGAAAGCAATGTCCCACCATAAAGACATAGCAGAAGCTTTTTCAGCTTACTATGAGACGCTTTATGATTCAGAGGAGATAGACAATAAAACAGAAGATTAAGAAGGTACTGGGCAAAATTAGGTTACCAAAATTAACGGAAAATGACGCTAGAGCAATGAGGGAGTCAATTACAAAAAAGAAATTGAGGAAACCATAAAAAAATTTAAAAAACACAGTGCCAGGATCAGATGGGTTCCCTGGTGAATTTTATAGGCATTTTGAAACCGAAGTCACACCCCTATTACAAAGAGTATTTAATTATGTCCTCACAAATAATGACCCCCCAAAGTCCTGGTGGGAAGCAAGAATATCTATAATTCCCAAGGAAGGCAAAGACATCATAAATTGTTCATCCTACAGACCAATAAGTCTGCTCTGCTGTGATGTAAAAATTTTGACTACAATATTGGCAAATCAAATTCAAAAATGTATCCAAACAATAATTAAACTGGACCAAACAGGGTTTATAACGGGGCGTCTAGGGATAAATAATATTAGGAGAACCTTAAATGTGATCTCTGTGGCGAAACAAAAACAGGATCCTTCAATGCTTCTCAGCCTTGATGCTGAGAAAGCATTTGATAGGGTAGATTGGCAGTACCTGAAATACACACTAGGAAAAATGGGATTTCATAGAGATTTTATTAATTGGATTAGTGTGTTATATTCTGGACCCACATCCAAAGTACGGGTGAATGGATATTCCTCAGGGAACTTCAGTTTAAAAAGAGGAACTAGGCAGGGATGTTCTCTTTCGCCACTACTATTTGCGATTAGTATCGAGCCCCTGGCGGAAAGCATACGGAATTCATGGAGTAACGGCAGGAGGAGTCACTCATAAAATCTCATTATATGCGGATGACATTATTTTGTTTATTTCTAACCCTTTGAGTTTAATCCCTAGGCTTATGACTGGTTTAAGAGATTTCCGAGAAATCTCAGGCTATAACATTAATGAAACCAAGTCGGGGGCTATGATGCTGGTGGGCAAGTGGCCAAAAAGTTTAGATAAAGAGGTCACTTTTAATTGGCCAAAGAGGGGATTTAAATACTTAGGCGTTATGATCACACCACAAACCTCACAACTATTTAATGAAAATTATGGTAGACTAATCACACAAATAAAGTCAGACCTAACCAGATGGGAGATTCTTCCTCCGTCCTTATTGGACAGAATAGAAACAGTGAGAATGAATTTACTCCCAAGATTAATGTATCCATTTCAGGCACTACCTATTTGGATACCGGCCTTTGTTTTCAAAACTTTAGATAAAATCATTAATAACTTCATTTGGCAAAGACGGAAGCCAAGAATCAGACAGAAACCATTATTAAGCCCAAGAGAAAAAGGTGGTCTTAGTTTGCCCAATCTGAAAATGTATTACTGGGCAGCACAACTTTGTGTGGTGGTCGAATGGTCTGACAAGATGAGGAGACGAACTGGATTGGTCTGGAGAACAATGCGTGCCAGTTGGTACCTCTTGAAGTGATCCCATTTATGAAGGGAAAGAAATGGAAAGATTTAAAAGTTGAAAATGAGTGGATTATCTGTACGCACAGGGTTTGGTCCCTGGTGAGGAAGAAAATAGGATCACCTTCAACAATATCACGCATAGTGAAAATAGCCAAGATTATTGACTTTTTTCCAAACAACTGGATGCAGGATACAGAGATGGGACACAGCAGGGATAATAAGATTTAACCAGTATTTAATGGAGGAAACCCTTAAAGTCATTTAAGCAGCTACAAGACAAATAAGGATTATGGCTCTAAAGATTTCTACAGATACTTACAATTAAGGGCTTATCTCTTTTATCACACAATGGATGGCCTACTTTGAAACAAAATATAGTACCTTGGAGAAATTTATGAGAAAAATGCGTAGAGGAGGATAGAGGGAAAATAGTAAGAGGAAGATGGTGTCCAATATATTACAGAACATTTACAGATGCATTTCTATGACAATGTCTATTTGACATAAAACAAAAGTGGAACTAGAATGACACATTGTATTGAAGAGAGGAGTGGGAGAGGTTGTGAAAAATGGTCATAAGATCACCCATAGTCCAGGTTGGAAGGAATGAAGAATTTGCATTGAAAGTGAAATTAGATTCTTTAAATCGCCCTTTAGTATATCAAAATACGACAGGAGTGCTACAAATTTGTGTTGGAGGAACTGTAATCAGATCGGGGATCACACTCATATTTTTTGGGAGTGTCCAACATTGAGATCATTCTGGCAGGGAGTTCAGACAGAAATTCAAAAAATTCTTAAGTTCACGTTACCGCTGAACCCACTGCACTACATATTGGGCTTGACCCGAGGAGGAAATATTGGGAAAAGGAAAGTCCAGTTACTACAAATTCTTCTATTGGTTGCAAGGAAAATGATAACTCTGTCCTGGCTCAAGCCTTTGCCTCCCACCCTTCAACAATGGCAAGGAGGACTGAAAGATGTGTATACAATGGAAAAGATAACGGCAACACTTCAAGTAGAAATGGAAGTTTTTCTGAGAGTATAGACCCCAGCTATTTCCCACTTTGGATGGTCACACAGATGAAGATGTTGTGGGTTCTAAGAAGTTGTGTTAGTCCCTTCTGTGGATTTTGTCTTGGAATACGCTGGGTGGGTTCACCCACCCCTCATGTGAGTCCATGAGGACCATTTTGATCGATTTCAATTGCTGAAATGGATGTTAACTGTTTGCCGAGACACTAATTCTGTTTGTTTATTTGCTTGTTTGTTTTCTTTTTTTTCTGTTGTATTATATGTGTGCAGGTAAATATGTACGAATGCAGTTTTTTGATTCCAGTTTGTTCATGTAAATGATAAATCATCTTTAAACTCCAGGGTTAATTGTGGAGTACCACAGGGTTCAGTACTTGGGCCAATTCTCTTTACTATATATATGCTTCCAATAGGTAAAATTATCAGGCAGCATAGAATAAATTTTCACTGTTACGCTGATGACACTCAGCTTACTTATCAATAAATCCTGATGAGCCCCAACCAGTTAGATAGACTACAAGCATGTCTTGAAGACATAAAAACTTGGGAGACTTTTTAAATTTTCGCTTCTAAATTCAGACAAGACAGAAGTTGTCGTCTTTGGACCGGAGTTTTTAAACAAAGAAAACTGCCTAGTCAATCACTTAACCTGGATGGCATTTAAATTGACCTCCGATAATAAAGTAAAAAAACCTTGGTGTTATTTTTGACCAGGACATGTCATTTAAATCCCATATTAAAACAGGTTTCCAGGATTTCCTTCTTTCATCTCCGGAAACATTGCCCAAAATAGAAATATCCTGTCCAGGATTGATGCGAAAAACTAGTCCATGCATTTGTTACTTCAAGGCTGGACTATTGTAATTTCTTTACTATCAGGATGTCCACAAAATGCAGTTAAAAGCCTTCAGCTGATTCAAAATGTCTGCAGCAAGAGTTCTGATGAAATAAAAGAGAGATCATATTTCCCCTACTTTAGCTTCCCTTCATTGGCCTCCCGTTAAATCCAGAATAGAATTTAAAATTCTCCTCCTCCAAATATAAAGCCCTTAATGATTTAGCTCCATCATACATCAGAGAGCTGATTGTTCCATATGTTCCTACAGAGCACTTCGTTTCCAGACTGCAGGTTTTACTGGTGGCCTTCTAAAGTCTCTAGAAGTAGAATGGGAGGGCAGATCCTTTAGTTATCAGGCTCCTCTCTGTGGAACCAGATCCCAGTTTTAATCCGTGAGGCGGACACCCTGTCTACTTTTAAGGCTAGGCTTAAAACTTTCCTTTTTGATAAAAGCTTATAGTTAGAGTGGCTTAGGTATCCTGAGCTATCTCTGTAGTTATGCTGCTATAGGCTTAGGCTGCTGGAGGACATAATGACCACTTTCACCCTCTTCGCTACTTTTCTCCCACTAGTCTTCAATTTTGTATTATTTTGCGTGTATTTCAGCTTTAACTTGTTCTCTCTCTTTTCTCTTCCTAGAAGCTACACCTGGCCTGACTCTGTGTCTACCTGTGACAACTGTCTGGAGAGGGGCATCGTCCGAGGCTTCTGCTGGCAACAACTTGGTGCCACCCTCTACCGATGATCCACATGGCCCTGTCTTTCAGTGTTTAAACCTTTCTCTCTCCTAGACATAGCTACGTCACGGAGCTTTTACTGTAACTAACTCTATGTGCTCTCTTTCAGACTCTAAGACCTTTGAAAAACTGGCTCTCAGAGTTTATCTGTTCTTTCTTTCTAGGTGAAACGACTAAAAGGAGCTACATCCATTAACATTAACTTTTCCTTTCCCATAGAAAGGAATCCTGGATCAGTGCTTCTTTGTTCTCCTTTGTGTCTCTGCTCTGTTCTCTCTAACCCCCAGTCGGTCGTGGACGCAGATGGCCGCTCACACTGAGCCTGGTTCTGCTAGAGGTTTCTTCCTGTTTAAAAGGGAGTTTTTCCTCTCACCTGTCGCTACATGCATGCTCAGTATGAGGGATTGCTGCAAAGTCAACGCCAGTGACTGTCCACTGTCTCTACATGCTCATCCAGGAGGAGTGAATGCTGCAAGTCACTGACTGGATGCAATCTGCTGGGTTTTCCCTTAGATAGAAAAACTTTTTATCCAATTTGAATAAATAACAGAATCTGACTGCACTGTTCAGTGATTTGGATTAATTGTAATGCATGTACCTGACTTTTGTGAAGTGCCTTGAGATGACATGTGTTGTGAATTGGCACTATATAAATAAACTGAATTGAATTGAAACTGAATATATGTTGAGTTCATAATAACACATACACTTAAATAAAGAATGTAAAAAAAAAACAATAGCATGTTTGAAGGCAGTTAGCACAATTCCTTGACTAGTACAGGAGTTAATAGAACAAAAGATGGTAGCACCAATAACACTGAAAACTTCTTTCAACAACTTTAGTAGGAAGAAAGTCAAGGGGGCAATTAGTTGGTATTGTGTGATACGTGCTGTCTGTTAATCTTCCACTGTCGTTCTGCCTTTCGGCACTGTCGCATGATTTTATGTGTGGTCTCATTGTGTAACCAAGGTTCAGCTTTGGGTTTGGACTTTTTAAATTTAACAGGAGTAAGAAGTCCAGAATCTGATGACAAGTGTTGTGAAAAGGGAAAATAAAGCCATTATGACATGATTAGGATAGACCAGTTGAAGCAGCAGCAAACAAGATTCCTGCAGTAAATTAAAAGGAGTTGGGTGTGGGAAGTGAAAGTGGTAGGAAAATCTGCTCTGTGCCTGCAGTGGCCACTGTTCCCTCCCATCTGCTAACTGTTGGTTGACTCTGCTGGTGCACTTGAAAGTAATAACATGGTGTAAGATGAGGTGGTTAAAACCTGTAATCATCGTATCAGAAAAAGTCTTCTATTCAATGATACTTTACTACTTTGCAACATATGAGACTGAGAAATCAAGCCAACATGGAAAGACTAAGCTACTTAAGGCTGCCTCAACATGACAACCAGTGTTAGTTGATCACCTATAATGTCTAATTTGAATGCATACCTTATTAACAAAAACACTTTTGGTTTGCAGGGATAAAATTAGTTGGACAGAAGAACATGTTTTAAAGTATTTCAGCATTTGTCGATAATGTCAGTCGAGGATGTGGAAGATATGTATATAATTGGATGTTTGATATCAGGATTTCTGCTTTTTGGAGTCTGTGGTTACCTGGCATATCGAGAAATTCGGAGAATGTCAGCGGCTGTTCTGACAATTGTGAGGCTGCCTGGCATGTGTGATGGGATCTTCAGGGCGATCAGCACTCAGACTGAGATGTTACGTGAGCTGAATCGCAGACTGGATGTGATCCTTACGCAGGATCGCAGGCAGATTGCGGTTCCTGGACCCAGGGGTGAAATGGGATAAATCTTGGAGAAAGATGTTTGCTCGGATCTGGGGAAAGACCAGGAATTGAGCTGTTTGGATTTGCCATTGAGAAGCACCAGCGAGACTCTCAAGTCTGACGGAAAATTAAGAGTCAGCCTAACCCAAATAATTGTTGTTTTTCTGAATCTGGCTCCCCTACACGGCCTTGATGGCTGGCTATCTTCAACTTCTTCTGGAAGTTATGTAAACATGACGCTCTGCTCCCTCTGCCCCCTCCCTTCCCTGAGGACATCTGTGGAGCTGCTCAGAATGGCCGGTTGATGAACATTCCAACGTAACATCAAGTACAATGGTCTCTGTGACAGTAATTCATGGACTTACTTGCACACTCACTTGCACACACACACACGCTCAAGATAAATATATGCACCCCCTCACACTGCCTTCACCGATTCCGGGATGATGTTGTTTTGCATACGTGTTTCTTTGTGCTGAGGTTTTTTGCAATCTTAAACTGTATCCTGCTAAGGATAAAATGTGAAATATGATTTTTTCCCTCTACTTACCTAATGTGGCCTCTTTTCTCATCTAGCAAGGGCAGCACCTGTGAGTGGGCAGCAAAGACTCGGTGACCCGTCCCCCCGTTTCTTGTGTCATGATGTATGTTTGGATGGGTTGTACTCGAATTCTAATTTCCCCTCGAGGATCAATAAAGTATCTTTGAATTGAATTTGGGTTCCACCTGATAAATATGTAATAATTTGGTCATGCTATTGTGGAAATGTTGAATGTAAATATGAAGGGAATGTGTAAAACTTACGATTATTCAAGGACACACTGGTGTGTAATCCACTCATTGGTACAGTGGCGTGATGCATATACAGTGCTTGGTGAAAGTATTTAAAGCACATTTTCATATTTTGTCACATTATAACCACAAACTTCCATGTGTTATATTGGACTTCTATGTAATAAGCCAATTTGAAGCATTATCAATTGTGGAACATAAGTGAACAGAAAAGCATAATGAAGACCAAGGCACACAGCAGACAGTTTAGGGAGAAAGTTATAAGTTTAAAAGAGAATTGGCGTATACAACAATAACCCAAGCCTTCAACGTCTCACAGAGCTCTGTACAAGCCATCATCCAAAACTGCAAAGTATATGGCACAACTGAAAACCTACTAAGACATGACAACCTATAAGAACTGACAAGTAGAGGAAGAAGAGCATCTCTAATCAAAAAAGCAGACGAGAGGCCTATGGTAATTCTTCAGGAGCTTGAGACGAAATCAAAATTGAACTTTTGGCATCCATGCAACATGATTTTCAGCTCTCTCTTCACCTGGTGGGAGGAGGCCCAGGGAACGGGAACACCTTGGGGTCCCCCCGGAGGAGCTGGAGGTGGTGTCTGGGTAGAGGGACATCTGGGTGTCTCTGCTGAGTATGCTGCCCCCGCCACCCAGTCCCGGGAGACGACGAGTACAAACAACATGATGGAAAGTTAATGCAAATCATCCTGAAATCCCCATCCCATCTGGTAAAAATAATGGTAGAAGCATCATGAGGTGGGGATACTTTTTTTTTTCAATAGCTTGAGAGTACTACAGAAAAAAAAATAACATGTTGGAGGCTGCAGAATTATGGTGAGACTGTATAAAAATGAAAAAGATTAGTATGTCTCATCACTGCCATGGCATCCACTAATGTTTCCCACATGGGATAGGCCTTGAGGTCACAAAAAACAAAACAGACAGGCATCAAATATCTCCTTACTTTCTTGATTTATAGAAAAGGTGAAATCAGATTAGGCAAAAAACTGTCTGGGAACCTCCTCGCATCCAAATGGGACCTCCATTTAGCTGATTAGAACATCACGGGCAGGCATCCAACTCCTCACAAAGGACACAAGTTGTAGATGTAATGACAGTGAGACAAGGATGGAGAAGGAAGGGTAGAAAGACAGATGGATTTAAGTGCAGCTCATGGATTTGGCTGCCAGCATTGCAAATGAAATAGGATGTATATAAGTGGCACAAGGGTGCAAGTAGAAAAGAAAATCAATTTATAAGCTGTTAGCTTTGCCAAAAGGACTTTGGTTATAACACAATCACAGACACACATGCACACGCTGTCACAGTATCTCAGCACATCAGACTGTGTGCATGTCTAGGGCTGACAGGTGCCACACAGTGTTGATGCAAACGGGCATCAGACGAGCCCTGGATCTCCTGCCAAGGCCACAACACTTCCCTTTCATCTCTTCTCATCGCATCCACACTGCTCTGCCTAACGAGCGACAAGACATCCATATGCAGCCAAAAGATCCATATACAGTTTAATAGGTGCACGGGATGCGAGATACATGTGTGCTTGTGAAAACTCTCACACCCAAGTGTTTCTTGCTCCATCCCTCCATCGAACACATTCATGCATAGACAGGCGGATTCATCTGTGGTTTGAGTGTGCGAACACAAACAGATAAATCCCAGTCTGAACACCCAGACTGGATCAGCAGGGAGAATAGATTCCAATAATGTCCTGGAGAAAGACGGTAGGACATTTGTCATCATGAACCACAATTTGATATGCTTGATAAAATGGAGCTAAGGTTAATGGATGGTTAAGAAAGAGGTGGAAGGGAATGCAGGGCACAGACAAATGAAGGTAGTGAGCCGAAGAGAATGAAATGACAAACTAAAAGGAAAGGAAGTCAGAAAAAACAAGCACTATAAGATGCACCATTTTAGCTCTGGAGAATGTCCTTTCTAATATAAGTAGTGGGTTATACAGCTGTCCTACAGCATAAAAAAAGCCACAGGGACGCCAGCCTCGTGTAGACCAAGTTCCCTGATCAAGTTACAACTCTCTCTCCACACGCCAAGTCAGAGCATCTGGGCGTGTCTAAGTCGCTGCTTCTCCCTCAATCAGGATGCACATTACCATGGCAACCCTGACTGTACTAGCCAGCTGAAGAGGTTGCAGAGTGGGAGCTGATCATTTCAAGATTTCAAGAGAGCAGGAGTTGCTATATTCAGAACAACTTTACAACTGGGCTAGCAAGAACTTCATCCATGTCGAGCCTCTGAATAGGAAGAGTGCAAATCCCTAATACAGATGTGCATGCAACAGGTGGACAACTTAAAATCCTACAGCTGCTGGGCTTGATGACAAATATTGTAACTAAATTCCAACTCAACTACACAGAAGAAGTGGCAAAGCAGAGATACTAACAAAACATGATCAGCTTTTGCACTGTTACCGCTTTTTACTCATAATTCCCGTTTATGTGCAAGCTGGCATTAATACTGCACAACAACTAAGCTCTAAAAAGTAGGAATTAAAATACAGAAAATGTCTAAGGTCAAAGGTTGTCTGTTCTTGATCCATTTAAGGATTTTCATGTTGAATATGAACATTTTATGCTGAACATGCCTGCCTTAAAGGATTGGTGAGTAACAATTGCTGCCACCTACTGGTCTAGATGGAGATGCACAACCATCTTAAAGTATGTCCACTTACATTCTAGCAATAAATTAAACAGTAGTATGTACTCTGAACTGCTCTTTTGGATTGGCACTGTACACATGTTGTGTGATTGCTTTTCTTAAGCAGGGTCAGGCAGGCTGGTCAGAGCTGATTGCTCGATGGACCCAAATACAGAAAAATCCTGTTACAAGCAACTAAAGTCTTAAGACCAGGGCAGAGGTTCACCTTACATCAGGACCAGGACCATAAACATAAAGCCAGAGCAAAAACTGAGTGGTTTAAATCAAAGTATATTCAACTGTAAAATCTGATTGAAAATCAGCAGCAAGAAAAGAAAATTACTGTTCACAGACAAACTCCATCAAACTGGACATCTATTTTGTAAATAATGGACTAAAACTTCAGTCTCTAGACCTGCAAAGCTGGTAGAAAGGAGCAATCGATAGCGGATTGTACAACATATTGATTTTAAATTATTTATGGGTATCAAAGTAACAGAATGGAATATGCCGAATCCCTGCAAAACCACTATTTTTGGATTTTTATTTCTAAAAAAAATGTTGAAAGCAATGTATCATTTTCTCAACTTTACAAGTGTGCATCATTTTGTGTTGGTCTACCAAATGAAGTCCAAATAAACTGAAATTTATAATAATAACACGGCAAATTATAAAACTGTTTGAGTATTGTTAGTTATGCAAGCTAATATTTCAGGGTACATGGAAGCCACTGGTTTTCCTTTTTGATCTGTCCGTAGATATTACTTGTTATGCCAGTTTAATAATTTCTTATACTTCAAAGCGATTCTTTTTCAATTTATGTTGCATGCATCTTATAGTTGCTAATTAAAACAGTAGAGAATAGATAAAACAAGAATCTCCTTGGAGGTTCAGGAACCATTAGGAAAGAAAATGATGTAACCTGGGTGGGTATTTAAGCTGTGAGTGGGTGTTACTTGAAGTACTGTATGCTGCAGTATTATATTTATTTAGGCCAGCAAAAGCAAGATAAAAAGTGAAGGCCTTCAACAATAACCCTAGAGCTATTATTTATAATGTGCTAACTACTGCTTCAAACGTGTAAACATCTTAGAGCTGTTATTTAAGTTCAGTATTGAAAGGTTACTGACAATAATTTCGTTGGACTTTGAGGAACACATAAACTGGCCTTTTCTACAGCCGAGTAAAACTAAAACCATACCCCAAGCTGAGGTGCCAGTAGTCCACTTACCATTAATAAAAAAATGAAAAGATGACTGAATCATACCAAGAACAAAGCACAACTGAATCGCCTGAACCCCAACCCCCTGCCTCTTCATCATTATCACTGCTGCTTGTAAAAATAACTGAGTGCATTTGGCAATGACAAAATGTCTGCACAGTCAGAGGCATCAGAGGCCCGTCACTGCACATTTATAGTGCGCCTTATGGGGAGTGACTCGCTGTATAAGGACATTAAAGTCATGTGATGAAGTCCATTGCATTTAGCAGACCCACTGTGAAGATTGTTGCCAAAACTAGATAGATAGATTAGATAGATAGATTAGATAGATTAGATAGATTAGATAGATAGATAGATAGATAGATAGATAGATAGATAGATAGATAGATAGATCTTGCATGTTGTCTTTGCTATTTTGAAACTGTGCCTTTTGCCCTCTTGTTCCCAAATCAGTCTGTGTGTGTGTGAGATTATGAAGACTTCATTTTAGAGATCTTTTAGAAATGTTTTTGAAGATTTTAGACCTCAGTTCTAAAAGTCTCATTAGCTTGTACTCCATGTCTACAGTAACTGCCTTAAAAACACAAGGATATAGCAATCAATCCTAGACCAGTCTGCCTAGCTTACTGTAAAGATGTACTTTAAAGGGTTAATCTAGATTTTCTTAAGTGACATTCTGTTTTCTAAAATTAATCTCATTAGTAGTTCCCTAATCTGTTCTATAAAGATGCCATATCACATTGAGGGTCAGGGGTAATACTGGAATAAGTTTTGCAACAACATTGAAAATGGTATATTCCTGAGCTTTCCGGGTCTAGTAGTTATTTGAAAAATCACCCTGGCAAGCTCATAACATCTCATCCATCAACTAAACTGATGAAGCAAATTCATAAAACTTTAAATGTTTTAATTTTTAGATTATTTGCAAAAGAAGAGAACTCATGCGGTAGGAAAGATCAAATCAAGTCCTGTCATGATCTCCAAAACCAAAAATAAATACTGGCGGTGTAAAAAGTGTACTCTGTCGCACAAAGAACTTTCTAGTTGCTGTGTGTATCTAAGCTGTTATTATGAGACCCAGATCTGAAGTTAAGTGCTTTAAGCTCAACCCCCTGCATACATGTTTAGGACTTTTAAACTTGAAATAGCAAAGTTCTTGTGTAGGTGTGTTGAGCTGAAGGAGTCCATTAGTCAAGATGCTCAGTGGGACAGCTGACAACTAAAACTATTGAAAAAGCCTCAACACCTTTGTAAAAAACGGGGCAGCATTGTGGGTACCTAGCAGATACAAAACTCTGACACAATAAAAATGATTTGTAAGCATTGTGAAAATACAGAAACTGGCTTACAGTTATCCACTAAAGATAAATAATGGAAAGTTCTTTAATAAGTCAAGACTACATTTTATCAACTGTGGCTCAGAATCTGAAATACGTAGAATGGTCAAGTCTGAACTGGACAAGTCTACAATGAACAGATTGTTAAAGGCACAGATTTCTGTAAAATATCCAATTCATTTTCAATGATTTATTTATTTTATTTATTTATTTATTTTTATTTGGACCACCACAGATTGAGGGAACCACAAAAATCCTACTACAAAGTCTAATGAAACCTGGGACAGAAACAATTTTTACAGGTTATTTAACAACTAGGAATGTGTAAAATCTTCATGACTTAAACAAAAAGTTATTGCTTTCTCCAAAAGAAATGTTACAATTTCATCTCATTTTTGTGAACCCTTAACAGTGCATCATGAGCATCATAAGGCACGTGTCATTACACTCCACCTGATTGCACACTGAAATATGGAATATGTGATTTATACAACAAAAATGTATTCATGAAAATTTAGAAGACTGATAAAAAAAAATAAAATCAAGCCGCGGACATTTTCACAGTAGAACAGTGCTGCACCAGCCACAAGATATATTCATTGAAAATATGCTGCTTTGAATTCATCGAATGATTCTAAAATGTGGCTATTATGAAAAAAGTAACCAATAAAATGTTCTTAGACTGTGTAAAAACACAGAGGAAAAGAACAAAACACAAATTTGTGTGTGGGATGAACACCAAATAATAGCAAAATACTTCTCATAAGCACTTCTTCAAAAAGGATCCATCTTTTCTGGGTGTGCTGACATGCTATGAAACTGGCAAGAAATATTGGTGGAGTCAGTGATCAGCATGAGGGAAAGGAGCAGCTGGTGACTGGGGTAAAGAGGGGGCTAGAGTGTGCTGACCAGTGGGCAAATGGCATATGAACTATATATAGACTAGAATACTTGTAGAACCATCTACAATGCAGATGGTGCTCAAAGGCTGAGCTTTTTATCATTCAAGTCTACTGTAGTTGGTGAACAAAGTAATGACAGGAGTAAAAACAAGATACAGAGGGAGATTGGTGGCCAATATATTTAGATACACTCAAGTTATCCATAATAACAAAAACGTAAACGTTTTGTATACGCGGTTTAAATTAAAGTAACTTGATTATTAGAATGCTGTTTCTTAGAACGGAGAGGTAATTCTCAAAAGCAGAAATATTCAACACCGTCATGGCTGCAAGTCTATCTGAACAGTGTGAAGTCTCCTACTGAATAGAATCATACAAAACAAACTCCTTGTTAAAATTCTACACTATGAGCATATTTTGTCAGGTTAATGGTTAGTAGGAGTTTTTGAAAAACTGTTATGCACACAAAAGACCAAATTTAGTTTTGGGTTATTTATGCTTCTTCTGCAAGACTGTGCACAGTGGGAGTGATTAAATTACCTCACAAGGAAGAGAATGAATTATCATACTAAACACTGGCAAGTGTGTGAGTCAGCTCAGTTAAAAATTATGACAATTAAAGATTGCCGGACTGATGGGAGAAATCAAATTTTTAAGGCCAAAATATGGGCAAAGCAAAAGAATAAATTTCCCCTGCAACCTTTTAAAAATGAGGGAGGAGTTGCTCCTCCTGATCAATTGTTCAGGCAGTTTTGGTCATAGCAGAGTAAGGCTTTGTCAGTTACAAGCCTTCCCCTTGTATTTCTTTCTATTGCATAATAGCTCATCATTCTTTCTCATCGGTTTCTCTGTTAGCTGTTTTTCTGTTCTTCTTACAATGAAGGTGTTTGTGCTTTAACTTACAGCCTTCATATATGTCGGTAGGGATATGGACGGCAGTGGTGTTGTAGGAGACGAGGCGTTTGAAGTCCGGATCTATTTCAAAGTCATCTGGAATGAACCTGTTCCTCTTTTCCTCTTTTTTCTCTTGTTCCATCTCCAATATAGTCCTATTAATCTGTGAAAATAAATCCAAAATAAACATAAAACCTGTTAGAAAAATTTATTAGAGGCACATCGCTGTATGAGGACAATATTAGTATCTACATGGAGTAGAAGATGGAGGAATAGGCCCGTTAGTAAAATACAGTGTGGTGTGTAGTTGAAGTCCATCCAACATCCTACTGATTGAGGTGGTCTGTAAAGGTTAAATATTTAGTTTTCTTACATACATTGTTTTAAGACATTCACTGTACATTTTACAAAAAAAATATTTTGAGCATTCATAAAACACTGGACTATAGCATAATAAAAATATAATTTTATTACCTTCTGTTGAACACCTATCTGCAGTGTCTTACAAAAGTATTAGTCCCCTTTTCAATTCCCCCCCCCCCCTTGACAGACCGCTCCCAGAAGGTGAGAGTAGGACACCACCTGTCCTCTCCATTGAGGACCAACACGGGTTCTCCACAGGGCTGTGTGCTGAGCCCCCTGCTCTACACCCTCTACTGCACCCCCACCTACCCCAGCAACAGCATCATCAAGTTCGCGGATGACACCACGGTGGTGGGGCTCATCTCAGGAGGAGATGAGACGGCTTACAGGACGGACGTGAAGCATCTGTCAGCATGGTGCATGGACAATAATCTGACTCTGCACACGTCCAAGTCAAAAGAACTCATCGTTGACTTTCGGAGGTGTAAACAGGACACACAGCCCATCATCATCAACGGGCACAGGCTGGAGATGGTGCCAGCCTTCAGGTTCTTGGGCACCCACATCAGCGAGGACCTGACGTGGTCTTCTAACTCCACGGCGATCCTGAAGAAGGCACAGCAGAGACTGTACTTCCTGAGGACTCTCAGGAAGAACAACCTACAACCAGAGCTGCTGCTGTCCTTCTACCGCTGCACGGTGGAGTCGGTGCTGAGCTGCGGCATCTCGCTGTGGTTCTCCAGCTGCACTGCAGCAGAGAAGAAGCAGCTCCAACGGGTCATCAACACCGCCCAGAGACTGACTGGCTGCCCTCTCCCCTCCCTGGAGGAGATTTACTCCACCCGCTGCCTCAGGAGAGCCCGCAGCATCATCAGGGACCCCTCACACCCTGGTCACCATCTTTTTGAACTGCTCCCCTCTGGGAGGCGTTTCAGGGCAATAAGGACAAAAACAAACAGACTGAAAAACAGCTTCCTTCCTAGAGCTGTTGTTGCCCTGAACGCCTCATGTACTCATGTACACTGTTAAATGACATAAACACTAAATACATTCCGTGCAATTTTTCCTTTTGCATTATGCTACCTCACGTGCAATAATCTGTAAATATTCTGTATATATATATATACATATATCTGTTTCCACCGGCACAGCCCTTTTTTAAACTTTTGTTTGTATTTATTTTCTTAAATTTGCACTACTTGCCTGCACTGTTTTGTTCTGTTTTTTTTGGAAATTTCGTTGCACCCATGTGGAGCAATGACAAAGAATTCTGATTCTGATTCTTCCACAATTGCTCACAGTCCAACTACGAACTTCAACGTATCTTTTTAGGATTTTATTTAATCGACAAAGTGTGGGGTGCATTTGTATTCACCCATTTTTACTCTGATACCCCTGAGTAAACTGTATTTTATGGATAAGCGGCAAGAAGAATGCCATTATTGATAGAAACCTGAAGGAATTACCCAATTGCAGTTTGCCACAAGCCATGTAGAGGACACATAAGATATGCACCAAAAGTTGCTCTGGTCTGATGAAACCAAAATTGATCCTAGAAGATTCATGCTTAGGGAATGCTTTTGCTTGGGAATGACAGGGAGGCTGCACAGAGTTGATGTTAGATCAACACAGGATTTTTTAAAGAAACCTGTTGAGGGCAGCAAGCAATATCTCACTGGGGTGGAGGCTCACGATCCTGCAGGACAATGACCCTAACCATACAGCATGAGCTGGCAATGAAGCAGTTAAGATACACGTATATTCACGAGTTAAGAGCCAAGTCAAATTTCAGACCTAAATCAAATTCATAATGTGTGTAAAGTGGTGAAAATTGTTGTTCACAGATGCTCTCCATCAAGTCTGAGTATTGACCATTTTCCAAAGACAAATTGACAAAAACGTAAGCCTCTAGATGTGCAAAGGTGGTTCAGACATAGCCAAAAAGACTTCCTTTTGTATTTGCAGGGAAAGGGTATTTTACAATGGCTTGACGTAAAGAGAGTGAATACCAAATGCACATCACACTTAATGGATTTTTATTTATGGAAACAAATGTAAGCTTTCAAAACTATATACCATTTTCCTTTCATCCACAATTATGCACAGCATTGTGTTGTTCTGTCATAATACATAAATATACGTGGCTGTAACGGAACAAAATGTGAAATAGTTTAGGACGTATTACTATTTTTGTAAGGCACTGTTTATACAACATTATTTCTGCAGATTTTTGACAGAACCAAAGGTGAATCTTTAAGAAACGGGTGGGAATTGTTCACCAGTTGTCAGTAAATTCCACTCTCTGGTTTCTTTACATGGTATACACTATATGTGTTTCCGTGGATTTCAGAAACTGAATTAATATGTACTTACACCATCTTTGGCATTGTAGTAAAGGAGTTTGTCAGCCTGCAGAAATGTCAAGAGAGAAACAGAAAGAGATTAAAAATGAGTAACACAATAAAAACATTTTGACAAGAAGTCATTTAAGTTAGGTGGAAGCCATTTTATTCCTAAGTGTTTAATTTAAGTGTTTAAGTGTTTAATTTAATTTAAACATGTTTTTCTTTCCTTTCATTTCAGGGCCCTGCATGCAACTGTGAGGGGGAGTGGTGTTGTTTTGCGCTGGTGAGATTCCTGTCAAAACACAGGCTATTTGGGTGGTAACAAACTAGCCTCGCTGTTGATGTTGTAATGCCCAGAGCCATCAAGCTGGTTCACTGACTCCCACCACCTGTCTGCTTACTCTGAAGTCATGTGCAACAACAGGACAGCAAGTGCTGCTGCCGCTGCTACTGTAAAGTTAGGTCAAAGGGATTCGCAATCAAAACAAGTTAATCAGCCAAATACATCGAGCCAAACACCAGCATCTGCTTTGGATTTTCACGTTACAAACAGGTAATCAAGGTTTATTTTTAGGAAAAAAATTGAAAAAAGATATGTACAATATTTCACTGTAAAACATACAACAGCATTGTGCCACAGCACTGTACATTTTTAATACTGTAAACTACACAGTTAGGAACTTATGTTTATGATAAAGTATTTAAAAAATCAAAACAAACAATTGAATTTCTATTAATCCAATCACTGTTCAATAACTAAAAAAACTCACTTATAAAAGTACAGTATTTATTTAAAACTAACTTTTACAGGGATCTAATTTTTTTGTTTTTAGTGAAGTACTGGAAGTCAGCAGGAAGAAGGTCCCCGACATAATGGCCCAGATATCACATGCAGGAGGGTGTCTCTGTATTTATATACCCAACAGAACAAGGGTTAAGGGGTTAATGCAAATGGTATTACGTATGTGTAAGGCCAGTATCAATCTCTTGTTACAGAGCCTTGCAAAGAAGGGCAAACTTGAATGCAGAGTAACAGAGCTAAATATACAATACAACTAAGACGAAGTAGTGTGGAGACCGGTCAGAGGAACCCTAAATGCAGCAGGAGCAATGAGAGAGAAAAAAAAATACTCTGATATGAAAGGGAGTGTTTTAAGCTTTGCCACATTGTATGTGTAAGGCTCTTGTTTTGAAGTACCAGACAAAGTAATTTTTGAGTTGACCTGTTTTGTTAAGCGATCAACATAAGAGACTGTTCGTTGTCTAGTTCCAGGCAACTTTTGATTATATTAACACTTATGAAAGCCCTAACACCTCCAAGTCATTTTTTCTAATAATAATGTGGGTACCAAGAAGAAAAGCAAACAGTGACAGACGAGGTACAAATAATGTGTAAAGGTAAGGTAAGGTAAGGTTAATATGATGGGCTAAAAACACTTAAGGACCATCTGCTTCACAGTTTCCTGCCAAGGGTAAAGGGCCATTTCACAGTTTTTTTTTTTTTTACTTTGGGCTACATTTAATCATTTCTAGTTCAAAACTGCTAAAAAACACTTGGGCTAGTTAAACCTGAAGTGGATAATTCTACACTAAAAAGATTTACTAAAATAGAATTCAATATTTATATGCCATTCATTACCCTTGTGAATAACAAAGATTGTTTTATACCTTTTTGCCAATAAGACCCATTTAAGAGACAATCATGAAAACTGCCACACTGATTAAACATTAACTGCCAATTCTCTAACACACTTTGTAAATTGACCTTTACTTATAAAATAAGTTTTAGTCTTGCCAAACATTAAAATCTCATCTTGCCTTCTCATTTTCATGGATGATTTAGAAGTATGGCAACAATACTGCAACTGGTTTACTGTTAACTGCTTAAGATGCTCTAACTAGCACCTGTTACTTAGCCTATTTTGCTCAAGTAAAAGGCCTTCTAACTATTTTTTACTGAATCTAAAATATATTGACTGATCAACCTTGATTGGATAATTTTACATTTATGTTCATGCTCATATCAACACAGTTTAAGGTTCATAAACTCCTTATTTTACAGTATATGTTAAAAAAATACAAAACATTTCCAAAAACAATTTTCTCTATTTTTGACATTAGGAGAGCTTTTGTGAGACAAGCAATAAAACCATAATATAAGTCAAACCCAGTTAAAGGCTGGTTCCTGGTCACAAGGTATACCAAGGTTTTAAAACACAATGTTTCAAAATGCCTGCCAGTTTCTTTCTGAACATTCCCAAAGTTACAAACGTCCCTATTAAGTATTTTATCACATCTTTAATCCTAATATAATGTAAGTTACTGCCTGATATCTTCAATATTAACATGTTTTCTTTCATTTTCTGCATTTGTAGGAAAAGTGTTTTACAGGCACTATAAGAGAAAAGTCTTCAAGGTTGAAAGATCTCCTTGCCATCACACTAATCTTTACCCCCCTCCATAGATTCTCGCTTTTCTTTTTTAAAACCGTTTCCTGTCCGGCAGAGTAGCGCTCAGAATTGTTGTCTGAGTGCCAAGACAAAGCCAAACAGATTTTACTTTCACAAGTGGAGCTTTACAGCTCTGCTTGAAATGTATAAAAAAGAAACCTTATTAGAAACTGCTTTCGGATTATTTCAATTGTTATGGACATGGAGACAGAAATGAAAAGGAAAAAAAAAAAAGGAAAAGGGGAGAGAAGGAGAAAAGAATGAAGGAAAGAAACAAGGATGAAGAGAATACAAGATAATACCTTGCTTCCTTCTACACCTGAAGAAACGTTCTTATTACCAGCTTTTTTACCAAAAAGTGCATGGTACTTATCAATGCAAGATGTATTTAGTGGTAAATACGGCTCAATATAGAACATTTGTTTATCTGTTACAACCTGAATCTAAACACAGATTCTCTTTTAAGTCAGGACTTGGGCTGGGCCACTCCAAAATGAAATAGTAGAATCAAAACATTACAATAAAACTCAATCTGTCGGCAGTTCGAATAGGTTTTAGCTTTACTAACTACAAACCCATTCAATAAATTAGAATATGGTAGGAAAGTTCATTTATTTTAGTAACTTAGCTTTAGTGAAACACAAAGAATAACTGCACACAAACGGATGTTTTTGAGCCTCTATTTCTGTTAATGAGGATTATCTGCTTACAGCTAATGAAAACATGAAATTTAATATTAGAATATTACATCATACCACTAAAAAAACTATTGCAGAACTGTAGGCTTTTTGAAAGATGTTTTATACCTGCTTAAAGGTTGCCATTTTCAAAAAAATAACCTGACAATCCTCATTGGAACACATTCTAATTTATTCAATATAACTAACTGCATGTCATCTTTTAATGAAATCAGTATACTTCTTGAATATGGTTTGTTTTTGCATGCAGAGAATACCATTAAATTTAGCAGACTCCGCCAGAAGATTTGAGTTCATTAAGCAAAAAGCCGTACACTTTGCCAGACAAGCAAATCCATTGAGTTATATAGTGTATAAATCAATTAGTCTACTAAAGATGTATTTTCCACTTTAATCTCTAAACACTGGAAAATATACATGACATTGACTAATGCCAAAATGTTTAATGGAATAGAGTCATTAAGGTTTGAAAACACTGGGGACATTTTAAACCGAAAAGCATTAATGGCTGAGTTCAATTTCTTCCTCCATCACTAAATGTATACACAGTATTATTTTTTATTTGTTACTTTGCTGCAACATGATATTTATAAATTTAGATTAATATTCATAACATAAAAAGACAGCATATGAAAACCCAAAACAACCACAGACTCTGCAAGCAGCCAAGCATTGTGAAATAATGAGTAAAATAAGCATGACTTTATGTTAGCTGTGAATTCCTATTTAATGCACCGTTAATACTCAGATTAATGAAAAACATAAGAGAGACATAAACATAAGTAGTTCCTCATGACCAAGTCTGTTTCCTTTCAGGCTGTTATTTGAAATAATTAAATTTTATCTTCAAGACAGTTATTAACGACACAATTGTTACTGTAATGAGATTTGCCATCTAATTATTACAATCATACTGTATAACATGTCCCCCTGCTCACTCTGAACATGCAGCTCACTGCACCACTAGATCTGTATGTAAAGCAGGGAGTGTTAATTAACTTATGCGATTGGGCCATGGCCACTTACCTCACTGTCGACTGTCCACTCATGTTCCTTTTGATACTTTTCAGCTTCAGTAGCAAGTCTCTAAGAAATAAAATGAAAAAAAGATGGTTGTAGAGATTTATAAAACAAAATCATTTGTCAATGAAATGATCTTGAAATATGTTTAGGCATATATATATGCCTAAACATGGCCACATATTAAAGGAGAATATACCCATTATCTTGTCCTTTCCTAAAAAGCATGTATTAGAACCCGTAGCGACAGTGTTGTTCTAAAATTAGACACCCACATATTCAATATTTCCCCAGATCCTAATGACTAGGTTAATGGGTTTATAATGGGCCCAGTTTTTAATCTGTACCTGGTCCAGAAATGCACTGTACTATTAATTTCCCCAGGGAACTATGAAATCTCTGTCTTACTTCTGATAGGCATGGCTCTAAGGGTTTGAAGTAATGCAGAATGAGAATAAATCTGACAGGGAATAAGTGAATTTATGAAATAAGAGTAGTAGGGGACTGATTCAGTAAATAACTGAATTATTTTTTGCTTTGAAATTAAGACATTTACAACAAACTGTTTTTCTAGACATATCTATCTAGATTATGTTAAAAATGGCTTATTCACTGCATTATCCGTTAGCTCTGAGGCTACTGCCAATGCAGATTTTCTTCCTTGGTCCCCAAAGATCTGGCTTGACATCATTCCACATCTCATAACACATGCTGAGGGCTAATGCTATTGTCGTTTAGAATCAGGTTAGCTCAAAACAATCTCAGCTAAATTTCTTTTTCCATTTTTGTTTCTGATATACATGTGCCCATTTCTTCAACTCTGCAAAGAAATCAGTAACTGTAACCCTCCATGCAACCACACAGACTGCTGTATAATTTTTTGAGAAAGATGTGTGCTGACAGATGAGGTCATGGTAGTCTTTTTACTGCACATGTATAAGCACACAATGTCTTCCTACAGATTGAGATGCTAGCTGCCATCGAGCTGTATTGACTTGGAGGGAAACGTGCTCTCAGTTTCCTGTCAGGTTCAAGACCAATTGAAAAAAAGACATTTATTTGTATTTTTGTTGGTGTAGTTACAAACCAAAGGAGGGTCAGTTACAGGGTGGAAAATCAAATATCTGTTATAGTTTTGATGAAGGGAAAAAAAAACAGGGTTTTCATCTATTAGCGAAATTCTAAATCAATTTTGAAGAAAAAACTAAGAATTCTTTAGGGTGTTTTCTGGAAGGTTTATCAACTCATTTCATTGGGGCTACAGTGTCTTGCAAAACTATTCATATTATTCAAATAAGTTTAACAAATAGAATTTTGAGAGGAGTGCCATGCATTTGAGTTCAACTCACTTTACTCTGATATCTCTAAATAAAATGTAGTGGCTTTGCCAGTTACCCATTTAATAAATATAGCCTGTTTGTATGCAACTATAGCTGTTCTATGAAATCCTCAGCTTGCTGGAGAACTTTAGTTAACATCATCATGAAGAGAAAACCCGCAGCATCCATGTCAGAGATAAAATTGTAGAGTAATTTAACACAGGGTTAGGTTTTAAAACATGTTTGCATTTTAGACATCTCAGACACTGTTCACTCTAACATCCAAACAAGGAAAGAGTATGGTACAACTGAGAATGCAAAAAAAGATATGCCCATCCACCTTAATCGACTGGCTAGACAAGGTGAGCTTTTTCAGAAACGGTCAAGAAGCCAATGGTAACTTGGGAGCAGCTGCAGAGATCCACAGCTCATGTGAGATAATTTGTCAACTAGGCATCTTTTAGTCATGCTCCGATAAGATGCAACACAAATTGGCCTTTTTGGCCCACATATAAATGTTACATGTGGTGAAAAGGTAACATCCTTCGCACATCATCTCCCTGTTAAAACATGGTGTTGTCAGCAACATGCTGTGGTGATGCATTTATTTAGCACAGATTGGGAAGCTATATATAGGGCTACTATTGAGGAAAACCATAGAGGATGCAATTGCTTAGGTCTAGGGCAGCTGTTCACCTAAAAACCCTGAACATACAGCCAGAATTACATTGAAAAGGTACATATCAAAATATATTTAAGTGACCCAGCCAAAGTCAAAGGCTTTAAATATTTTGGAAAGAATGGGCAAAAATATTTGTCTCTACATGTGGGAAGGTGGTACACATATACACTGCTCAAAAAAATAAAGGGAAAACTCAAATAACACATCCTAGATCTGAATGAATGAAATATTCTCATTGAATACTTTGTTCTGTACAAAGTTGAATGTGCTGACAACAAAATCACACAAAAATCATCAATGGAAATCAAATTTATTAACCAATGGAGGCCTGGATTTGGAGTCACACACAAAATTAAAGTGGAAAAACACACTATAGGCTGATCCAACTTTGATGTAATCAGAATCAGAACAGCTTTACTGCCAAGTACGTTTTTGGACATACAAGGAATTTGTTTTGGCGTAGTCTGTGCAATACAGTACTCGTCCTTAAAACAAGTCAAAATGAGGCTCAGGATTGTGTGTGGCCTCCACGTGCCTGTATGACCTCCCTACAACGCCTGGGCATACTCCTGATGAGACGGTGGATAGTCTCCTGAGGGATCTCCTCCCAGACCTGGAGTAAAGCATCCGCCAACTCCTGGTCAGTCTGTGGTGCAACGTGACGTTAGTGGATGGAGCGAGACATGATGTCCCAGATGTACTCAATCGGATTCAGGTCTGGGGAACGGGCGGGCCAGTCCATAGCTTCAATGTCTTTATCTTGCAGGAACTGCTGACGCACTCCAGCCACATGAGGTCTAGCATTGTCCTGCATTAGGAGGAACCCAGGGCCAACCACACTAGCATATGGTCTCACAAGGGGTCTGAGGATCTCATCTTGGTACCTAATGGCAGTCAGCCAACCTCTGGTGAGCACATGGAGGGCAGTGCGACCCTCCAAAGAAATGCCACCCCACACCATTACTGACCCACTGCCAAACCGGTCATGCTGAAGGATGTTGCAGGCAGCAGATCGCTCTCCACGGTTTCTCCAGACTCTGTCACGTCTGTCATGTGCTCAGTGTGAACCTGCTTTCATCTGTGAAGAGCACAGGGTGGCAGTGGCGAATTTGCCAATCCTGGTGCTCTATGGCAAATGCCAAGTGTCCTGCACGGTGTTGGGCTGTGCTCACAACCCCCATTTGTGGAAGTCGGGCCCTCATACCATCCTCATGGAGTCGGTTTCTAACCGTTTGTGCAGACACATGCACATTTGTGGCCTGCTGGAGGTCATTTTGCAGGGCTCTGGCAGTGCTCCTCCTGTTCCTCCTTGCACAAAGGTAGCGGTCCTACTGCTGGGTTGTTGCCCTCCTACGACCCCCTCCACGTCTCCTGGTCTACTGGCCTGTCTCCTGGTAGCGCCTCCAGGCTCTGGACATTACGCTGACAGACACAGCAAACCTTCTTGCCACAGCTCGCATTGATGTGCCATCCTGGATGAGCTGCACAACCTGAGCCACTTGTGTGGGTTGTAGAGTCCGTCTCATGCTACCACGAGTGTGAAAACACCACCAACATTCAAAAGTTACCAAAACATCAGCCAGAAAGCATAGGTACTGAGAAGTGGTCTGTGGTCCCCACCTGCAGAACCACTCCTTTATTGAGTGTGTCTTGCTAATCGCCAAAGATTTTCCCCTGTTGTCTATTCCATTTGCACAACAGCATGTGAAATTGATTGTCAATCAGTGTTGCTTCCTAAGTGGACAGTTTGATTTCACAGAAGTTTGATTTACTTGGAATTATATTGTGTTGTTTAAGTGTTCCCTTTATTTTTTTGAGCAGTGTATCTCAAAAGATGTGGTCTTTATTGGCAGTTAAATGTGGTTCTAAGAGGTAATGACTTAGGGGGCTAAAAATGCATGCAACATTTTTCAGATTTCTATCTGTAAAATCATGAACAATTTTCCTGATTTACCTTACGTTGGTCAGTCACTTCAAATTCGAATAGCTTACATACAGTTTCGTTATCCGACTAAGAGCAGTTTTCAGAAGATAATTTTTACACAAGGCTAAGACTTAAATACAATTAAAAAAATGTCAAAGATAGGTCAGCCATTTATGTAGATGCATACAATTCTTCCAACAAATCTTTCTGCATCAGAAAACATGAGTGAATTGGGAAAAATCCTCCTTAAATAACTAATGATCAAAAGTACATTTTTATTATTTAATTTGGGATTAATAAGGTATATTTATTTGAACTGAATTAAATTATTATTATTTTTAAATACTAGCCTTTTTGAAAATCCTAATTCTTTAATTCTTTATACACAAATATTTTATAAAAATGCACAGAATTTCACAGATTTTACATAGAAGTTTTTATTTACATCTCTGAAATCTGGAATTATTACTTAACGGTGATTTAAAGCACCAACTCTTACTGATTGAATTCATTGGATAAAGTAAAATATAGTGTCTCAGGAGATAAAGAATGTATCAAATGAGAAAACTAAATATAAAACAATCTGTAGTTTGTTTGTGCTGCCTTCAATCTAATGACTAATAAAAGTTAACATAAAGGTCTGACAACATAATTTATTAAACTTGAGGAAAAAAAGGAGCAGAGCCACTATGATATTCCAAAGAGTTATACTGAGATCTGTTGGAAATAGGACCTTTTAGCGGGCCTAATAGACATGTTTCTTAGTAATATTACACAACTGCATGGTCAACATGGGGCAGAAGAAATTGATATTAACTTTCATTTGGCAGAGTGAAGATGTTTCATTTAGAGAACAAGGCTGTTTCCTGCTCCAGTCAACACAGGGATCCATAAAAAGGTGCTAAATATTAAAAAAAGATTTAATACAGGAAAGTAAAAAGCAAATGGAAGACTTAAAAGTCCTACAGTGAGGAATAAAATGTGCTTTATCATAGAACTATTAAAGAGCATTTCATTGACCTCTCCTTTAATTATTTAACAAGAACAATATTCAAGACTGAAACTATTTCAGTCTTTAACATTTTTCTCCCCTCAGGTTACATTTAGTAATATAAATAAGTTGTGTTTTACTCAAGTGATTTCTCTTTAGGTAGAAAGTTTGGAGGACCTGCAGACCCTGTCTTTGACACACCTCAGCCAGCAGTTAAATCCGTCTCAGATTTCAAGCACCTGTTCACACATACACACACTTGGCCTCCAACTTGGGAACACACACACACAGAACACAGAACAAACACAAATGAAAAAGGAACTGAGCAGCTGATGAAAAGGATTAGGGGTCAAAGGCCAGCAGCTGGATTAGTTTCTGTCACTTTCTAGCTGCTCTTTTATGTACATTCCAGTGTTTACAGTGTCCACCTGAGAGGGCCACATGAACAGCAGGCCTTCAGCAGATCCATAAAACATGTTCTGTGGAAAAGCATACTCTCATGACCCCCTTAACAATGGCAAGGGCAAAGATCTGGTCCAATGCTACACCTTTCATGTTAAACATTCCATGTCCCCAAAACCAGAATATGCCGCCTAGAATTGGTCCGCCTCGATGGTAGGCGAAGGCCTCCATCGTCACCTGCCACCCAATTTCTATGGGACCAGATCCCTATGTTCCTGGTCAGTCCTGTAGCTTCTTAACGCTGAGCCCCATGAGCTAAAGCTTGACCACTAGGAGCTCCCCAGCGAGACCTTAACCAACGAGTTTTAACCAAAACTCTCTTTGCATATTGATGAGAGTACTCTGTTGATCCTTTAGTTTGCATTGATAAGGTCTAAATGACACACAATAGTGTGTAAAATCCCTCAAAGACAGGGGTCTCAATAACTTAATTTTTTTTGTTTTTTTTTTTAAACGTGATGGAGAAATCTGAAGGCCACCTGTCATTTAGACATATTGCAATTCACACCCTTGACCACTTGGTGGTGAGTTAGCATATTAATGACTGTTTTCTCACTTGATGCATGACCTCATTGGCTTCACTCAACAGCCAATTGTCTGAAGTTTTTTCAAAAAACCAAATAACGATGGTGTTGATAAAAGAGGTAAAAAATAGAGACTGATCCAGTGAAAGATGAAGAAAAAAAAGTGTGGGTGTGCAATTAGGTCCATGCAGACCAGGAGGAAGTTGTGAGACTATGGACTGTGCGTTCAGGCCACAGCAGGTGATCTGTTCATATTTTAAGCCAGTGAAGAAAAAATGACATGTATTCATCTGGTTGATGTGGATTCTCTGTTCAGCTTGTTTGGACTTATTATTTAAAATGATTGAAAATAAAGGCTATTGAATGTTTAATTATTAACATGTAAAAAAAAAAATAAGGTGACGGGTAAAAATAGATTAAGACAGTATTTTTCTGACCCTGACCGCGGCTCAAAGGTAATAAAAAAACTACTATACCCTCTCCTGTTCTGTGTATTTACAAAATTTCCCTCTTCCTAATTGATTTACTGTTGCGTTCTAATGATTATCAGCAACTTTCACTATGTTATGAAACAGATAATTTGTCTAATTTGAGTCTTACTAATTTGAATCATCACAGCAGAACAGTTGAAACATCTAAAGGGACGAAAGGAATGGGATTTTGAAGTAACATCAATCCAAGACGATTTATTTCAGATGAAATCACTGTTACATATGCAGGGCACATACATGTCCTTCTGATGTAAAAACACTGTAGCGCTACTGATTTTTGTATTTTGTAAGTGCCACACTGATGCACTGTGTAAACAAGCCCTCCCATTATCCAGATTAGAGCATTTAGTCATGCCAAGACATAATGCAGACACACAAACACACCGACACACCTGCCACCCAACTGATATGCAAGGAGGCATGGGAGAGAAGAGGAAACATGAGCATCTGCTGTTTTGACTGGCAGCACTTTAGTCAGATCTTTCCTGCTCAGCCCTTGGGGAGCTGGGTGGGAAGTAGTGAGAGTGGGAAAAAAGAAAACAGAGAAAGGGGGAAATACATGAACACACATTACACACACACAGGCATTCACAATGGCACCAAAAGGAAAAAAAAGTACAGTAAGTACATGCAGGACAAGTTAACAGCACTGCTTGTTTACACAGTGAAATAAGCATAACAAGACATGCTGGCTTTGCAGAATGTGACTTGTTAGAGACTGGTAATGGTTTTGAGCTAAACTACTGTGTGCTGGTTTGACAGCTCATCCCTTTTTCAGCAAGTAGATCATGCTATCCGTGTGCCAGCTGGCTCCAAATGAGACCCAATAACAGCTGCACCCAGTTGGAGGGTTTAAGTGGCAGCTCTGTGCACCAAAATCAACACTAAATTTGCTGCTGTACAATCTATTATTTAATAATCACACATATCCTTTGGTTTATTGAGCCAATCTCAAGATACCAGGACTTTGTACTTAACTTTGGGACCAACTTGACATTTGCAAACCTTAGTTCTTTATAGTAACAGGTGAGATTCTTATCGTTGCATCAGATATTTTACCATTATTGATAATCATTAAAAACAAATACACTTTCAACAAAAAACAAAGTCAGCAGCACAATGACCAAGTATAATTTGCTTTTACAGCAGGAAGCACAGGTGCTCCTGTCTGCAGCAAAATGGGACTGAATATAACAGCGCGAGCATGGCGGTGAGCTCTAATGAGGGAGACATCAAACACACAGTCCCCTCTTTGTATGCATATACTGTATGTCTGATAAGCTTCATGTAGGAAAACAGAGATGACAAACAAAGCAGGTCCGGTGGAGCCACACACGCCGAGTACAGCAGCTGGCTGACAAAAGCAGCCACACATGCAGTCCAGAGAATACTGGATAATGAGTCACTGGTGGCCAGAAGGGAACACACCCACAAAACCAGCTCAATCCTTAGGCATATACAGGGGTTGGACAATGAAACTGAAACACCTGCTTTTAGACCACAATAATTTATCAGTATGCTGTAGGGCCTCCTTTTGCGGCCAATACAGCGTCAACTCGTCTTGGGAAATACATATACGTCCTGCACAGTGGTCAGAGGGATTTTAAGCCATTCTTCTAGCAGGATAGTGGCCAGGTCACTACGTGATACTGGTGGAGGAAAACTTTTCCTGACTCGCTCCTCCAAAACGCCCCAAAGTGGCTCAATAATATTTAGATCTGGTGACTGTGCAGGCCATGGGAGATGTTCAACTTCACTTTCATGTTCATCAAACCAATCTTTCACCAGTCTTGCTGTGTGTATTGGTGCATTGTCATCCTGATACACGGCACCGCCTTCAGGATACAATGTTTGAACCATTGGATGCACATGGTCCTCAAGAATGGTTCGGTAGTCCTTGGCAGTGACGGCCCCATCTAGCACAAGTATTGGGCCAAGGGAATGTCATGGGAATGCCATGATATGGCATGCAACAGTCTGGGTGGTACGCTTCTTGGGGCTTCTCCACACCGTAACTCTCCCGGATGTGGGGAAAGCAGTAAAGGTGGACTCATCAGAGAATGATGCATGTTTCACATTGTCCACAGGCCAAGATTTGCGCTCCTTGAACCATTGAAACTGACGTTTGGCATTGGCATGAGTGACCAAAGGTTTGGCTATAGCAGCCCGGCCGTGTATATTGACCCTGTGGAGCTCCCGACGGACAGTTCTGGTGGAAACAGAAGAGTTGAGGTGCACATTTATTTCTGCCGTGATTTGGGCAGCCGTGGTTTTATGTTTTTTGGATACAATCTGGGTTAGCACCCGAACATCCCTTTCAGACAGCTTCCTCTTGCGTCCACAGTTAATCCTGTTGGATGTGGTTCGTCCTTCTTGGTGGTATGCTGACATTACCCTCGATACCGTGGCTCTTGATACATCACAAAGACTTGCTGTCTTGGTCACAGATGCGCCAGCAAGACGTGCACCAACAATTTGTCCTCTTTTGAACTCTGGTATGTCACCCATAATGTTGTGTGCATTTCAATATTTTGAGCAAAACTGTGCTCTTACCCTGCTAATTGAACCTTCACACTCTGGCCTTACTGGTGCAATGTGCAATCAATGAAGACTGGCTACCAGGCAGGTCCAATTTAGCCATGAAACCTCCCACACTAAAATTACAGGTGTTTCAGTTTCATTGTCCAACCCCTGTATTTTGAGCAACATTATGATATACATTTTGATACATAAAATAATAAGTTTAAAAACTGTTATACAAAACAAGACTCTATAGCGAGAAAAAGCCCTGGTAATTGTGAAATCCTTGCCAAACTTAGTCATGTGTAAATCCAGTCTATAATTTTTTCATTTACAACTTTGCCTCTGAGTGAAAGTGCAGCCAATTTGAATCAGCCAAACATTTACAGCAAATATAGAATTTAAAACTAGAGATGCACTGATTGTTTCTTCACTATACATCACGCTGATCCCGAATCAGAGCCAATTAATGGAAAACTGGCCAGTATCAATCTCTGACTGATTGATTGGTGAATCATTATTTAAAACTTGAAAACATCACAATTCAATTTAAGTACTAGCTTGGGGTCTCAAAGGCTTCATAATTGTTTAGTATTGTGAGTCAGCAGTGTTCCCATGTTGGCACATTTTTAAATGTTTTTTTAGTTTTTTAAGTACAGCTCATTTTCAGTTATACAGTTTGGAATGTTTTATGGTAATGATTTTTACAAGTGTTTTTCACCCTTTACAATGAAACTGATAAATGGAGACAATGCTGGCTGCTGCAGCTTCCAGTCTGCATGTATGTCAGGTAACCTACTCTGTTAGACATCCTTTGCTGTCATGGGAGAGGTATGCAAAAATACTAAAACACCAGTGAATAAATATTACAATGCCCAAAGCAAATCTTTATTCAAGCTGTAGTACAGATTTATCTGTACTATAACGAAGAAGTGGAGCCTCACTGAATTGTTACAAATATGCCAATGTTAGTATAGCATTTTAGACAACTGCTTTAGGAAAAAAAAAAACTTAGCAGGAACAAGATGGGGTTTTAATGATAACTGACTGCTTGTATTAGATTTACAGTAGCTTTCGATACAAACAATAAATCCATGTGTATCTCAGGAGACATGTTATCAGGACAGAATAACCCCCTTAACCTTCTGAACCCTGTGATGAAGCAGCATATTAAAGTCTCATGATTATCATTGGTGAGTCATTAAGGGACCATACAATGAAATGACTAAAGTAGAATATGTGATGGTTGTGATTTTACTGCATGGCAGTGACCAAGTTTGGATTCTGTAAAGGCCAATGCCTGTTTTTAAATGACCATCAAGGACAATAAAATCCTTATTGCCACATCTCTATGAGAAAACACCATACATGAAAATGATCAGTAACATAAAGATTCTGCAATTTATTGAAGAGCAAAGACAACTGAAATTTTGTCATTTAAGCTCTCATGTAAATGTACTGAGTTGTGGGATTTGTGGACAGGACTTAAAAATATGAGAAAAAGGCATTGCTGCTTTTTAAGAGTTTCAGCAGAGTTGAAAGTCCACCACCCATTTGTGCCATTTCTGAGGGATTATTATGAAGGAATGTGAATCGGGACCTGAAAATCTCCAATGGCAGTGAAAAGCAGTTTTGCTTCAGGCAAAAAGAGAGCTTCTGATTCAGATAAAGGAGTTCCAGTAACCTTGCCACATTGCTTGCAACTGACTTGGTTAAGAAAAAGAAATCTGATAAGTGTGTCGCATGTTTTTACTCAGGCCCCATGAATAAATACCACATTGCTTGGTGATTTGATCTAAATCCATGGTTCTCAAACTGTGGTACAAGTTCTACTGTGGGTACTTGGACTGGCTTTAGTGATGCTCAGAAGAAATTTTGGTATTACAATTTTCGCAAAGTAATTAAAAACAGTTGAAATGTGAGCTAATCAGCACCAATGCGATAAGTCACCCATGCACATTGTCACAGTAAGTGGAGTTAAGAAAATGAACTCCTAGTAGGAGGTAAGTGGTAGCACAATCTGGTCTAATGTGCTTAGTTACATTGGCTGTACATTAGCAGTACAAGCTAAAAAGATTTCTCTCAAGTTTTTTTTATTAAACACTACAGCAACATGTTTACTAAATGACTGAGAAAAACTTAAGATAAAAATTGTCAGAAGTGCAAATATGCTGTTTTGTACCATAGCCATCAGTAGGTTTTAAACACAAGGCACCCATATTTGGGTTGGTGAGAAGCTTTGCTCTTTTCCCACTTAGAAATCCAACTTTTAGCAACCATTCTGTTAAGTTTTGTGATTTCGAACGTGGAAAATTTACTTTAGGAGTAAAAATGGAAAAGGGAATTAAAGTGCATCTTTCAACCAATGACATCATCAATGGTTTTGGATATAGTTTTATTCCTTCATGAAGATTTATGACAAAACATAGTGAGAAGATTGAAATTAATACTTTAAAATTTTGATTGAAATGGGTATTGCTGGGAAAACTTGCTATTTACAGAGGTGGTATGTGTCCATTTTCCCCATGTTCAGTGATAGTTTCCACCACGTTGTTTTCCAGATAGGTAAAAATTCAATTTATTTTAATCTTTCCAGAGCACCCCATGCAATATATATTTATAAATTGATATCAGCATAAGTAAAGCTAAATACTAATATGTTACTTAAGTTACTTTAGCGTATCACATAAAATCAAATAATGCAAAATAAGGTTTCTGGTTATAATGGTACAAAATGTACAATACAAAAGTATTATACATGCTTTTGTAAGGTACTGTATATACACCATAGACTTAAGTTGATCACAAATGAAGATTTTACTTTAAGTTCTTAATGCCATCCATCGAGCGTAAAATAACCGTCAATAATAACTATTTGGCAAGAAACACTTTATGAAGGCAATACAGCAGCACTGTGAACATATATATGAAAGCTTTATACAAGACCTTTTAAAAAATAAATCTACATCTATTTGATATTAAACAAGGAAATTAATTTGAGGGAACTGAATTGTTTATCAATACAGATAAATATTATTTATTTTTATATAATAAATAAAAAATATATGCAAAAGTAGAGGTAAATCTGCATGTGTCAGCATAGTGCCATGACAAAAGTATTTGTTCCTAACATTTTGTCTTTTGTTTTTGCATTCCTGTTATACTGAAGTGTTTCAGATCAAACATTTTAATATCAGAAAAGAGGACCTGACCAATACATACACATTTTCTAAATAATTTCATTTATTTGGAAAAAGAAAAGTTCTCCTAACCAAACTGGCTCCATGTGAAAAAGTAATTGCCCCTTAAACCTAATAACTGTTTGTGCCACAATTGGCAGCAGCAAATGAAGCAAATGCAAAAACTGGCAGTGAGTGTTTTACGTCCCTGTAAGAATTTAGGCCAACTCTTATTTACTGAATGAATGAATTCAGCCATTGAGATACAACGGTCTGATTATGGTCATGCCACAGCAGTACAATCAGATTTAAGCCCTGATTGCATTTCGAGATCTTTTAGTCTACTTTATGTTGTTAAACTGCTTTTTGTTAAGTGCTCTCTTCATTGGAGAAGTCTAGCCGTATTTAGACCTGGGTGTGGCTCATGACATTGAACAACAAATGTGAATAATCACAGTTCTTTCATGCTTTAACAAGGGAGGCAATTATTTCGTCACATAGAACCAGGTTGTTTTGGATAATTTTTTTTTGCTGCTTTATAAATAAAGCCACAATTTTAAAGTTGCTTTTTTTTAAAAATCAGGTTAATTTTGTCTGACATAAAAGCATGAGTGACACTAAACATTGGAACAATAAAGTTAACCGTCAAGGAAGAAAATACTTTTTAACAGCTCTGTAAATGGATCTACGTATTCACGAGTCTGTACCCGGTTATTTAGACTAACAGCAGAGACTAATGACTCGCAGCATGTCATCCACTGGCAGCCTAATAACGCACTTACAGACACTACAGATCAGTGTCTCCACCGTAATTACACACCACTACACAAAATTCGAGAAAGCCCTATTCCACTACTTACGCTGCTCTTCTCATCCTCTTCAGACAAGTTAATGAGCACAAAAGCTCTTAAACAGGCAATTTAAAGTTTAATACATGCAATGAGTGAGGAGGGTACTTGAATGAGCATTTTTCTCCTTTAGTTTGTCCAGTGTAAAGCCTAAATTGGGTAATGGAAAGCAGCAAAGCTAAAATTATTCACCTTGGGAGAGGGGCATCTGTTTATGATCCCCTTTGTCGCTAAGCAACCAGAGTGTCATAGTTACCAACTGTATCCATGGTCCATGCACACTGTAGACCAAAATCTCCCAGAGACATGTCATTCATTAACTGTCCCACAGGCCATTTTTCTTCTGGGTAGTTATGACTCAACCTAAACCTGCCTCTCAATCGTGGTGGCAGCAGCCCACTCTCAATTAAGCATATTTGGTTTCCTCTTGATGGAGAATCAATCCAAGAGTGATTTAAACCAATGCAAGTCAAGGTTGGAAAAAAACTGTTGCTTTTCTGTTTCCATAAAGGGATACCAATTGCAGTTTAGTCTCTGGTGGGCAGCCACATTTTAAAAATCTGCTGCCAAACTGCTAATGCATTGCCAGGACTGAAATAACTCGGCAATCAATATTTAAATTTCACAGATTGCTCTGTGTTCCTACGCCATATTAGCACTCCTTTTTCTTTGACATGGTTAACGAGAAACTGTCAAAATTTTCAAAATAACAAAATGGTTGTCATTTCTACCTTATTTCTTTCAATCACAGGGCTCCAATACATTTTCATGTCAAAATTGCATACTTTTCCAGACAACATTTTTTAGTTCTAAGCCCTTGTTTGTAAATTTCTTATGCAGAAAAACAAGTTTTCACTTTGAATATACCACATTATTATTAGCTAGGCTTCCAATACAGTAATGGCAAAAACCACATAATGTAGGAGATAGATGATAGATGGACATAAAAACAGAAGATAGATACACAAATTGGATAGATGGATGAACCAGCAGATGGACAAATGGATAAATGCATGCAAGAATGGACATGTAGACTTTGGGTCTAATCCAATAGGGAGGAAACCCTCCTAAAGTCCTACATTTTAGGCAGCTGACGGGAAACTGCATAATTGAGGTTAGTAGAGGTCAGGAAATATTTTTTTTTTCCTTAAGTTTTCTTTTTGTTGGCTGTAGGCATCGTGTCAAATCCTGAACTATATTATTTCAAATATAACTGGCCGGGGGACGGCGGTGGCAAAGGGGGTAAGACGTGCGCCCCATATTCAGAGGCTTCAATCTTAGACGCAGCCGTCGCGGATTTGACTCACAACCCAGACGACCTGTGCTCCATGTCTCCCCCTTCTCTGTCAGCTTACTAGCTAATTCTAGATTTTTACAAATCAGATCCAAAAAAATTATCAGGGCCCGTATTCACAAAGATTCTCAGAAAGCTATTTTAGTCTAAAATTCTTGACAAGGAGACCTAGCTTAAGAGTGAGGAGGTGTGGTTGACCCCATTGCTAGGTGTGATGCTTTCTTCTAAGAGCTGTGATTGGTTGTTGCAAAAAACAAAAAACAAAATAAAACACCCCAAAAAACAAATGCGCTCCTAGTGATCAATGGAGAGAAATTAACCGACGATAGAATTTTGACTGGATTCAGAAGTATGTAAATCATGATGATAAAACTTAATCAACTTAATGTATTGTCACACTGCATCAAAATGTTTAAATGTAGCTTATTTACATGCTCATGTTCATCATTATATTAATTAGCTTATTATTATGTTTACTTGCCATACTGGTCATTTTCATACTGCATCTATTTCATATTAATTTCATATTAACATTGCTATTCAGCATTTTACTGTTATTGCCTTCTTGTGTAATAAGATTTAGTTTGGTAAAATGACCAAATCAAAATTGAGAAAAAAAGGTGGAGAAAACCGAATTGGACAGAGGAGTGGAGCCTGATGGGATCATGATGCGAACAAACAGGCATTCCTGAGCAGATCAATGCATCGTTGCCTCTCCTTTCCTGCACCAGCCTGAAATGCAAGCAGCGCTGGTACCTGCTGCAGTCAGAAGCTACAGTGGAGATTGCAGCACATCAGCAAACTCCTCCACACACTGGGAGCATTGTAGATGACCATTCAGGCTTAGGCTACTGACATCATCATGTACAATACAGCAAACAGCTGTTCACCTCATTTACATCTTCCTTCTATGTATATAGTGCTTAGATTGTCTAGGCTGCTGTCTAGAGTTTATTGTATATTATATATATATATATATAAAAATATATATATAATATTTTATATATATATCTATATATTATAATATATTTTATATATATAATAAAACCACACCCCACACACCGGGGGTTGGGGACAATAAAACTGAAAACACCGGGTTTAGACCACAATAATTTATTAGTAGGGGTGAAAGGGCCCCCTTTTTGGGCGGCCCATAAGCTCCTTTTTTGCCCTTTGCTGTGGGGGTATTGGTACATTGTCATCCTGATATGGGTTCCCGCCTTCCAGGATACAATTTTTTGAACATTGAAAACCACTTAAAAGGTTATTTACTTCTTGAAGCTCATCAACAGAATCCCCAAGAGTGTGCGTAGCAGTAATCAAAGAAAAAGGGGGTATTTTAAAAAGGCCCCATAGAATTTAAGACATTTTTCAGTTGTTTCACATTTTTTTTGGTTCATTATATAATTCCACAGGGTGTTAATTCATATTTTTTTTGATCCCTTTTCAGTGTGAAGCTACAATATTCATAGTCATAAAAAATAGGACAACTCTTTGAATGAAAAGGTGTGCCCCAAACTTTTGGTCTGTACTGTATATATACGGGGGTTTGGGACAATAAAACGGGAAACACCTGTCATTTTAGTGGTGAGGTTTAGTGTGAGGTTTTCATGGCTAAATTGGACCAGCCTGGTACCCCTTCATTGATTGCACACTGCACCAGTAAAAAAGCAGAGTGTGAAGGTTCAATTAGCAGGGTAAGAGCACATTTTTTGCTCAAAAATTTTGAAAGGGAAAACACAACATTATGGGTGACATACCAGATTAAAAAAAAGACAAATTGTTGGTGCACGTCTTGTTTGGTGAAATCGGGGACCAAAAGACAGCAAGTCTTTGTGATGTATCAGGAGCCACGGTAAACCGGGTAAATGTCAGCATACCACCAAAAAAGGAGAACCACATCCCCCAAAAGGATTAAGTGTGGACGCAAGAGGAAGCTGTCTGAAAGGGTGTTTCGGGGGCTAAACCCCGAAATTTTACCAAAAAAAAATAAAAACCCCGGGCTGCCCAACTCACAGCAGAATTTTAAAGTGCACCTCAACTCTCCTGTTTTTCCACCAGAAACCTGTCCCCTCGGGACTCCACAGGGGCAATATACACCCGGGCCGGGGGTGCTATAGCCAAAACCCTTTGGTCACTCATGCCAATTTCCCAAAACGTCGGTTTTCAAAGGGCAAAGAGCGCAAATCTTGGGCTGTGGACAATGTAAAAATTTAAATTTTTCTCTGATAGGGCCCCCCTTTAATGCTTTCCCCCCCACCGGGAGAGTTACGGTGTGGGGAAGCCCCCAAAGAAGCGTACCACCCAGACTGGGTTGGGAATGCCCAGAGTGAAGGGGGGGGGTGGGTTTTAGTGATGGTTTGGGGCTGCCATATCATGGCATTTCCCCCTTTGGGCCCCAATACGTGTGCTAGATGGGGGCGTCCTGCCAAGGACTTTCCGAAAACCAAAATTTTTGAGGACCATGTGCATCCCAATGGTTTTCCCAAACATTGTATCCTGAAGGCGGTGCCCGTGTATCAGGATGACAATGCACCAATACACACAGCAAGACTGGGGAAAAAATTTGGTTTTTTTAAAGACATGAAAGTGAAGTTGAAAATCTCCCATGGCCTGCACAATCCCCAGATCTAAATATTATTGAGCCACTTTGGGGGGTTTTTTTTGGAGGAGCGAGTCAGGAAAAACTTTTTCCTCCCCGTATCACGTAGTGACCTGGCCACTATCCTGCAAAAAAATGGCTTAAAATCTCTCTGACCACTTTTGGCAGGACCTGTATATGTCATTCCTAAGACGAATTAACGCTGTATTGGCCGCAAAAGGGAGGCCCTACAGCATACTAATAAATTATTGTGGTCTAAAGTAATATATATAAATATATATATATACTGTATATGCACACATATATACATACATATATTTTACATACATAACATATACATACATATACATACATACATATACATACATACATACATACATAGACACACACAAACACACACACACACACACACACACACACACGTATGTACAAATAGGTACGAGCCTCCCATTGGATACTTACTGCATGGGCGATTATGTTTCAGCCCGGCAGCAAGTTATTTAACCCCAACTGGTGCAATGAGTTGCTTCTCATTTCTTTAACAGCCAAGTTGACAGACACATCCCGTGGTTGTGGAAAAGATGTCAGTCTGTTTCAGAAGGGTCAAATCATTGGCATGCATCAAGCAGAGAAAACATCCGAGACTGCAGAAACTACCAAAATTGGGTTAAGAACTGTCCAACGCATTATTACAAACTGGAAGGACAGTCGCGACCCACAGTATTCGAGGAAGAAATGTGGCTGGAATAAAATCCTGAATAATTGTGACCGGCGATCACAAACGCTTGGTGAAATCAAATCGAAGAAAAACAACAGTAGAACTCCAGGCTATGTTTAATAGTGAAAGTAAGAGCACTTCCTATACGCAGAATGCAAAGGGAACTCAAGGGATTGGGACCGAACAGCTGGAGTCTTGAGAAAACCACTAATCAGTGATGCTAACCCGAATAAAGGCTACAATTTGCCCGGGAGCATAAAGATTGGACAGAGCAATGGAAGAAGGTCATATGGTCTGAGGAGTCCATATTTACCCTGTTCCAGTGATGGGCGCATCAGGGTAAGAAGAGAGGCAGGTGAAGTAATGCACCCATCATGCCTAGTGCCTACTGTACAAGCCTGAGGGGGCAGTGCTATGATCTGGGGTTGCTGCAGCTGGTCAAGTCTGGGTTCAGCTACAGTATGTTTTCAAAGAATGAGGTCAGCTGACTACCTGAATATACTGAATGACCAGGTTATTCCATCGATGGACTTTTCGTCCCTGATGGCATGGACATATTCCAAGATGACAATGCCAGGATTCATCAGGCTCGAATTGTGAAAGAGTGGTTCAGGTAGCATGAGACATCATTCTCACACATGGATTGGCCACCAGAGTCCAGACCTTAACCCCATTGAGAATCTTTGAGATGTGATGGAGAAGGCTTTGCGCAGCGGTCAGACTCTACCATCATCAATGCAAGATCTTGGTGAAAAATTTATGCAACAGTGGGTGGAAATTAATCTTGTGACATTGCAGAAGCTTAATGAAACAATGCTACAGCGAATGCGTGCCGTAATCAAAGCTAGAGTGTAAGAGCTTTTTTAGTGGAGACCTTTTTTTTTGGCCAGGTAGTGTATATATACACACATACATACATATACATATATTATACACACATACATACATAAACATGACATATAACACCTTCTACATATCAGTGTGTCTTAAGTAGAAACTGTAGTCAATTGTGCTTTTATATGCATCCAGAATAACCTCAGATTTAATATAAAGAACAGAGAGGGTATTAGACGAGATCATCAAAACAGGCTCAAACTACAATTCAGCATTGTCCCAACACCATGCAACTTCTAGAGAATGAACAAGTATTGGGATGATCTAAGCCCAAAATTAAGTAACAGTACTCCTTTGAAAAAAAAACCCTGAATTTTCATAATGTACAACCAAATTTAGAGATCTCTGAGTCACAGTGGAAAGAACAATGACCTATTCCACACAGGGACATTACCACTGGCTCCATCAAAGGCCATTGGTTAAGAAGAACCATTCAATAATTGATGAGAACAGAGCCAGCGGAGATGGAGGTGAAGCCAGGTTAAAAAAAGGAGGCTGACTAACTGTAATAAAAAGGGCGTCTGTTGGTCAAGTCTGTGTGATGCGAGTTCATACACTATTAATCACACCTACATCGAACTGTGAAAGATTTATGTAATGGCAGACAATTGTAAAGGAAGAAAGTCTGGGTCATCAAGACAAATTGGAAACTAGGAATGTGATGAAGCAAGAGAATACTCTAAATATTTGCTTTTTGACTAATGCACAGTGTAATCACATTTTTTTTCATGTATGACCTGGTTATTTACAGTTACCTGCATGAAATAAGATGTTTTAGCATAAATTCAGAAAATAATACCAATATATAAATATATATATATATATATATATAAATATATATATATATATCAACAATACTGAAAAACGGAAGAACAAACAATTAGTTAAGCCCCTAATTATTCAAATGTATTTTCATTCTACTCTAAGTTTGTTTCTGATAAGAAATGAAACATCCCTCTCTCAAAAGATAAAATACAAAAATAAGTATCAATTTAAAATAACAATTCTGTTTTTTTATTTATTCTTTATTTAAAAAAATGGAATGCCAAAATTATTTATAGCCTTCTCAATAATCAGTGGAACAACAAAATTTCTGGCATTACGTCAATCTAAGCCTTCTTAAAATAACCACCTCTTCACAAGTTTCCAATGGTATTTTGACAATTTATCTACGGTGATGAGCACCTTGTCTTTGGGGTTGGAAGGCCTGATGACCATCATCCTAGTCTATTGCTCCCTCTACAGATACAAGGCAGGACTCTGACTTGGCTACTCCAAAACATTATTACTTCCGGTTAAAAAGAACATATTGGTATAATTTAAAAAATCTGTTTTAATCAAAATCTGCAAAGGGTATCAATACCTTTGAACTGTACACAAATAAAATGATTTTCATCCATCCATTGTCTTCAGCTTATTTGAGATCATGCCACAGGGCCAAAAGATCCAGTAGGGAACCCCACACATTCCTTTCCCCAGCAACATCCTCCAGCACATTCTGTAGGATTCCAAGGCGTTCCCAGGAGAGGCGGGAAACATAGTCCCTCTAGCAAGTTTTGGGTCTTTCTCCTCCCAATGGGATGTGCCCAGAAAACCTCCAAAGGGAGACAACCAGGGGGTATTCTGATCAGATGCCCAGAACCACCTCAAATGACTCCTTTTGATGCGGAGAAGCTGCAGCTCTACTTTGAGTTGCCCCTGGATGACGGAGCTCCTCACTCAATCTTTAGGTTGAGTCCAGCCACCATATGGTGGAAGCTTATTTCAGTTGCTTGCATTGGGTAACTCGTCATTTCAGTCACGATCCATATTTCATGACCATAGGTAGGAGTCGGAACGTAGACTGACCCGTTAATCAACAGCTTTGCTTTTTGGTTCAGTTCTTTCTTCAAAACAAATCAGAACAGCACCCAAATTGCTGCACACAGAGCCCCAATCCGTCTGTACATTTCGTGATCCATCCTATCATCCGTGAACAAGACACCAAGAAACTTAAAATCCTCTGCTTGAGTCAGAGACTGACCCATGGCCTTAGACTTAGAGAAGCTGACTCCCATCCCGGCTGTTTCACAATCAGCTGTGAGCCACTCCAGTGCATGCTGGAGGTATTAACCTGAAGAAGCAAACAGAACCACATCCTCTGCTAAAGCAAAGATGAGGTCCTGAGGTTCCCAAACCAGACATCCTCCTCTTCATGACTATGCCTTGAGATCCTGTCCATAAGCACCACAAACAGGAACAGTAACAAGGGCCCTGGCAGGCCAAAGCGTACTGGAAACACGCTTGAATTTGTGCCAAGAATGCAGAAACAGCTCTTTGCTGAGGAATACAAGGGTTGGACAGCATTTAATAGCCACCTAAATATCTAATACACCCCCAGTACCCCCAAAAACACCTTGGGGGACACAATTGTAGGCCTTCTCCAGATCCACAGAACACAGACCGGAGAAACGCATGCTCCCATGACCCCCTTAGCAATCGTGCGAGGGTCAAGCTCTGGTTTACTGTTCCACGGTCAGGACGAAAGCCATATTGCTCCTCCTGGATCCAATGTCCAACTATCAGTCAGAGCCTCCCCCCAACAAGCCAGGGTAAGCTTTCTCAGAGAGGCTGAAAAGTGTGATCCCTCTATTATTTGGAACATACTTTCCGGTCACTTTTCTTAACACTAGGACTCCCAGAATTCTAACACTATTAGAACTCCCAAGCCCGTCAATTTGACGGCGAGCATTCTGGATGCGAGGGCGGTGATGACGTCATCGCATTACATTGGTCAGAATGCTAAAAGGTTTTCTTGCACGCTATAAAATTATGGTTTTGACAATAATTTATAATAGTATTTGATCAAAACCTATTAAATTTTATTATTTATAAATAGTACTGAAAAATAATACAGAGTAGTGGGTACATTTTAAAAAAAAAGCTTTACTAATCTGACCAAAAGCTGGACAGCTCCATGTTACGCTCCCCTTTCACTTCGCGGACATAAACTAGTGCTAAAAATGCCTTCAGCTCATCCACGCTCATGTCCGAGGAGGAATCATCTCCTAAAACTCTGCAGGCCTCAGCCACCCTGCAGCCCTGAACGGGGATGAGCATTTCGGCATCCACCAAGCAGAGGAACGCGGTCTGGGGATCTTGGATCTGGCGCTCTGTCAACGCGTTCTGGCTCTGACACCTCCCTCTACTTTCTTCCTCCCCTACCACTGTCCACACAGTGCCATCCTTTCCCATCTCCTCCTCCTTCCCAGGTGTGCGCTCGTCTTGCGATGAAACGCTGTAAAGCGCAGAATAGGTTGTTCTTACTGGGCTACTATATCTATGACATAACTTATTGTTTATTTCTTTTTCCATTATCAGTACCTTGTGTATTAGTTTCTCTCCTGCCAGTGAGCTGGATTGCTGGGCACTGGGCACCTGGCTCGTCTCCCTCTCTGAACCTGCGCTGATTGTGGCACTGTTGTCGTAGTTTATATATTATTAGTTTACCAATCTGTAAACTATAGCCTAAAATGAAAAATTGTTACATAGGCTAGTCTTTAACCAACTTGAAATAATGCGCCACAACCTCCTGCTAATGGGACGACTCGTGTTTTTTTAGCCGGGGGAGGTTCACTCTCTGACCCGCTGTCACTGGAACTGAATACTGACCAAGAGCCATCAGAATCCGTCTCGACCCCAGTATCACAATCAAGTAATTTTTGAAGCATTTCCAATGCCTCCTGAGCAGAAAATATCCTTCTGGAAGCCATTAGTAGGATGCCAGCGATCTCCTTCTCAGGCTGCGTTCTAGAGTGGCGGTTGCTAGGCAACGCTCACGCGTATATCAATGTAAATAATACTGCCGTCAAAATAGCGGCTGTGGTAGTTACAGGTAGAAATACATATATCTTTTATTAACTTTGTTATATTTAAAAAAGAGAGACATAGGAATACACAAGACACAGGTTTAGAAAAAGTCAGGATGCCAGGAAGATAACAGTTTTAATAAACCAGAGTTATGGCATGTCAAACTTTCAAAACAGTCATATTGACAGCCCTGGGAGTTCTAGTGTTAAAATTGGGACCACCACCCCAGTCTACCACTCCAACTGTGTTGTCCTGGTCCTCCATGTAACACTGAAGAGGCGTGCCAACCATGTCAGCCCCAGAGTGTCCAGGGCCTTTAGCATCTCAGACTGAATCTCATCCATACCTTGCCCACTGAGGCCAGGGAGCTTTTTTAACTACTATGGTGACCTCTGTCACAGTGATTAAATCACATTATCCCCAGTCCTCAGGCTCTGCCTCTTCTACAGAGGACATGGTGACTGGATTGAAGACATTTTTATAGAGCTTTTTCCTTGACAATGTCCTCAGTCCAGGTCCACAGTTCCACTCCCAAAGTGAACACAGCTTGGGATGCGTTTACCCGTTTCTGCTTTGTGAGTCACAAAGGTTTTCCGCTCTTACCAATCACAGCCCTCCAGGTAATGCCGTCGTGCACACCACTGTTTTCTGATATTTGTAAAAAAAAAAAAAAAAAAGTCTGAAAACTATGCATCAGTTTTCTTACACTTAATTATAAGCTACTTTGTGTTGGTTAATCACATAAAAGCCCCGTAAAATGTGATGCTTGTGATTGTAATTTTAAGGAGTTTAAGGTGAATACATTTGCAGAACACTTCAGACCACTTTATCCAGGGCGGCTACATTCTCAGGCAAAAGGAAGAAATATTGTGATTTTGGAAAATCAAACAAAAGAATTGGTTGATAATAAAATTACTGTTTGTTTCCTAGCATTTCATAGGAAGTAAATATTTCAACTTATTCTTAATTCTGCCATCTTAATTCAGTAGAAAGGTGCTAATTTGTAAATGTTTGAGGTCACTGCAAAGATTGCACCTTGAAGGACTTGGAAAATTTCAGTTCGTACAAGAACAAGATAAAAATCAGACCCACTTTGAGAATGATATAAACAAAATTGAAATGGCCACAGCGGCCCACATTTGAAAGACTGAATCTTAGTGCAGTCAAACCTAGTGATTAAACTGAGGTGGTAGAATGGGCAGTTTGACTAACAAATCCAAGTAGACCCCTGATTGAGTTAATGACAGCTGCCATCATTCTGGAATTGTGCTTACTGACAAGTGTTAGCTTACAAAAGCCCAGGAAACACACAAGCAGATGCTTACTTTTTAAAGCTTAGCCTGGGGGTGAGAGAGCAGGCCTACTGTAAAGAAAATGCCACCAGCGAGTCGGTGTCTTCTCTGCTTATTTTTAATCATAATGTAGCCTGCAATGCACAGCTACAGGTGATGGAAAAAGTCATGATTGAACTGGGTTAGGAGGATGCCATAGTGTCATAAGATGTAAAAAGGCTTAGTTATAAAGACAGATTAACAACATAAATAGGATTGAAACTGCTGTCAAACTCTTACATTTGTGTTTTTTGGAAGTCCCAATAAGCTCAACAAATTAGAATCTTGTTTTTAAGTTGCATGCTTAAAAACACCACCAACATTTTGGCTAACATGTATAGAAATCACAAGCAAAAGTCTTTTAATAGACCTGGTATTACACAGATCTTTATTAACTGTTCTTATTCAGATGTGTACTTGTAAAAATGTAAAAGTAATTTTAAAATTAATCTTTATGCCATTTAGTAAAAGACTGCAACTAAATATGGCATCTATTCGAGACCATTATAAAAAATGGTGTTGCAACATGGTTAAATGCAGGGACCAGGAAAACAAAATAACTTTTATACTTTATTCACTAAACGTAGTGGACGTTACAATATATAGACCGCTTTTCTATTAAAGTTTTGTCTTAAATTCTACACATTTACTACTAAATGACTTAACAACTTTTCAATACTTCAAACTTATAAATTTCCCATTTTAAACTTCAAACCAGAACACAAACAGTTGGGTTCATTCACGTCCACAGGTTAATCAGCAACCACAGTTGTAACAGCATACTTGCTAAAAGTCTAACTTTTTCCTGCACCTACCGCATTTACAAATACTGTGCGTAGGATGATATGTGCTTGATAGCTAGACATGCAGTGCCATTCATTAAATTAAGACACATTCACCAGTCTAGCTGCTAATTTATAAGGTCATGCAACTTTTGTTAGTGTTGCAGCAAGTTCACATACATTAATTATTAATCAATCATTTTTAAAAGCATTACTCACCAAAGCAAAAAATCCTTTAGACAGGTAAAATTCAAATTTTTTCCCCACACTCCCTGCATTCCTTTAGGTTACCCATATGTGATTCTTGCCAGTGTTTAATTTAACTGCTTGTTGTATCTGATCAAAATACTGGGCTCACATAACTTGCATTTTAAAATATGACTAAAAAAAATGACTAAAGAGGAAAACAAAAGCACAAACGCCCCTTTAACTTCAGGCCATCCGAGTAAAAGGGGCTGAATAAAAATGGCCACTGCAGTTTTCAGATTTTTTTTTTTTAATGTGAAAAGCATGTATCTTTTTCCATCCACTACAATTAAGGAGCACCTTGTGTTAATTTATCACAAATAAATTCCCAATACAAATCAGTGACAATACACAGGCATTCATAGCCTAAGAATCACTGTGCAAGGTTAACAATACTTTCTAAAATGTGGATTTTAATTGGGGAAGTACTTTCTTCATAATTAGTCATACCTCCAACATAAAGAATCAAAAGGAATTGCATTCGCACCCAACTCTCTCCAACTCTGCAGAAGGCCACACACACACACACCTTCCCTCTCCTGCTCTCTTTAGCTCCAGCTATCCTTGACTGGGGAACCAATGACACTTCACCCTGCTTCTGCTCCAGGAACAAATGGCTAGACAACTCTAGCTATTAATGGAATTGAGAAACAAAAGTGACCAAAATGAATTAACCTGGAAGTTACTATTCATGCACAGTTGACTGGGTTCCTTCTTCAGAAGTTACAAAGAACAACACACAAAGGACAAGGAAAGTTACCTCTTTTCTCTTCATCAGTTTAGGAATATAGTCTCATAGGATTCTGATAAACGAAACTAACTGGGCATTGTATAGCATTAACACTAAGCACATGAATTAGAATGAGACCTAAACATTCTGAACTTCAGATTAGTGTACCTTGATTTGACTTATTTTAAAGAACTAGGATTTATCTTTCTAGATTTTTTTTATTGAGTGGTAGTGCTGTTTAGACAGAATCTTGTGTGTTAACTACAACTTATAAAACAGGACTAGATATCCCACTATTCCAAAGATCAATTTTTGTTTGGGCCAGGTATGTTCAAACACCAACAGTACAGAACACCTGGTCTGGCATACTGTTCTTCAGATGCACAATCTTAAAACTCATTTTCTTGTTCTAGCCATAGTACCCACCTTGTTACAAGATCAGTTTGACCACATGATGACAACCATTTTAGAAAATCACATATACACCCCAAAAACTGCAACACACAGGCCATTCATTCATTGTTTATTAAGTTTAGTAGCACTGATTTTGGTAATTGTTATTTATTACCTATTTATATAATAAAGAATAATTTATGACATGTAATGTCTACTAATAATTACTGATTATTATGGTGAACATGTTAATGGTGTCTGTATGAGGCCTTTCCCCAACATATGTAAACTCCAATGTAGAAATTTACAGTTTCCAGACAAATGCGATAAATACTGATCTCACAGAAATGTCATATGAATATTCCTTTTGCAAAATACAATCTAGAATACTGTACAAAATATCTACTTTGTTTTGTTTTGCCTGAGTTAGTAAGAGTATTAGTTTTTGTGTTTCAAAAAGCACTATGTGAACAACCTTTTGAGTTGTGGACTAAAAGACCAACATCTTGAATGACTGTTGTCAGTAGGGCTCTTATCTTTTGTGTGCCATCTGGAGAGACAGAGGGCACACAAGGGACTATTTTATACCCATTTCGCTTACATATCACGTAACAAAATTTCTTTCAGGGAGAAAGCTGTGTTCAGTTCATGTTGAGTCCTGATCCCTTCTACTTTAAACAAAGAGGGAGAGGAGCTCAAGCTCCAAAAAGAGAGAAATCAGCATTATGAGAGACAAATAAATGCCAGTGCTGGTTATTTTCCCTTGATACTAATAAGTGAACAAATTTCTACAGGAGAAAAGCATTGTGATCTATCTTCTTTATAACAGCGTAAATACACAGCAGATGAATCAAATAAAATCTAATTACCAATCCTGTAGTTCAACACCCCAGTTTTACAGCCCTGAGATCACAGCATGATTGCGTTCCTCTCCCAAGGTGCAACACAACACAGACAACTAAATTGTCCCTCCTCCCTAGGCAGTTCTTGGGATGCTTAGCAGGATTGATTTAGCATTCGATGAGACTGTGACTATGGCAACAGGCTGTTAGACTTTAATTGGATATTTCTGGCACTCTGAGTCAGATTGATCGAACCTGGGAGTGTCCCAAGATCCTAATTTAGTTGGCCTGATATGGGGGAATGGTGGCCTAGTGGTTAAAAAGCAGGGCATTTACCTCCTGGACACAAGACCCTGATTCAAATCCCACAGCCTGCCCACTCTGTGTCCTGAGCAAGATCCCTGAATGCTGCAAAATGGCAGCTCCCCAAGGGATGGGTTAATGCAGAGGATAATTTATCCATTTTGAGATCAAATAAGGTCTAAATTATTATTATATGGTTAACCTCATGAGCAGTGAAAGGTTGTGCAGATCAATTTAGCCTTCTGCCATTTGTTATTGTACTTAAACTGAACTAAAAATCACAGTGATGATTCTGGTATGCTGATGCTTTGCCGTGTCTTCGTTCAGGGAATTCATTTTATGTATAAACTACTTTCTGAGCTTGATGGCAGCAGCAGACAAAATGGTAGCTTAAATTTGATTACAGGTATATTATATACTGTATAAAATTGCTTGAATTAATGAATGAATTAATAACATGTTAGATTATGGAAAGATTGACATTGTATCTGCCTGAGAATTAATCCCAGTGGTAGAGGAGTGGGAGTCAAAACACAATGAATAAAAAACAATTAAACAAAAATCAGGAAACATTTTCTGCATTCACTTTGCAAATCACATTTGTGATGACATCTTTAGGGTAAACATTAACATAAAGTTCACCAGTTTAACACAAAATTGGTTCCTCGAATAATTCGAGAAACTGGATTACTAAAATTCACCCGAGGGAAATTATCTGCATCTATTCTTTGTTAAATTCTGTTTAACTATTTAACACACTGTGTTCCGGCTGGATGGTTATTTGTGTTGTACAACGCTCTCATTCCCGAAACAACAGCCTACGCTGCAGATACGTGGATGCCAACTGTGGTTATTAGCTATAGAGGGAAACCGCAAGAGGCAAAAAGAGGTGCCAAGAACATGACAGAAATTGGGGGATTGCTTGAAATTTCACCGAAAACACAGAGCGCTACATGTAAAAAAGAAAGAGTCTTATTTTAATGATGAAACAATTCCTTAAACACATATCTGCATAAGGATACCAATTGTGTTTGCTACAAATGTTCATGTGTAGATTAAAGACATGCGATGTTATTGCATTTTAAGCAGTAAAATGTGAATTTTGTGATTACTTGCATTTTGTCTTTCATTTATTTCTGTACCTCATAAAATAAGCTTAAGTACTTAAATGAGAAATCTACAGAATGTGCAAATTTCTTTGTCAGATTACTGGTTTATTCATCAGAATAACCAATAGAATGCTTGATTACTAATTGTTAGCTGCAGCCTTAACACAAACCTTTCATTCAAATTAAGAAGAAAAAAAAGTCATACTTTTAGATGGTGATAAAAAGTATAAGTAGCAGAATTTCATGACTAGTCTATCATTGCAGGTTCTACTTTCTCTTACTTTCATTTTGCATTTGCCATGTTTTTGGTCTCACGTGAGAACTTCTTACAACTATTAGAGCCAATGAAGTATTGTTAAAAGGAGATAATTCACCCTGTTCCCCTGTTTGCAAAAGTATTTCAACCCTTGAATTTTTTATTTTTTAATACTTAAAACAACAAACTTCAATGTTTTATATTTGTCAGGGTTATTTTATGGTATTTAAAAGTGGTTTAGGTTATATAGCAATATGCAAAGTTTTTGACATCTTGCTGACCACCACAAAAATTTTTTTTCAAAAGATATTCTAAAAATGTAACTAAATTAAAATGTTTTTCTATGATTTATACAAGTACAAAAAATCGTTATCTGCTGATGGGTGAAACAAAAAAAATTAGTTTATTTGAAATAATGATTGCTCTCTAAAGGGGTTTAGCAAATTTTTGTTTTGTGTTCAGGAAAATATATTCCAAGCCAACATGTGGGATTGATTGGGTATAAGAAAAAAAATGAGACTCCAGATGGAACAATAATAAACATTTGATGAAATTTGACTAAATCTCAGTGATAACATTTGTGACAAGATGAAGCAGCACAAATCATTACATATAGACAGACTTTTTTGCATAGCAAACAAGAGTGGCAACTTAAAAGTAATTTATCTGAAGGATTTCTGATTATGTTGGATCAGTACATGGCTAGAAGCAGTGGCTATGTTCCACTGTCTCTTGTGAATTGAAATGGAGAAAAACAGATTTTGTTTGCCTTTTTACCTGGGTTCCTGCCACCATACTAGGAGAGACTTGATAACAAAAACAATGGAGAGATTACGTCATACATGGGTTACAAAGACTTGAGTGAGCACGGTTCTTAAAAGGCTTCCTCACAGTTACAGCACTGCAAAAGCTGGAGGATATCTCACCTTTAGGGCTTCGGAGCGCTTGGCCAGCAGTTTCTCTATGTTTCCTGCAGCCGTTGCCACCAGTTTCCGTGCATTGTTGGATTCCACGCTGAAGTGCCTTTTGTGTTTATCATATATCTAAAACAATCACAAGAGTGACAGGCCTGGATCAGAGATGAGATGAAATTTGTACAAAAACAAAAAGCATAAAAAACCTATTTTCTTCCAGCTGGAGGTAAAATCAGGATCCTTATAGTAGTTTGGACAATTTCAATCATGTATTCCTCCAAATTTACACTTTTTCAAAGCTGCACAAATTCAAGGGCACTATTCTGATTAGGTGGCATTTTTCTTTTGAAAAGACCACACTCACCAAAATACAGTAAAACTACCGCTATGTTGATAAAATTTTATTGTTAGGTCACAAAGCCAAACTATTTCCTACAATTCTGAATATGTTCCTGCCAAAGGAACAAGATGTAAATATGCCAAACATCCAATTATTTAGTAGCTGGAGGCCATTCTACTGTCCTGCATTCAAATCACAGAACTGAGGCACATTCATGCATTTTTCTTCATGCTTCTTGCATCCAGCTGATTTAGTCATACCACGAACATAATCATGTTCACTGCTGATTTTTGTGACGCTTCAAAGTTGACTGATTTCAGCCTCCGAGCAGTCCGAGAGCATGTAGTTTTAGCCATCACTTGAAAACCTTTGTTTCTGATCCTATTTGTGTGCATTTTGTGCAAGCTGAATGAAATGATGTCGTACTACATAATAAGGAGCTACTATTAATAGTCTGTTGATGCGATTTACAAGATCAAGTCAAGCAAAGATGTTTAATTAGAGAACAATACTATTAACTTCAGCTACAGAAATGTTCTGTTTTTTAGCAAGTATGCTGACACCACTCTGTGGTGTACAAAAGTATTCATACCCCTCTGAACATTTTTACATTTTGCCTTACACATTTAGAATTTGAAAATTTTGTCCATTCCCCTTTGGAAAATAGCTTAAGCTCAGACTTTCTACGGATTCTCACTGGGGTTTAGGTCCGTATTTTGAATGTGTCATTCTAATATATGAATTAATACCAGACCTCTGCATAGCTTGATGACATGCCGATAAGGGAATATAGCCATTTGATTCAGGTGGGCTGGAGAAGGGAAAACACTATGCAGAAAAGTAGCTCCTGAGGACTGGATTTGGGGACGCCTGATCTAAACCATTCTATTGTAGACTCTGGATGTAGGTTTAGGGTCAATGTCCCACTGGAAGGTAAAACCCCACCTCAGTCTCAAGTCTTTTGCAGCCTCAGGTTTTCCTTCAGATTTTCCCTGTATTTAGCTTCATCATCTAAACTCTGGCCAGCTTACCTGTCCTTGCTGAAGCATCCCCTCAGCATGATGCTACCGCCACCATGTTTCACAGTAGGGATAGTGTGTTTAAGGTAATTTTTTTGTTGTCAGCATCACAGTGTTTTTAATATCGAAAACTAAGTTGAATTTTAATGTTTCATATAACAATGTCTTCATTTGCCACGTTTGAATGAAGGCCAATATTGTGGAGGGCATGTCTAATAGCTGTCCTGTGAACAGATTCTCCCACCAAAGCTGTGAATCACTGCACATTTTCAGAGTAACTATATGCCTTTTGGCTGCTTCTCTGATAATTTTCTCATTGCCAAGCTTCTCAGTTCAAGTGAACATCAACATCTTGTAGGTGTGCAGTCCATCCTCTTTTCACTTTTGGATGATGGATTAAACAGTGCTCAGAGAGATGTCCAAAGTTTGGGATTTTGTTTTATCAACTAACCCTGTCTTAAACTTCTCCTCAGGTTTATCACTAACCTGTCTTCAGTTCATGAGTCTTCATGATACCATTTGTCCACTAATGTTCTTTAACAATACCTATGAAAGCTGTATTTATATTGACCTCAAGTTACATATAGGTTGGTTCTGGTTGCTATTTAGGTGATTTATGATAGCAATTGGTTACACCGGGTTTTATGTACGGCTATTAAAAGACTCTAAATACAGTATAAATGCAGTTTATAGACACATATGATGGTGCTCATCATTCACCATAAAACCAATTTCATTTTACTATTTGCTGTAGGATGACATCAAAAGAAAGCCTCTTACCTGTATTAGGTCCTGCAACCCACTGGCTTTGTCTGTTAATGCAATCAAGTCTTTTTGAATATGATCCACCCAATCCTTTATGCTGCAAAGAGAGAGCAAAACAAACAGCTGTTTGTCTCATTCAGTTGGAAAACCACTTACATTACCACATTCCCAAGTAAACCAACTTGGTAAAATATCCATACAGACTCAGGGAAGGGAAGCGTTAAATATTAATGTTTAGTCAAGTGTGTACAGTTTATTGCTTTACCTCCCATGAGCTGTGTAAAGCTAGAGCAAGAGTTTTCATGGTTTTTAAAACAAGACGGCCATGACCTCTGGGTTAAGACACTAGTTAATGCATTTTCCCCATGATAAATAAAAAGAGACATACAAAAAAATTATGTGTTATTTTTTTGGCGGGACGGTCGCTTTGTGTAATTTTACACACAAGAGAAAAGTTAGAACATATCTGAGAAATCTTTGAGTTAAATGTAATCCCATTGCGATATTCCAAAACAGCTCAACCAGTGGCATTATGCGACCTCCACGTGAAGCCTTTGTCTATTACCATATGTAAACTGTTAGGAGAACATCTAAACAGCTGTTAATCATATTTCTCCACTGCAACTTAGCAGATGATTTTGAGGACAGCAGCTCCTTATAGAGTCACTGACATCCAGTTTAGTTATGGTTACGCATGTTTGTGCACAAGTGTGTGCAGCATCAGTGCTTTCAAAACAGTGGTGAATCTCTCTACTCGTTAGGCGAGATAGATATACCTTTGCAGGGCATTGTAGCTAACTATTGAACTTCACATTTATTTATGTTACAACCACAAACTTCAATCTATTTTTGGTCTATGTGACTGACCGACACAAAGTGCTCTATAGCTGTGGAATAGAAGGAAAATGACGATGGGGATTTTTCATTTTTTTATTTGTTACAAATTATCTGAAAACTGTGGCTTGCATTTGTTTTCAGCCCTCTAAGTCAGTACTTTATAGAATCAGCATTTGCAGCAATTATAGCTTTAAGTCTTTGGGGCAATGTCTCGACTTTGCACATCGAGAAACTGACATTTTTTCCCAATTTGTCTTTGCAAAATAGCTTTAATAAACACAGATATGATGGAAAGATTTCATGAAAATCAATTTTGAAGCCTTGCCACATATTCTCAGTTGGATTCTGTATGCATTTTACTTGGCAATTCAAACACTTTAAAATGAATTGACCATTGTAGCTTTTCCGGTATGTTTAAGGTTGTTTTTCAGTGGGAAGGTAAACCTCTGCCCCAGCCTCAATTCTTTTGCAGCGTCTGATAGGTTTTCTTTTAGTATCTTCTTTATTTAGACGACGACAACGACGACAACAATGGTTTTCTTCTCACCACTCTTCCATTAAAGCTAGATTTGTTATGGCCACAACTACAGGCCCATCTCAAAAGAATTTAGAATAAAACTCAAACTGTAAAACTCTTCAACCTCGACAGAACAGCTGGTTTTATAGAGACTATAGGACTGTACTGTATTCACTAATTCATTAGTTTCGGGAGGCAGTTGGTTGCTCTAGATTTTATTTATGAATAAATGAAAATCATGTATCCATATTCCATTTGCTGTCCTGTCCACATCAGAATAAGTCACTAATTTATGTTGGTGTATCAAGAAATGAAAGTCCAATAAAATACATTGACGTTTGTGGCTGCAACATGACAAAATATGAAAGACTTAAAGGGGAGTAAAAACTGTTACAAGGCACTGTATGTGCACATATGAGCACAAATTACCCTAGCTAACAGTTTTTGTACTGTATCATGTTGTAGAAAATATTTAGAAAATAACATAATCAAGTAATTCATTTTTGTGCATCAAAGAATCACATTTAAACCAAAATAGTTTTGCTTATAAAAAGAGACCAAGAGAAACTAGTTACAGTAACTACTCCAAACACTAGATTGCACTATATGATTATCGGGAAAAAACGATGTCAGGCAGGGAGATACCATCACTGTGCATTCACATACCACATTGAGAAGAATGTGGGGAAAAAGAAATAAAGCTATGAAAGGTATGCTTATTTAAACCTGCTAACCTGATATTTTTGATATCAATTTCCACAATAAATTATTCTTGAACACTTCATCAGTATCTACATTTATGAAAATGCATTTAATGTTTTCAGATGTGACCACTCAAATCAAAAAGAAAGTAATATGACCAGTGGAAATGTGTTACATAGCAGCCGCATATTATATTTAGCCAGCCAAGAGACAGCTGCAAGTGGCCCACGGTAAATATAGAATGTATCTAATGTTAACACATTGCACTTTTCAAACTTCTGCACCACACCTCTCACTGACCTATACCAGAGGTTTACAGAAAACGTAGTAGTCCCAATAAAACCAGATCTGTAGGTTTATATATTATAGTTAATGTCAGCATGAATGTGACTTTAGAGTTTAGACAAGGTTTCCTGGCCATTTTAAACTGCTGCATACTGAGCTTTTTTTCCCCCCCATCTAGCTTTACCAGAAAATCATGCAGTTTTGTTTGCCACAACTTTCTCCTTGGTGCACTGATTATGATGCAACTGTAAATTACACAGGCTATTCCTGAATTAAAACATTAATACATGTTCAAGAACACAGGTTAAAGTCTGTAATATCCAGTGTAGTGCCTTGAAAAAGTTTTCATACATCTTATTCAGATTTTGGCATCTTCCAAGCAACTTCAATGTATTTCAACCCGATTATACGCAGCAGTCCAACCCTAAAAAACACATCTTTGTAAAGTGGAATGATATTGCCTTTAAAACATTTTTACAAAAATGTTTTAAGTGTGGGTTGTGCATTTGCAATCAGCCTCCTTGACCGCCTTTACCTTCAATTGTAGCTGCAAGTCTTTGGAATACCAGCTTTGCATATCTAAAAACTTGAGAGCATCTGTGTACATCAATTTTCAAGTCTAAAATTTGACTGTACCTTTCTAACACATCAATATTCTTTGATCTAAGCCATGCAAACATAGAGCTCTGGTAAAAATAAGTTTAGGGTTGTAGCTCTACTGGATGGTGAACCTCCATCCAAGTTTTAGGCCTGTTTAAACTAACAGGTTTTCTTCTAGGACTGCCCTGTATTTAGCTTCATCCATCTTCCCCTAAACTTTGACTGCTTCCCCTGTGGCTCCTGAAGAAAAGCATTTCTGTTGCATGATGCTGCCATCATTGTGTTTTACTGGATAGTGATGCTAACTATTCACAAATATACTTAAACCTCTGAGGCCTTCACAAAGCAGCTAGAGTTATACCGAGATTATCTTCTAGGGGTGGAAAATAAACACATGTCACTTTTCAGATTATGATTTGTAAAATATTTTGAAAACCATACAGAATTTTCATTCCATTAAAAGACAAAATGTTAAAAGTTCAAGGAATACAAATGCAAAGGAATACAAATACAAGTTCCACAAATACTGACATATTTGTGAAACTTTTGCTGGAAAATATCTGAAGTACTAAAAAGCAAGTAAACCAAACAAATTATCTTAATCCTTTTAGTAAAAGAGTAGAATTGGTATATTACAAAGTAATACAAACAAAGTGAAGGTAAAGGAAAATATACCATGTTTCTTAAAGCATTAAGTAGCCTCCAAAGAAAGACCAAAAAGTACTTTTTAACAAAGAAATGGACCAAACCAATATTTGGAGCAGCAAATATTTAAACATTTTGATAGCATGGCTTTCCTAGCCTATTCTGGCAAGGAAAATTAGAGAGGGGTGGGGGGATGAGGGTAGACAAGTAACCAAGGGAGTCAACCCTAATGGCTGCTGAGCCATGTAGAGTGACTCGTCTTCAGTGGCTATAGACCCCAGGGTTGGAAATGAGAGAAACCATGTGAAAATCAGCCAAGTGTGAGCCCTACTGGCACTGCAAGCCTCTTTTATCTCACACTTGTCTCTGTGAGTCATTAATTTCACCCGCTTATAAAGCAGCCATTTTTTTCCTATAACAGACATTTGTTTGAGCCCCTTTTTCCTGCTCAATGTCTTTTGTTCACTTTGCCTGAGAATACTCTGACTGAAGATTCACTATTTTAGTTCTTCATTATAGTCTACTTATGAAACATACTTTTTGCCATCCTTCTTTATCAGCTAATTCAGCTTTTAAATCACTGGCCCTGATGCACTCCCCCAACAGACTTAACAGATCTGCAGCATCTTGGTACAAACACTGGAACATTGAAATTTTCTAAAGTAGGCCAGTCTGCTCTGTCCCTTCCTATAAACAGCTTCTCTCTTGTCTTCAGTCCATACTGTTTTCGAAGTTTTATACTTCTACACCACCTGCACTTCTCCAACTGAGATTGAAAATATTGTTTGACATAGTCCTGTTTCTCCTGAAATCTGCAATCATCTCCTTTTTTGTTTATAATCAAATATTATTATAAACAAAGCAGTCCACCACCTCTCTGGAAACAGCAAATAGACTGAACTTGTATAACGCTTTTCCAGTCGTACTGACCACTCAAAGCAATTTAGAGCCACATGCCCCTAATAAATTCACAAACTTGAACACATTCATACAGGCAACTTGAGGTTAACTACCTTGCCCAGGGACACATTAACAAAACAGTCTTTCCACAACCAGAACATTGAAGATGGGTGGTGGGAAGGTCTTCCAGCATGAACATGACCCTAAAATGCTACTTTTGCATCAGAAGATTTGAAAGGCAAGAAACACATGAAGTTGTTTAGAAAATTTCCATACCTTGACCCTAGACAAGATCTGTGAGGAGAACTGAAGCATTTCGTTTCCAAGCAGCAGGCAACAAATATTAAATATTTTGAGTTTCAGTAAAGAGTTGTGGCACACAATCCCTCATAAGGTGTCTGAAATCCTGAATAATACCTACTAAAATAGTCTTATTGTTGTGTTTGCCAAATAAAGCTATTCCACCAAATTCTAAGTTACATTTTTATTAGGGATCACGTACCTTTGTCGCCCAATGACATTTAAATCAGTTTGTACCTTTTAGATATTGTAATTCTTGAAAGTATTTCAGTTTCTTTCATAAAATGAAACTACCATAATAATTTGAGGAAACTTACGAATTCATCAGTGGATCAATCAATAATTTTCATCCACAGCATTTAATAAAAAAATCATTTTGCTGCATGCCCATGGAGTATGTAGCAAGTCCAAGAATAACTTCATAGGGATACCAACAGCTCATTTATCGACCCTGCTTATCATTGTGTCTTGCTTTACTACGAAACAGAGTGTGTGAAATGCTGAGGAAAAGTAAGATCCACTCAGTGTTTAACAAAGTGGATATGTGGCCACAGTGACTTCAGCTAATGGATGGTGAGCAACAGTTCTGAGGCCACCAGTGTAGCCTTTAACCACCACTTTATTGTTTGAACCCCAAAGGGCAATAACTTGACAAGTAAATGCAAGGAAAGGTGAGGGGACTCATAAAACATTACTGGACATAATACATTTAAATTGAGGCCAAATGTCTATTTGTGAGATATTCTAATGGCAACAGAAATTAATTAAGCTCAGTGGTCCATAAAAAAAATAAAAAAAATAATAAAAATCTAATGAGAGTCATTGAAGCAATTGCCTTTTGTAGCCATTGCCAGTTGGTTAAGACATTGCTAAATCACAGCTCTTCCCACTGACTTTCTTGTAAGTTATGGTGGTTATATTTTATTCAAATCAGTGTTTTTGACAGTTTGTTCCTGCTGATTCTGCCATGTTTCATTGGCACTACTTTTAATTGCTTTTAACATTAAAAAGACTTTCTCTAAATTAGCATTTATTAACACAAATGTCATGGATTTAATTGCAAAGCCAAACAGCACAGCATTTTTAGAGGCCAACGGCAAGTACGTTTAGAACAAAAGGTATCCAAGACTTTAGCTCCAATAATATAAGACTATATCTTTTGAATTTAATTGGCTAAAACAAGGTAAATTTAATCCTTATTAAAAGTATACTATGACATTTATCAGTTAGTTCCACTTTCAAACACAGCCAATGCTGAAGTCCACTGGTTGGCTCAGTCTCTGCACTTCAGAAACCTAACCATTCTCTGTTAATACTAAGAATGTTTGAACATCGATTTCAAAATTCAATCTCAAGAGGCTAGTCTAGTTTACCCTTTCATCCAGTACAGAGCCTCTTCCCTTAAAGCATCCTTTCTGTAAAAAAGTTGCAGGTTGACTTACGTTTCTCATGTCACCATAGTCTCAAAATTTTTCAGATGGCCAGAAGATATCCAAGGCCTTGTTTAAAGCATGAAGGGGCTTAAGGTTCACCCAGATATAATTTCCTAATGGAAACACATTGACATTTTTGAACCAATTAATCACAAAACAACAAACTAATTCACAAGTATTCCTAATTGGCATGCTTCCTGGATTAGCTGCAAAAAGATAGCTAGCCCACTAACATGACATTATCACATCTACAGTTGCTACTTTTTTCTATTTTGTGGAATATTGTTTCTCCCTTCTTTTCCATTTATAATGTGCAGAAAGGGAATTGAAATTAAACATTAGAAATGGCACAAGCCACATTTCTTTAAAAGAGTCATTGCAAAACATGTAAGAAACCATATTAAAAGAAACTGGGACATTCAGTCATGACAGGCTGTGAGAGAGGGACAATCAGCAGAAAACAGGAAGTTGCCCTGTTTTATCCTTTTGAGGTTTGTTGAGAAACATGTTGAATTTGGAAATGTTAGCAACCTCATAGAAATCTCAGAGTTAAGGTAAGGGTTTAAATTTTCTCAGGAATACAAACAAAGACCGCTCTTTCTTTAATGCCAGCGTGCTAATCACCAACATAAGACGCTAACAACAGTTTAAATCTCAATTCAATGACCCTTTGACTTCATTTTGAAATAACAGGGAAAGTATAGCTTTACAGTAACACAGGCATCAAAGTTGAAGTTTTTTTTTTCGTTATTTGCCTTTTGTACATACACTGAAGAAATTTGGTCAAACCTCATGAGAGGATGAGAAAAAAATGTATCAGAAGCATTGCAGAGCAGAGGTAGCAGTAACTTAACCCATCTTCATTAGGGCCAATGACAGTAGAAATTAATTCAATGCTTCCAATTAGTTCCATACATGTTTTTTTCAGCAGACAGAAATAGCAATTACAGTGCATATCACAATTCAGCTGCAGAGACTCACTGTAATCACTATTACATGATTTCCGGTGGTGTGCTAAAATGACTCATGAACGTGCCACTCCTGTTGGGCTTAGATCCGTTAAATTCGGAAGAATCACAGATGCATGGATACAGCCCCTCATTGTTTACAAAGGTTACAGTGTTTGTCAGCGATATCTCAGCTTCATTGACTTCTGAGGGCTGGGGAAACACTTGGAGTTTAGACAAACAGGTTATGTGACATGAAGCTTAGCGTGTACATCCTTCTACAAATGCAGCAAGTTAAATGCCGTGAAATAACATGCCAGCGAAAATGCACAAAACATTGCTGCATAGTACTTCGGACCAGTTTCTGAAAAAAAAATAAAATAAATCAATTGAACAATGTGCTGTCACGAATAGGACTTCCTTATTACTAAATGAGCTCATTAGAATAAAAATAGTCTCTTACTTCGGGCTTACCATTTTCAGCCTTGAGTTCAGTGGCTGATAGACTAAGTAGTCCATGCCCCCCTCTTTAATGACTCCATTACGCCAGCTGTTGTATGTGAGTTCATGCTTTTCAAAGTCTGTCAGTAACTAGTGTCAAGTCTTTTAAAGAGTGGTAGGGGGTTGTCCATGGGTCAGAGGTCACCAGGACAGGTGGTGGAGCTAATATCAAATAGATGTTTGTTTAGAAGATGAGAAATACATGAGCCACCATTTAAAAAAAAAAAATGGAAAAGCAGAAGAGACTTTCATTCTGAACCATTCTGAACATGGCTCTAAAAACAAAACTGCACAATTTTATTGAAGTTGACAGTCAATATGCTGGTTGGCTTCACTGTTGTTGGATGACATTTTTTATTGAACCATTGTTCTATGTAATGGCATAAGTTGATAATAGGCTCCTTTTTAGGTTTAATAGTACTGTTCTGAGATGTTTTGGAACTGAATATCCTTATGAACTGATTTAGAACAGAGATGCACAAAGAAATGGGGTTTCGATAGGAATCCACTGACTGACTGACTGGCTCGATCAGCCCTGGTTCGAGTGAAAAAAAAAAAAAATCCACACGACCACACTTCATTGTGGACACTGTTGCTGAGGAAAGAAGACTAAATGTTAGAAATTTCAAAAATCGGTGATAATTAAGGACTACTAATAGACATGCTCTAAAAAAGCCCTAAACTATTCATGTTGTTCTAAAAATAGCTCTTAAAAAGAAAATCGGTATTAGCAGGTAAAAATAAGAAAACAACAAAAATAATAAAACAATGGCAACCAAATACTGAATGGTTCATCTGTATTGTTGATTCCATGAATAAAGTCAGGAATTTAAATAAAACAAATTCTAAAATGTACACTTATTTGTACTGTTTTAAGTGTAACCTAACTTTTCAGTATGACAATTTGTATTTCTTTTTAATGAAAGTTACAAAGAAAAATGACAACCTTATTTCCTATTGTTTGATTTCATTGCCCTGAGATGGATTGGAGACCTGTCCAGGGTGTACCCTGCCTCTTGCCTGTAGACTGCTGGAGATGGGCACCAGCTCCCCCTGTGACCCAATACGGAATAAGCGATATAGAAGATGAACGAATTAATGAATGAATGATTTCATTCCACTATGCTTAACCTGCTCAACATTAAAAGTACCATATGGTTTTCTGATATGTTGTACCAGTTGAAATGGGTTACCGGCTACTTTTAAATAATCCATACCAATTTTATATCAACCTAAAGAAATTGTTTTTGTCACAACTAGTAGTTTTCCAATGCACACATGTTAATCATATATCTCCTGTGTAGCTGGTGCTATTCAGCTCAGAACGTTTTCCATATTTTGTAACCTAATTTTTCTCCTTTGTACATTATGTTGCATGTTTGGTTTCAGAATCTAGGATGTTTATTTTATTAAGGTATGGCTTTTTCTTTGAAGAATAAAAGTTTATGTTTGGTCATATGGCTGTGTGACCAAGAAGCAACAAAGAGACGATGTATCGGTAAAGAAAAAATAAATAAATTGCATTCTAAAATACACGAAGCACCCTAACATATACAGCCTGGGCCAAATGCAGGTCTAAAGCATAAATTCAAAGATTTTAGATTTCGTCCCGACTAAATGAATCAGATTTTAACCCTGCTCCAGCATGTCCTTTGGATCATATGTTGCAGGTGTCTAACGAAAAACAATCTCAGAAAAACCACCTACTCCAGCTTCTTCATCTAATCCACATTAGCTCTTCTAATGAAAATTAAGCCTTCATGGAATAAGGACCTAAGTAAGACCCCATTTTAATCTCAGTGGGTTAAGATATGCTTCACAGTTTACATCATGTGATCATAGTAATTTGGGATCCTAATCTGTTCTTGGACAAAAAAGGCTGAGATCATCATGGTAGTACAGGATACACACAACAGAGGGGATTGTTTGAGGATGTGGGCATGAATGTAAGTGAACCACTGGAGGATAGCAAAAAAGAGCTCTGGCTGAGAAGCGATACAGCCAATAAGCTGTGGGCTTGACCAGGCCCTAAAGAGGACTAACAGTTTTCTTATTTCTGTCTATATAAACCTGTCTCAAACATCTTGTAATATTCATGTCTAAAATCACATCTTGCTTAGTTAATTATTTTTTTTCTTCTTGCAAAAGAATTATTTGTCGCCCTTAAAATGTTCACATGTAATCAGTTTTTAACTATAAAGTTACATGTATTTTAAAAGACATGTATGTGATTGCCCAATTCAAAGAATTCATAACTTTGAAGCAGAATGAAAATGACAATGTTGAAAGCTAAAATATGTGGCATGCTTATAAATTTAGCTCCCTTTACAATGATACCCCTAAATAAAATGCAACCCATTCATAAAATACCCAATTAGTAAACAGAGTCCACCTTTTTTTCATTTTTGCAATGTTTGTAATTTAACCTCAGTATAAGCCCAGCTTTTCTGTGTTAGATCACATTACTGTTTCCAGTACAATTTTACATTTCCACATTATGAATAGACGAGACAACCGATATTTCCCATTTTGACGACGCAGGTCAATAACAACATAATTGCTGGCTTTGAAAATGTCTCCTTGCCTCATTATTATCAATGGCAAGCATTGCTGTCTCTGCCTCTCCTGTTCATTTTCCTCTAAGCAAACCAGCCGGAACACTTTACAGCAACTCCCACTCCTTAAGCAGAAAAGCCGTGTTTAAGTGAAGCCTTGACAACAGTAATTTCAGTGCTTTATCAAGCACTTACATTGGTTGTATAACAGCTGCAGATGAGCCGAGTTGAAATTTTATGAGACCATTACAAATTGATTGGGAGTATTGGTAGGCAACCAAAGAGAATGTATGGTTTATAGCAAGGGCAAAACACACACGAAAACCATCATTAAAACTAGATTGTTTAAGGGAGGTACGAAAATAAAAGCAAAGCTGACAAGCTGTTGTCATCTTGTAAATAAGTCAATATGGATGTTACAACTTTTCAGAGTAATGTTTATCAATTTTTGCCATTTTTTATGATTTGATGCATTATGTTTTAAAGATTTTTTTATTTAAGTTTTGCTACATAACCGATCATTGTGTTACACATTTTCCATTTGAGGATTATTAAAACTTAAATGCTCAAGTTCCAATTTGTTCCCATTCATGTAAAACTGAAAAATAAATAAAAATGAACCTTACGCCATACAGTTCCTTGCTGAAAATGTAAAACGTAACAATATTTCAGAAAAAGTATTTGTTCTTGAAAATCTCTTTAAAAATGTAAAATGATAAGAAAAAAAAAGTTAACATATTTCCAACTACAGACAACTTTTTAGGGCTTTGTTTGGCTCATCCACAAAAAAGGACAGGTCCAAACCACAACAAACAATTAGGTCTGTAGAAAGGATTATCAGGGATGACTTTCCCTCCTCCTAGGACGTGTACAGATATTGGGTCAGGAAACGGGCTGCTAGTATCTTTGCGACCCCACACATCCTGGAAACGAACTGTTTAGACTTATAACTTCAGGTCAGTGCTACAGAGCACTACTGCAAAAACCAGCCACCAAAGAGACAGAATTTCACCCCAGGGTGTCTCTCTGATGAATACTTACGAGTGCCGAGATCAATCAATTCCATGCATATTTGCACCAATTCAATCACAGCCTTCTCTTTTTGTAAAAAAATATATTTTTTTAAAAGCAGTTACATAAGTGTTTTTCAATGGTTAATTTAAAAAGGATGTTTAAAATGTTACGTAAAAAAAATGAAGAAAAAAGTAAAGTGGATTAATAACATTTTATCTGATGAGGGTTCAGTTTCACCGTTTGGGACCTGATCTCCATTTTACTTGGAGACACGACACTTGAGGAAAAACAATCCTTGCCACTTGGGAGAGCATCAGATATGATCTGGGAATTGCATTTGATACAAGACTGGTGAACAGTGGTTCAGTAGAGAAATATGTGCGGTGACAAAAATTTATTGTAGGGGGCACCTCTTTATTTTATAAAAGGCAACCACAACATTTCAAATTTGTAAAAGACTAAGTAGCAGATTGTTTGTTTTTTAATATGTGGCAAAGTACCCAAAGGATAACAAACATCACCAGGGAAATATATTCCTTAATAAATGTAACTGTATTCTGCTACACTCACATCCTTTGACAAAAACAATGCCTTTGTGGATGAGTTTGTGACTGAAAACATGTACAGATTTTCTGAAGATAGAGACAAAACCTTCTGTCTAACATACACATGAACAGTCAATTCCATATTTCCACCATCATGGTATTTCAATACTCCAAGAGCAGACGTGACATGTTAAAATGAATACATACTATTTAATACCATCAAAAACAAAAATATATCTATGTTTTATGATGTTCACAAAAGGCAACTCAATGAATCTTGTAACAATCAAAATTTTTAGGTGTTTTACGCAACATCCAGTCAAAACCAGAAATACAGTACATTGCGTCAAGGTCTGTTTTTAGGTTTGAATCCTGTGGTTTATAGTGTCCTGAAGCAGAAGGAATGAGAATCTGTCCATGTCTTGGAGTCGTGATAAGAGTTCTCATCATTAAATCATGTTGCAGAAATGACTGCACCTGCTCTCCAAAATAGGATAAACACAGGAAACTCTCAAATGCAGGCTTATAGACAGGAAGCACTTGTTTTATCAAACAAACTCGTCTTATTAAATATTCAATAACAAAAGAGCTTCTAAGAGTGTAAACCCATTAAACAAAAAAGGAGAATGTGTCAAAAAGAAAAAAAAAAAAAGTGGACCGGTCGAAATGTAACTAAATACCCAGGAGTATATATTACACAGACGAAGATAAGAAATAATGTGATAAATATTAAGTAAAAAGGGTGTTGGGTGTAAAAAGAGAACTGAAAAATTATCAGGATAACTAGACTTACTGATGATCAGCTGTTTAGAATTTAAAGTCTGTTTACTTAGTGCTACCAGGTTGCTCTTCAATGTAAGGGATAATAAAGGGATAGTGGCTGTACATTCAGACTGCTAATTCCTTTTGATCTGAGTTTCACTGTATTTCAAAAGAGTCCAACCTATATCGGTCATGGACCAAAGAAAAATGATTGCTTAGAGAATGTGGATCCTTCCTTAAAGTCTGAGAACTCTAAAAGGCTGACAACATTTCCAAATCCAGAATACTCCCCAACAGAGAGGAATTGAGAACTCAACAAAACAGAAACTTTGCCATAGTTTGTTCTGGCCTTCTGATCATCTGGTGAAAGTGTTGCTCTCTCGAACAACATAGATGAATATCAAGCTACACAATAAAACAAATCAAATTACCATCACAATATCAATGTGTATAATTGCAAAGGACTGCTTAGATGCAATACTTGGGAGGTTATATTTCAACTTTCAGGCATGCAAGCTCCACAATTCGATGCTATATTTGACCAGTTTGATAGACTAACTGGCCTTTTTCGCCTACACTGGATGTACAGGGGTTGGACAATGAAACTGAAACACCTGGTTTTAGACCACAATAATTTATTAGTATGGTGTAGGGCCTCGTTTTGCGGCCAATACAGCGTCAATTCATCTTGGGAATGACATATACAAGTCCTGCACAGTGGTCAGAGGGATTTTAAGCCATTCTTCTTGCAGGATAGTTGGACAGGTCACTACGTGATACTGGTGGAGGAAAACGTTTCCTGACTCGCTCCTCCGAAACACCCCAAAGTGGCTCAATAATATTTAGATCTGGTGACTGTGCAGGCCATGGGAGATGTTCAACTTCACTTTCATGTTCATCAAACCAATCTTTCACCAGTCTTGTATTGGTGCATTGTCATCCTGATACACGGCACCGCCTTCAGGATACAATGTTTAAACCATTGGATGCACATGGTCCTCAAGAATGGTTCGGTAGTCCTTGGCAGTGACGCGCCCATCTAGCACAAGTATTGGGCCAAGGGAATGCCATGATATGGCAGCCCAAACCATCACTGATCCACCCCCATGCTTCACTCTGGGCATGCAACAGTCTGGGTGGTACGCTTCTTTGGGGCTTCTCCACACCGCAACTCTCCCGGATGTGGGGAAAACAGTAAAGGTGGACTCATCAGAGATCAATACATGTTTCACATTGTCCACAGCCCAAGATTTGCGCTCCTTGCACAATTGAAACCAACGTTTGGCATTGGCATGAGTGACCAAATGTTTGGCTATAGCAGCCCGGCCGTGCATATTGACCCTGTAGAGCTCCCGACGGACAGTTCTGGTGGAAACAGGAGAGTTGAGGTGCACATTTAATTCTGCCGTGATTTGGTCAGCCGTGGTTTTATGTTTTTTGGATACAATCCGGGTTAGCACCTGAACATCCCTTTCAGAAAGCTTCCTCTTGCGTCCACAGTTAATCCTGTTGGATGTGGTTCGTCCTTCTTGGTGGTATGCTGACATTACCCTGGATACCGTGGCTCTTGATACATCACAAAGACTTGCTGTCTTGGTCACAGATGCGCAAGCAAGACGTGCACCAACAATTTGTCCTCTTTTGAACTCTGGTATGTCACCCATAATGTGTGCATTTCAATATTTTGAGCAAAACTGTGCTCTTACCCTGCTAATTGAACCATCACACTCTGCTCTTACTGGTGCAACGTGCAATCAATGAAGACTGGCTACCAGGCTGGTCCAATTTAGCCATGAAACCTCCCACACTAAAATAACAGGTGTTTCAGTTTCATTGTCTAACCCCTGTAAATGTTTATGGAAACCGTCATTCCCAAGACGAATTGATGCTGTATTGGCCGCAAAAGGAGGCCCTACACCATACTAATAAATTACTGTGGTCTAAAACCAGGTGTTTCAGTTTCATTGTCCAACCCCTGTATATCGCAAGACTAAAAGTTTATTCTGTGAAAGCTCAAGAATTTACTTCCAGTTTGACTTCACCAGTTGCCACCCCAGCTATGTAGTTAATTTCTCTGTAGCGACACCTACTTTTTAGAACAGGAAAAGAAGAACAACCTAAAAACTCTGCAATGATGCAGTCATATTTTGTTCAGACCATAAACAATTTAGGATATTTTCTGGCATTAACCTGATAAAATGTGTCCGTCATGAGCAAATGTTTATAAAAACACACATCTCACATTTTTTTCAAAACAGGATCTTGGCATTCTTTAATTTTTTTTTTTTACAATGCATAACCCTTGTCAAAATGCAGCAACCATTCTAATGAGACTGAAGTGGAGCAAGGACCTGGGCAACTCTACACCTCCAAAAAAAAAGTTAGTGGTAAGGAAGTCCCTCACAGTAAAAACCTTGCATTTCAAACGTGCTTTGTCACACAAAAGCAAAACGAGCAGAAGCTGCCATCTGATTTTCTGAGTTAACAGGTGCACCTTATAAAGCAGCCAGTGAGCATTTATTAAAACTGAAACACCAAAGTGTATAATTTATAACATGAAGCTTTAGTAAAATCTGTAACAGGAAGGAAAGGAGTGATGGGTTACAGGCCACTTCTCAGTTACAGAAGATATATCATGTTTATGTCTAAAAATATACAGATTATTTTCAGTCATGTTTCGCAACCCAACTTCCAGACATACAGCCCCCTGCTTTCACTGCGTTTTATTCAGCCAACTGCTGTGAGAGTTTAGTGGCTGATTATACAGCTTCCTTTGTAACATCCTATATATCTGTGATAAAAGTTTATAAAATATTAAACCTCCAAATATGTGAACAGTGTCAACTTACAGTACAATAACAGTGCTTCATATCTCAGCAAGCATCTGCTTCCTGCAACAAACAAAATTCCCATCTAAACAGCTGTTAGCTATTCCCAAGGTTGCCAGGGTAACAGTGTAATGGAAAATTCTTGGGAATTTCCATGCCCTGAAGTTGCTCCCATGATTTCTTGTTTACAGACATGCCAGTCTCTTCAGATATTTGAGATATGAAAAAAACAAGATTCTTAAAAAAACACTGTCTATATGTGGGCAAAGAGTCTGCAGAATTTACAGTAGGAAAATCTGTAAAAAGCCTTATGCCACTCTACACTTCACAGTCAAGTTGGCTTTCCCCTCATATCTGAGCAAGACCTTCAGCGTTTTTCTTTCCTTATAAGAGACAGGCCTGCCTAAATATAGCTGGAATGGGTATGGGACAAAAAGGAGTGAAAGAATAGAGAATAATAAGAATACGTTTAAGAGATAATCTATAAGCAAACAAGCTAAAAAACATAGGCTTGATACCCCTTCCATATGGCGACGAGGCAAAAATCACTGTCAAGAGAATTTAAGACAAGATTTTCATCATTGTTGCAGTTGAAATAATCCACAGACTATCTCACTTTGCTACCACTGCCCTTTCCCAAGCTGACGGAGGGAAAACGTTGAAGAAAAATAATTACATGATTTTTTACTAGATGAGACATTATCTCTGGGAAGACACAGAAATATTAAACAGTCCAAAACATTGTAATTCAATCAAGAACCAATGCCTGAAGCATTTTAACATTGACTAGAATCAAGGCAAATTTGTATAAATAGAAATAAACTACCAATGTGTTGGACCGTGTGACTGTAGCCAGCTTGATTTTCCAGAGACGAAAGCACATTTTCTGGTTCAAATCTTCTGGCACAGTGGTTACATGAAGCAACCCCAAAGTATTTATGATATTTCTTTGCTGCAAGCCAGTTTTAAAGCCCTTAACAATCTGGCTCCATCATACAGCAGAATAAGATTGTTCCATATGTTTCTAAAAGGGCAGTTCACCCTCAGATTGCAGGTTTACTGGTTGTTCCTAGAGTTTTAAAAGTAGAATGGGAGGCACATCTTTTAGTTAAGTTCCTCTGCTGTGGAACCAGCTCCCAGTTTTATTCTGTGAGGCTGTCACGCAGTCTACTTTTTGGACTGGGATAAAAACCTTCATTTTTGATAAAGTTAATGGGGTGGCTTAGATTGTCTTGAGCTTAGGCTGCTGGAGGACATATTGACCGCTTTTCCTCACTCTGCACAGCACCTGCCCACGTAATACCTACAGATCAGTAAATAAGACGCCACGAACGTAAGCATAGCCCTTTTGATTTTAATACTGAAATGGTTAGTTAGCCAAAAAAAGCTAGTGGGAAAGACAGAGCAGAGGGTGACAAAATCTTTCAAAAGGACGATAGGAGATTACTATAAATGTGAGAAGAACGATAAACCTTGAAATTATGTGGGTGAATTCAGGAAAAACATCCAAGCATACATAATGAAAAGACTGCCATCAAATAAATAAAAAAAACTAACTAAACTTACAATACAGTTGTGTTCAAAATAGCGGTTTTAAAAATGTGAGTAAAGCTCAAAATCCTTAGAATAGTTTTTATTTTCACGGTTTGTGAGAACTGTTTCACAGAGTGTTGCATGGAGTCAGACACCTTCTGGAACATTCCACAATTGCCCTGTTCTTCTTGATTTTGCCTCAGAAACAGAGTTTTTTGTTTTTTTATCTTAAGATTTTTGGCACTGGCGACAAAGGTCTCAAAATCAGTAACTGAACCCAGGACAGCTGCGTCGCGGACTATAGCCTCTGTATATGAAAACAGTATTTTCGATGTCACCCCACAAGTTTTCAATCAGATTAAGGTCTGGCCAGTGCATAACTTTAAATTTCTTGGTCTGGAAAGATGATGCTGCTTGTTTAGTGGTTTTTAATCACCCTGGAGCTAATCATTGGCTGAGTCTTTGCCCGTCTGGCCATTCTTCGATCCATTTGAATGATAGTCTTTAGTTTTCTGCCACGTCTCTCTGGTTTTGCTTTTTATTTTTTGAAGCACTGGAGATCATTTTAATTGAACAGCCTATAATTTTCTGCACTTCTTTATAAATTTCCCCTCTTCAATTAACATCTTGATCAAAGTACACTGTTCTTCTGAAAAATGCCTGGAACGACCCATTGTTGTCAGGTTATTTAGAACACGACTCAATCAATTATTCAATTACACAGACTCAGACGCATAAAATTAATGCTGGTTTTCTACGACTCTACACCTACTAGTAAATTATTTGCCATGTGGTAATATGTTTTCTACCAAAAAAAGTGATGGATATGGTTTGTCAAGCTGGACTGCTATTTTGAACACAACTCTATAAAGATCAAGACAGCCAAGTCTTGATTTTTTTTCTGCCATGTCTTTAATCCATTCTTTCCATCTTGTTTTTTTTTTCAATCCTTCCTGATCTCAGACAAGCTGGGTGGCGCCCATATCTCTGGAGAATGGTCTGTGACATCAAATGTGTTTTAGGCTTGGATGATGTTAATCATCCGCCTTTAGGCAACAGAGAAGGGAAAGATAAAAAGACAGATAAGGGCGCTGGATGGAAAGAGGATGGACAGGATTAGAGAAACAGTGAACAATGAGAAAGAGGAGGATAGGAAGGGGAGGGGGAGGTCACCATCCTTGTCCTCAGCTTTTATTGTTCTTTTTTACATTTACCTTAAAACAGTCACAACCCAAAAGCACACCAACATCCCACATCCCAAAAAAGATACATTGATCTTGACACATTAACTTGTAGCACAACAAACTAAACTGATTATGGTCACAACTATTAGATAACAGTGCCTTTTGTCTAGTTTTTGAATCCTTTCTCCTAAATTGACTTTTCCCAGTTTTAAACAAAGACAATCACTTGCAGCTGGTTGTACAGCTCCCCGTGTGAACATCATGTACACAGCCCACAGATCAATCCACTTAGTGCCCATGAAATATAGGGAGTGGGCAGGCGACTCAGATAGTCTGACATCATCGCTCCTAGCCATTAGGCTAAGTGCCATCATCGCTCATGGCTCACCACCTCTCTGGGACCAGACTTGGGCTGTATTACAGACAACCCCCTTTTGCCCAGGCTCCCTTGAAATATCAGGATTATTATAAACATGTTGATTAAGGGTGCAGCATGAAGAACGAATAGACCTTTAATTCAGAAACTACTTTCCCCTTACCATGTGGTGCAGCTATTAAACTAGCACCAGATATATACAGGTCAGGAGTCAAATTTAGACTAGAGTAACAGCGGTATCTCATCTCCTCCCATAATATCTCCACCTCTTGCCATGAGTTCATAACACAAATTAACATCCTGCAGAGAATACCAGCTCAATCAGAAGCAATATATAAACTGAACTGCTGGTTTGCACTGGAGATGAAATTATAAGAAAACTGATGCCAGTTGACAAATGTCTGCTTTAAAAAATGTCAGTTTTAGACCTAAAACTACAAAAGATAGATCAAGATTTTGACATTTTATTTATTTTTAAAGTTGAACAGTATGCACCATAGGCAGAGGCAGTCGTTAGCGTGGTTGTCCACTGCTCGATTCCCGGCCTTGGGCCGTTTGCTCCATGTCTTCCCCTTCTCTATGCCCCGTTTCCTGTGAAGCTACTAATGAATAAAGACCGCTAGTACCACAAAAACAAAATTGGAAAAGCTGCTAAATATTGAGTCAGTTATAAATGGAAAGTTATTTTTTTAATTAGATTCTGTTAAATCGTTTTAAGTAGTTGATAGCCAACTTGTAATAGTTTTTGGCTGTCTCTATTAATATAAATCCAGAGTAATTGGTACTGGTAGCTAAAACTAACTTCCTAGTCATAGAGAGATCAAGATCAAAGCAGTGCTATTTAATGAACCTTTAATCCTAAAGCACATTTGCATCGGAGGGTTGTTTACGCAGCAGCCAATAATCATTTATATGGGAAATGAAACCAGGAAGCCGTGTGCTGTCAATGATCTCTGATGAAGCATGTACTTCGGATGGAACTTGTGAAGCATTTCAAGTCAGTAACTACTATAAAAATAACAAGTATGAAAATCCACAAATGTTTACTTATCCTGCTATAATTTTGCTTTTCACAACTCTTTACAGCAGACAGTTACTCAAAAAACTCTTCACATATTATGTTCTCCATGTTTCATACAGGAAAAGCATTGATGGTGCATTACTTCCTAACTTCATTTGCCATGGAAGTAATCATCAGCTTCTCTTTAAATAACCTCCCAAAGCAATTTCACTTTAAAAACAGGTTCATAATGTCATCCCTATAATCTATATGAACCTTTGGAGACTGGAGTTTCTTGTTTTTGTGGCACTAGTGGACTTTATTTCACAGTATATAGGCAGGAAATGGGCAGAGAAAGAAGGGTAGAAGACATGCAGCAAAGGTCACAGGGACGCAAATTGAACCCTACACGGCTGCGATAACTCGTAGCTCCTGTAAATGGTGTGCACGCTCTACCTTTACACCACATGCCCAAGATTGAAGATATAGTCCAAGCAGTGCCAAGACCAATGCTGACTTTTACCATCTTAAAATCTTCGGTGTTTAAAAAATATAAAATTAAAGCAGCCAATGTCGTACAAGCAGTGGATAACTCTCTCTTGGCAACTTATAGGAATCCTGATTAGTTGGTTTGTAGAAGCTAAACTACCAGCTAGTCTGAGAAGGACCAAGACCAAAGCAGACTCCAACCACCCTAATAATCAAAATCGCAAAAACTTCAGGCATTTTATGCAAACATTTTGATTTTTAACAGTTTTCCCTCATATGATTACTGTGACTTGAAAAGCTTAATGAGTTCAAATGAATAGTATCTTCGGACAGGCCCCAGAAACAGTAATTTGTCAACTGTAAAATAATAATATATCTTCCCCGGGTGATTCATGTGACAGACAGGCAGCCACATGTCACACTGCTGCATGCTCATAATGAAAATAACAGCAGGCTAAAACATGTTTCATGAAGTCAGAGTTGCTTCTAACATTAACCACGTGTGAATTTTAAACAACTTTTACCCCCTTAACTCAGACTAAAGGAAGAAAGTGTTTAAACTTTACACAGGCAAAGCGATCACATATGCGTACATATAAGCGCTCTGCCCTGTAAAGCCGTCTCAGGCGCGCTTTACAGCTGCTACCGGAGAGTTTGGAGAGCCAACAGGCTGTTTTGAGGCTGTACTCACATTTGAGGTGTTGGGAATTGTCCGGGCGAAACAGACGAAAGGGTCGACAGAAGAACCAACACACAAAGAGAGTAATCCATAGCTTTGTATATAATCAACACAATATACGATTCATGGAGTGAGACAGATGCGCAAAAACTGATCACAAATCCAAAGCAGCGTCCTTCTCATCCAAACGCCTCACACCGCCATCGGCGCACGTGTGGAAACAAATCTAATCTGGTCGCTATCCGACTCCCCTCTCCTCCTCTTGCTCCTCATCCTCCTCCCAACGGTGGAGTTCAGGGATTTGCTTTTTTTAGGGTCAGATGTGAGATAGCCCACTATTAAGTGTGCAACATATGAAAGGCTGTTAGAGAACGGACTAGCAGCTTGTGTCAAAAAATAAAAGGGAAAAAAGGGGAGGGCGCAGCAGATGGGTGCCAACCCGCACACTGTAAGAAACATCCACAGTGTGGGATGTCAAACAAAGCGTAAGTGTGTTAAACTGCTTATTATCACTAGTTTAGTGTAATTATGCATTAGTTTATTGTGGCACTGATTTTGGGGGGAAATGTGGAAAAACTAGACACATGCGCGCCTTCTGCGGCTCCAAAAAGTGTTTCAAGGGGTCACCAGATGGGGACCACATGGCAGAATTTCTGTCTGTGCATGTTTTGGCAACGTAAAAAGCTAATAATTTTAATGTTGTATTTAATTAAGAAAGATAAAATTAAAATACAAGCTATTTTACTTTTTGTGGTCAAAAACGGATGTGTACAATATTAGATCGGTCTAATATTACTCTTATAGACCTAAATTATTCAGATCTGTAAGATATCGATTTAAAATTATTTTTTTACCTAATGAATTTTATTTCTAATTGGAAATTAGACAGGCACCTCAAAAAATTATACAAAGTAAATTAGTTAAACTATTAACTAATTTACTATTAGTTAAAAATAAAATTATACTACAATTGCATTTTGAAAATGAAATATCCTTCCCAGTAATAAAAAAACGCATTCATATAGTAATCAAAGCCTTATTGCTGACCAGCTTTTTGCATGTTTTCACTGGTGTTTTGTCAATTTATCTTTCGCAATGAGCTCCAAGTTTTTGATGTTGGAAGGCCTCCTTGCCATCACGCTAATCTTGAGCTCCCTCCATAGATTCCCCATCAAATTCAAGTCGATACTCTGGTTGAGTCACTCCAAAACTAACATTTCTCCCTATCAGAAGAAACAAATCTGCGGCGTATGTATAATTTTGGGCCTCTAAGGTAAAAATCTAAAATCAAATATTAATTTAAAAAAAATATTCAGTTTCCTCCTGACAACTTACATTCCTCAGTTTCAGTGCAAAATACACTGCTCAAAAAAATGAAGGGAACACTTAAACAACACAATATAACTCCAAATAAATCAAACTTCTGTGAAATCAAACTGTCCACTTGGGAAGCAAAACTGATTGACAATCAATTTCACATGCTGTTGTGCAAATGGAATAGACAGCAGGGGGAAATCTTTGGCAATTAGCAAGACGCACTCAATAAATGAGTGATTCTGCTGGTGGGGACCACAGACCACTTCTCAGTACCTATGCTTTCTGGCTGATGTTTTGGTCACTTAAATGTTGGTGGTGCTTTCACACTCATGGTAGCATGAGACGGACTCTACAACCCACACAAGTGGCTCAGGTAGTGCAGCTCATCCAGACGTGGAGGAGGCCGTAGGAGGGCAACAACCCAGCAGCAGGACCGCTGCTACCTCCACCTTTGTGCAAGGAGGAACAGGAGGAGCACTGCCAGAGCCCTGCAAAATGACCTCCAGCAGACCACAGATGTGCATGTGTCTGCACAAACGGTTAGAAACCGACTCCATGAAGGAGGTATGAGGGCCCGATGTCCACAAATGGGGGGTTGTGCTCACAGCCAACCCCCGTGCAGGACGCTTGGCATTTGCCAGAGAACACCAGGATTGGCAAATTCCGCCACTGGCGCCCTGTGCTCTTCACAGATGAAACAGGGTTCACACTGAGCACATGTGACAGACGTGACAGAGTCTGGAGACACCGTGGAGAGCGATCTGCTGCCTGCAACATCCTTCAGCATGACTGGTTTGGCAGTGGGTCAGTAATGGTGTGGGGTGGCATTTCTTTGGAGGGTCGCATGCCCCTCATGTGCTCGCCAGAGGTAGCCTGACTGCCATTAGGTACCGAGATGAGATCCTCAGAACCCTTGTGAGACCATATACTGGTGCGGTTGGCCTTGGGTTCCTCCTAATGCAGGACAATGCTAGACCTCATGTGGCTGGAGTGTGTCAGCAGTTACTGCAAGATGAAGACATTGAAGCTATGGACTGCCCCGGCCGTTCCCCAGACCTTAATCCGATTAAGCACATCTGGGACATCATGTCTCGCTCCATCCACCAACCTCATGTTGCACCACAGACTGTCCAGGAGTTGGTGGATGCTTTAGTCCAGGTCTGGGAGGAGACCATCCGCCGTCTCATCAGGAGCATGCCCAGGCGTTGTAGGGAGGTCATACAGGCACGTGGAGGCCACACACAATACTGAGCCTCATTTTGACTTGTTTTAAGGATATTACATCAAAGTTGGATCAGCCTGTAGTGTGTTTTTCCACTTTGATTTTGTGTGTGACTCCAAATCCAGGCCTCCATTGGTTAAGAAATTTGATTTCCATTGATGATTTTTGTGTGATTTTGTAGTCAGCACATTCAACTTTGTACAGAACAAAGTATTCAATGAGAATATTTCATTCATTCAGATCTAGGATGTGTTATTTGAGTGTTCTCTTTATTTTTTTGAGCAGTGTATACATGCTTCACCTTGTGCCATCAATACCCATAAATGGCAGGGATGTTTTAAAATCATGCTTGCATGTGATAAAGGAACCAGAGTTGTTTTTTTATCTTCATCCTCGTATAAACTTTTAAAAATTGTAAACATTTTGTGGGGCAGATAAAAAAAATTCATCTGAGGTCCACAGAGAATAACATTACTAGAGTCACAATATGATTGTTGCAAAACTACATGTTTGTCTGTGAACCTAAAAATACACATTTTTCCCCAGTTCTCTCTGCTGATGATTTTGTTTAGTATTTTTTTAAACATGTACAGAAATTCAACCCAAACCTAAAAGTCTACACATCCACTTATGACTAGAAAAAGGAAAATTGCTTGCAGTTCAATTTGACATTTTGGATTTTACAAAGGAAGTCAAATATCCAGATTGTTTAGATTTTTTCCTTACTGCTCTCAGGAGAACATATTACCATTACATACACATATTTATAATGTAAAGGGGTTAGACAATGAAACTGAAACACCTGTCATTTTAGTGTGGGAGGTTTCATGGCTAAACTGGACCAGCCTGGTAGCCAGTCTTCATTGATTGCACATTGCACCAGTAAGAGCAGAGTGTGAAGGTTCAATTAGCAGGGTAAGAGCACAGTTTTACTCAAAATATTGAAATGCACACAACATTATGGGTGACATACCAGAGTTCAAAAGAGACAAATTGTTGGTGCACGTCTTGCCTGGGGCATCTGTGACTAAGACAGCAAAGCCTTGGTGATGTATCAAGAGCCACGGTATCCAGGGTAATGTCAGCATACCACCAGAAGGAAGAACCACATCCAACAGGATTTAAACTGTGGACGCAAGAGGAAGCTGTCTGAAAGGGATGTTCGGGTGCTATCCCGAATTGTACTCGTACTCGTCGTCTTCCACTTATCCGGAACCGGGTCGCGGGGGCAGCAGACTCAGCAGAGACACCCAGACGTCCCCTCTCCCCCGACACGTCCTCCAGCTCCTCCGGGGGAGCCCAAGGCGTTCCCAGGGCCCGCCGAGAGACATAGTCCCCCTCCAACGTATCCTGGGCCGCCCCCTGGGCCTCCTCCCAGTGGGACGTCCCCCTGGAAAAAACCCCTCCCGAGGAAGGCGTCCGGAGGCATCCGGTATAGATGCCCCGAGCCACCTCAACTGGCTCCTCTCGATGTGGAGGGACAGCGCCCCCATTACCCCGCCGCCCCCACTGATCCGTCTGTCACTCCCCGCTCCTTTTTTCCCTCACTCGTAAAACAAGCCCCCAATATCTTGAACTCCTCCACTTAAGGCAGGAACCCCCCCCTCCAACCTGAAGAGGACAAGCCACCCTTTTTCGGTCGAGTACCCATGGCCTCTGACTTGGGGAGGAGCTGATCTTCTTATCCCAGCCGCTTTACACTGGGGCTGCGAAAACCCCCCAGCGCATGCTGTAGGTCTTTGGCTAGGGGGCCAGCAAGACCAAAACGTCATCTGCAAAAAGAAGAGCGAAATCCACTGGCACTGTCCCCCCGACCGCCATGCAATGTTGAAGAGGCGTGTCAACCTGACAGCCCCACAACATCCACAGATTTGGGGTACTCAGGGCGGATCTCATCCACCCCCGAAGCCTTGCCACCCCGGAGCTTTTTAAAACCACCTCGGTGACTTCCCCGGGGTATAAAAGAGTCCAACCCCGAGTCCCCAGCCTCTGTTTCCCCCGGGAATGCGTGATGGCAGGATTGAGGAGATCCTCGAAGTACTCCTTCCACCCCAAATAATGCCCCCTCGAGGTCAGCGCCCCCCCCTCACTATAAACAGCGTTTGGCGAAGCACTGCTTCCCCCCCCCTGAGGCGCCGGACGGTTTTTGCCAGAATCGCTTTTTTGGGCCGACCGGGTTTTTCCTTCTCCATGGCCCACCGAACTCCTCCCGCCCGAGTTTTTTTCCCTGCCCCAGCTCGGGGGCCCAGCACGCTTGGCCTCACGGTACCAGTCACCCCCTCAGGAGTCCCACAAGCCAACCACAGCCGATAGGACTCCTTCAGCTTGACGCCCCCCCTTACTGCCGGTGTCCACCACCGGGGTTTTGGGATTGCCGCCGCGACAGGCACCGCGGACCTTACGGCCGCAGCTACGGGGCAGCAGCATCGACAATAGATGCGGAGAACATGGTCCACCCGGACTCTATGTCTCCAACCTCCCCGGAATCTGGTCAAAGCCCCCGGAGGTGGAGTTGAATACATCCCTGACCGAGGGCTCCGCCGGGTTTTCCCCCAAAAACCCCCCACTAAAATACGCTTGGGCCTGCCAAGTCTGTCGCTTTCTCCTCCTCCAGCGGATCCAACTCACCCAGGTGGTGATCTGGGACAGCTCAGCCCCTCTCTTCACCAGTGTCCAAAACATGCGGGCCGAAGGTCTGATGATACGACAACAAAGTCGATCATTGACCTCCTGCCTAGGGTGTCCCCGGGCCAAGTGCACTGATGAACACCCTTATGCTTGAACATGGTGTTCATTTGGACAATCCGTGACTAGCACAGAAGTCCAATAACAAAAAACACCACTCTGATTCAGATCGGGAGGCCATTCCTCCCGATCACGCCTCCCGGTGTCGATGTTGTTTCCCCCCGTGGGGGGTTTGAAGTCCCCCAGCAGAATAATGGAGTCCCCGGGGGGACTATCCAGCCCCCCGACAGGGACACCAAAAGGCCGGGTACTCCGCACTAGCCGGCCCGGAAAGCCGAAACGACAGTCAGAGACCTATCCCCCCCCCCCCAAGCGCAGGGATGCGACCCACTCATCCACCGGGGTAAAAAACCCCCAACACTAGAACTGAGCTGGGGGGCAACAAGCAAACCCACCCCCCCGGCCCCTCACCCCCTGGGGGCCACTCCAGAGTAGAAGAGAGTCCAGCCCCCTCTCAAGGAGATGGGTTCGAGAGCCCCACGCTGCTGAGCTGGAGGCGAGCCCGACTATTTCTAGTCGATATCTCTCGACCTCCCGCACAAGCTTCAGGCTCCTTCCCCCCCAGCGAGGTGACATTCCACGTCCCCTAGAGCCAGCCTAAGCATCTGGGGACTCGGGCCATGACGTCTCCACCTTCGTCCGCCACCCAATCCTCTTTGCACCAGTCCCTCACGGTTCCCCTGCAGGTGGTGGACCCACTGGGGGATGGCCTCGCGTTTCTCGTTCGGGCTTGGCCTGGCCGGGTACGCGAGGGAGCAACCCGGCCACCAGGCGCTCTCCGACGAGTCCCAACCCAAGGCCTGGCTCCAGGGTGGGACCCCCGGCTCCGCCGTATTACGGGCGACGTCACGTGCCTCGATTTAGTGGTTTTCTTCTCTTTCCTCATGAAGGACTTCTTGAACCGCTCTTTGTCTGACCCACAACTCCTAGCCCCGTTTGCCATGGGAGACCCTACCAGGGGCATTTAAGCACCAGACAACATAGCCTCTAGGATCATTTGAACACTCAAACCCCTCCACCACGTTAAGGTGGCGGTTCAAGGAGGGGCCGGATTGTATCCAAAAAACATAAAACCACGGCTGACCAAATCACGGCAGAATTAAATGTGCACCTCAACTCTCCTTTTTCCCCCAGAACTGTCCGTCGGGAGCTCCACGGGGTCAATTATACACGGCCGGGCTGCTATAGCAAACCTTTGGTCATAATGCCAATGCCAAACGTTGGTTTTCAATTAGTGCAAGGAGCGCAAATCTTGGGCTGTGGACAATATGAAACATGTATTGTTCTCTGATGAGTCCACCTTTACTGTTCTCCCCAAAATCTGGGAGAGTTACGGTGTGGAGAAGGCCCCAAAGAAGCGTACACCCAGACTGTTGCATGACCAGAGTGAAGCATGGGGGGGATCAGTGATGGTTTGGGCTGCCACTATCATGGCATTCCCTTGGCCAAATACCTTGTGCTAGATGGGCGCCGTCACTGCCAAGGGATACTGAACCATTCTTGTAGGACCGTGTGCATCCAATGGCTTCAAAAACATTGTATTCTGAAGGCGAGTGCCGTGTATTCAGGATGACAAATGCACCAATACACACAGCAAGACTGGTGAAAGATTGGTCTTGATGAACATGAAAGTGAAGTTGAACATCTCCACCATGGCTGCAACCAGTCCCTAGATCTAAATATTATTGAGCCACTTTGGGGTGTTTTGGAGGAGCGAGTCAGGAAACGTTTTCCTCCACCAGTATCACATAGTGACCTGGCCACTATCCTGCAAGAAGAATGGCTTAAAATCCATCTGACCACTGTGCAGGACTTGCCTCTGTCATTTCCAAGAAGAATTGACGATGTATTGGCCACAAAAGGAGGCCCTACACCATACTAATAAATTATTGTGGTCTAAAACCAGGTGTTTCAGTTTCATTGTCCAACCCCCGTATGTTGCCATGACAAAACCTGAAATTTATAATCAAGCTCAATCATTCTTGGGGTATTTTAAAATAAACTCTTACTCTGCTAGTTCATGTTTTTAGGTACTGACTGTTCAAAGCTGGTAAAGGCCATACACTGTATTAAAAAAACAAAAAATTTTTTTACTGACAAATCAGACTAAACATTATGAATATATTCTGATCAGAATTTTGGATCTTTACAAATCTATTTCATCCTTGGGTAACATTTTTAGATCTTTAATGGCATATACTATGTACAGTCAAAACGGGCTCTACATTTACATAGGCTGAAATGCCAAAGTCACCACTCTTAAAGAAATGGAAAACCCAGATTACAGTTTGTAAATGTACACAGGCACAAAGACCTTAATTCTGGAGAGATGCCATGTGGTCCAATTAAACTAAAATTGGGCATGGCCATGATAACCATCATCACATTAGGTGATACAAGGGTGGGGCTTGCAAACCTAACACTATCCCAACCAGTACAGGGGTGGCAGCATCATGTGTGAGTATTTTGCAGCAGAATAGACAGTTGAACTTCAAAAAATAGATGGCATTATGAGGAAAGAACATTGTGTGAATATATTGAAGCAATATCTCAATACACCAGCCATTAATGTAAAGCTTGGTTTTAAATGGATCCGAAAGCTGAAATACCTCAAGCATGCCAACTTATTAGTTAGAAAACACCTTAAGGACAATAAAGTCAATGTTTTGGAGTTACCATAACAAAGACCTAATTTATGTCCCATAGAACCTTTAATTTAAACAATGACCTAGCTCTAGCTGTATGTTAAGGGGTTGTTCTCTTCCTGGAACGTGAACCTTCAACTCAGTCAAGTTGTTTGGAGGCTCAAACAGGTTTTCTTCCAGGGATGACTTGTATTTAGCCGTCGATGTTTCTAGGCATTCTATCCCTGAGAGGGAAGCTTTCACCACCATCCGTCACTGTGGGAATGGTGTGCGCAAGGTAATCCACAGTATTAGATTACTCCACAACGTTTTGCATGAAAGGGAAAAAAAGTTAATTGTGGTCTTACTTGACAAGAGCACTGTCTTCCACATGTTTGCGTTGTTCCCTACATGGCTTGTGGGGTAAACTGCAAATTGGGCTTTTTATGACTTTCAACATCAGCTTCCTTTGTACCACTCTTCCATTAAAAGATCAGATTTGGGAGGCACACAACTAATAGCTTTCCTGATGTCAAACTGGAAGAGCTGTAGAGATCCACAGTTCAGGAGGAAATAGTTACACAGTCCATATTTAAACTGCATTACAAACAGTTGACTCAATTTACTAATCAGCTAATTTCTGAAGGTCAACAATTGAGTTTTAGAGGTATAACACTAAAAGTCTGAATACATACACTTTTCAGATTATTTGCAAAGAATTTTTAAAACCACGTTCCACTTCACACATGCACTGCTGTTTCTGTTTTTTAAAAAAAAAAAAAAAAAAAATTTTTTTTTTTTTTTTTTAAGGGGGGGGGGTTTTTTTTTGTTTTTTTTTTGTGATTATGTGACAAAATAGTTAACTAAATACTTTAGCAAAACATTCAACGATCAGGGGACATTTTTGGGAAAAAAACTATATAACTACCATAATTCTCATTGAATTTGCAGTTAATTTAAGACCTGCCCACTTCAGGGTCTACCAAGAATTAAAATGTTAGACATAGTAAAGTTTTTTTACCCCTGTTTTATTTATATCCTTTAATAACAAGACCACATTGCAAGTTGGGTAATTATGAAGACAAATTTGCTGGTCACATGCATTACTAGTGGCACTTTCTGGACTCGACCTATTTGCAGTCTATTTCTTATTCAGTCGAGCATTTTGAGAAAGATTCAAAGTTCCCATTTAATAATGGTTCACTGTTTTATTACGTATGTCACTTTGAGCCTTTATTTAATTTTCAATAGTGCAGTGCCTCTGTTTATGCCGAAATGTGATAATAAATTCCACTTGCTTCAAGGGTTGTGGCAAACTTAATATGAAGTGACATTTCCCTTTGCTGGGAAATGCACTGAGGTAAATTTTTAAATATAACGGTTTCTCTTTAAAGACTCTTGTTTTAGACTAATTTCCTCTGTTATACCTAAACCACAAAGTTATTTTCTGTGGAAATATCCCTTGTTTATCTACATTTGTTTGTGTACTATTGCATAATATATGTTAGAGGTGTATTTCAGTGGGAGTTGCCACAGGCAAACAATGCAAAATGCTACTCACCTGCTGTTATTTGAATCACCTAAATAGATTTACTGTGCAAATACCTGCTCAGGCTGCCCGTCTTACGTTTCACTGACTGACAAAAGCTGATCCTTAGTGATCTCTTGCTAGGCCGGAAGGGGGGTGGGTGGGTGGGGTTAAGAAGGATGAATGTGTTTACAGAGCAACAGCACAAGGGAAGGGCATTAAAAATAATTTAGAATGCAAATAAAAGCTAGTTAACTCGCATCTGTCTGAAAATGATCAGTTTATATACAAGAAGTAGCCAAAAACAAAACAGATCATGATTGCTGAAGACAAGAAGAAAGGATGGAAAAAAATATTTCACCAGGATTATATGGCGTTTTGACTGATTAGTTTGGTGAGAGCAGAGGTACACCCTGAATAGATTTCGCATTCCGTCACAGTGCAAAGGAATCAAGGCAACACAATCCATGTACACACGTTCACAAAAATATTTTGAGTGGCCATTTAAGCTATTAAGCTGCATATTTTTGGACAATGAGAGGAAGCCTGAGGATCTGGAAAGAACATGAAAAAGCCTCGCAGAAAAACCCTGCCAGGATGAAAACCCAGGACTTTGTTGCTGTACCGCATCATTCAGACCAGTGCAATGTGTAGTGGAGAAAGCACTACATCTACAAGATGTGCACAGTTAAAGCTGCATTTTAGTATGTTATACTTATGATTTTAAATCTTTTTTTTTTTAGCCAGAAGGCATGCCATGTTTGGCAAAAAACCAGGCATGTTGACAAAAACATTTCATTCAGCAACGATGCATGGTGAAGAGTTGATAATTTGGGTTTGTTTTGCAGCAACAGACCTGGGATTTTTCAGTCTTTGAGTCATCCCTAACCACCTCTGCATACCAAAGCATTTCAGAGTTAAATGTGAGGTCATCTGACAACTAAAGCTTGGTTAAAAATGGGTCATGTAACTTCACAATGATCCCTAAAAAATAAGCAAATCTTGAATAGAAGGTCTAAATAAAAATACCTACCTATCTATCTATCTATCTACCTACCTACCAACCAACCAGCCCAGTCAAAGCCCAGATTTGAATCTGATGGAACTGCTGTGGTGGGTCTTTAGAGTTGTGCATGAACAAATTGTGGCAAACTTCAATGTACTGAAGTATTGTTGTAAAGGACAGTGACCTAAAGTACTTCCACTATGATGGTAGAAGCTAAAAAAGTCCTAAAGGAAACAATTTTACTTCCTCTGCAGCTTCTTTATTCTTGGAACAGTTAACTGGACATTACTGGTCATCAGGTCAAAGTAAGAGTTCAGCAGGCCATGTTGCCGACATTCATGAAACCTTTATAAAGTTCTATACAAGTGCAGGCCATTTATTGATGCTGAAGCCTGTTCTACACATTACTGGATTTTGAGATGTGCTGCATTTTCCATGGACTGAATTTTCTCACAAAAATATTTAATTTTCTTTTCCAGTTAGAGCACTATCTTTTTTCCATTTATAGTTATTGGAAATATGAGAATAAAAATTCATGACCATAGCATATAATTAAACAATAAAAGGTTCTGTGGGCGTTTTATGTTCATATTAAGGTTTCATGAATGTCAGCAACATGGCCTGCTGAACTCTTACTTTAACCTGTGGACCAGTAAAGTCCAGCTAGCCGCAGGTTATGTTATCAGAATAAAGAAGCTGCTGAGTAAAATCAATGTGTGTTTGTCTGTAATGAAACGTGACAGTGCTGTCTATTCTCTGAGCGCATTAGGAATATCGGGGGGGCTTCTATCCTAATCTTACTGATCACACCCACATGTAAAGGGATCGTGACTCTTTTAGAAACTCTTCGCCTCTACTGTGAACACCTTTCCAGTGGATAATCACAAATTACATGCACATCTTTTTGCTTGTGCGTGAAGGAACTTTGGAGGGTGATAAAAATCCATCAAGATTTCTGTATAACTTCATATTTACAGGCTGATTTCTACTTTTATTTTGGTATGTTTTCTTCAGATAAAACACAGTTTTCATAAAAAATTTTGGGGTCATTCATTTTGGATGGTCAGACAGACCGACTAAACTGCGCAGTTTGACATGCGCAGTTTGACATGCGCAGCTTGACAGGCATCGCAGCTTAACAGGCATCGCAGCTTAACAGGCATCGCAGCTTAACAGGCATCGCAGCTTTGACGTCACTCGGGATTATAAAATGCATGGAAACCAAACTTTCATTGCCATTTCCAACATGTCTCATGGGACGACGCAATGGAGGTCCACCTCTGAAGAGACAAAAGCTCACAGGCAAACTTTTCCTCCACACGGCCATTCCTGCAAGAGCTTGACAGCTGGAAATCTGTCTGATACAGGAAAGTCAGAAGATTCATAAACCGATCAAAGACCCCGCTGACACTCCGTTGCAGGTGAAAGCCCACAGAGGTTTGTTACCAAGGAGATGAGTTTTCCTCCTTGTTGATTCAGTCGACTGCAATGTTTCCTCGTATTTTCCCAATTTGGACTAATGAGAAGTTTACCGTTTTTGAGTTGATGACGGATGCGTCACACTCTGGTCCTCCCTCCCCCCCCAGGCTGTTTTTTCAGACCTTAGGCCCATCCTCACGCCGGTGAAGAGAAGAAATCCACATCAAAGTAATTTTATTCTTTTTATATTAAATCATATAGGTGTATTTAGAGGTCTGGGCAGGGTGAGGCATAGTTAAGGGGATTTAGAGTCAACAGTAGTTAATTCAAGGTATTAACTACGCTGAGCTGTTTGATTGGCTGTGCAAGTGTAGCTTGATCGCAGAGCGCAGCTTGATCGCAGAGCGCGGATGCGATCAGCAAGATGCGTTTGTTTTTGCCCGGCTGATCCCAAGTCAGCCAGGAGTAAGAAGTTGGACTTTTAAAGTTTCCATTCAAAGCAACTGCGGTCTAGGCCTCGTGGCCTGACCTCTCCTTTGTCCAAGTTTTATTACTGGAGTTTTTCCACCGAGTTCCCGCCTCAGCGTTTTATAAGCCTTTGTTCAAGATTTGGGCCAATCAGCTGCTAGTGGCTAAGGGCGCGGTCCCACCGTTCTACCAGCTGATCGCCGCCATCGAGACATCAGCACACCAGGAGGGCTTCACTTTCCAAGTAAACCCAAATTGCACATTTTGTCCATAAAACTGCTGGTTTGATCTTCATAGACACTCAATGTGCATATATTTTATTTTATTATTTTTAGATAGTCATTTTACTCCCTTTTGTAGAATAGTGTTGAATTGTGAAGATTTTGAACCAGAATAGTAATTCTATCAGGGTTATATGGTCAATAAATGTTCATATATATAAAGAGAAGCGTTGTTTATTTCGGGCAAGGGTGATTTATCTGTCAAAATAAGGTCAAAGTTCCCCCACCGATCAGTGGAGCAGCTGATTAAACAGTGACATTAAGCGTGGTTTTGGTTCATAATTATCAATAATTAATGGAAATTAACTAATTGTAATTATTGAGTGCTTCTGAGCCCATAATCACAACACCAGAGGACATCTCTGAGTTCCATTCATAAGCAATGATTTTTGGTTAAAAAAATAATTTTCCTGAGTTATGATTTTTAATTATAATTTTTGATAAATATTCATTAATCAATGATCATAATCCTTCCAAAAATTACCAAGCAAAACACAAATAATCCATACCAAAACTAGACAATATTCTGGGGATATTTGCTTGCCTATTTTCTTCATTTTTGATCTCTGAGTTTTTATTGCCATTTTAATCATGAACACAAAAATGGTTGTGGTTGGCATACAGAGCAGTTCATGCTGCAGTACATGATTCAATATGATGAAGCTGATCTGTCAAGTCTCACCCCCTTCAGAAAACTTAAAACATTACCATCTTATCCTGTCAAATTCTTCTCTGCAAGACAAATAAAGCCTTAAATAAAAAGAGCATCTATACAAAATCTTGTAATCTTTTAGTCCTCCACCCATCCTCTCCACCCTTTTCTTCCCCACTGTCTGTCAAGCTTAATCGATTCATTAAATTGTACTGGGCCAGTGTGATACCATGGCAACAAATGATTTCCAAGTTTAAACTTTAATCACCATCACCGCCATGCAGTGTCTTCTTGGCAAGATGATTGGACATGTGCTCCATCTCTACATGAGCTGATATGGATGGATAGCTTTCTCAATGGTAATTCCAAATGTGAAGGAGGAACGGTGGAACCTGATGGAAGATTTAAAAAAAAAACAGCATTATCAGAGTTTATTGGTTAAATTTGTATAGCAGTGCTTTAGTGGTTTTTAAACCATGCCTTCAGTAAAAAACATGATTTATCCACTTAACGGGGTTTTATCAGGAAGGTAACTGAAATGTACTTCAAAGACTTTTTCAAATTTAGGAAAGAGAGATTTCAGATTTCTTGCGTTCTTTTTAAAGCTTATGAGACAGGTGTCCGCACAGCTAAAACTGGATCACAAGTTTTTGCTTCGGTTTTCATAAAAGCTAGGATGAGCACAGCAGCACAGCTAGCTGATACAGGAAGGTAGAAAAGCGGCATTCCAAAACTACCCTGAAACATTGCTTAGTACTTTATGGGATTGTTAATGATTAATTTGATTTTACGCTATAGCAGTCATTCTAGTTGGCAACTGCTGAGGAGAACAGGTTCATTAGTTATTTTCTAACCAAGTCATAGGTTGATTGTGTTCTAAAGGACAGTAAGGCTTGAAAAACTACTACACTCATGTGCAATAAATGTATCAATATAGTGAGAAAAACTGTTCTTTCTGTAGAGTCCTGCTTGGAAAATACCTTATTCATACTTTAAGACAAGCTTGAATGGACCTTCTTGTTTTGTTTGAAAAGATGCATGAAAGGCTGCTCATTCTAAAAATCCTTCAATGGGGCTGAAAGATGGTTTCTGCAAAGAACAGCAGGCCAAAAATCCTTGATAGCAATGGGAAAAACTGATTGCAAGAGTTATTCCAAAAGAGTGATGGTAGACGTTGCAGCCAAGGGTGGCACAACCATGTTTTAGGTTTATGGGCAAATTATTTTTTCAACTAAGGTCAGGTTGCTTTGTATAGCTTTATTTTAATAAAAATCAATTCTTGCATTTAGTGTTTAATCTAGTTATCTTTAATATTAAAATTACTCCCCCGCAAAATACTATGGAATAAGCGGTAGAAAATGACGTAAAACGTTTACATGCAACTGCTTTTTTTTTAAAACAGTTCTGTAAACTTATGAAAAAAAAATGATTGTCCCGCGTATCGTTTCCTGGAACAAAATCTATCACTGTCAAAAAATTAGACCTTGTATAGATGAAGGTACATAGCCTTTGTTAGTGCATTTTAAGCTAATAGTTTAAATATAAAGTGAGCACTGAAGAATCAAACTGGAACTTTGTATCAGCAAATGCCTATTTGTAAAAGCCTGAATGGTATTGGGATGAAAACTTCCTGATCCTGGTCATCCCAATTAAAAAAAACATCAAAGTAGTTCTGATTGTTTCTATAGATCAATAGCATACAGATCCACTTATTTAGATATTGGGGTGTTACCTTTCCTTGAGTAGCCACCGCAGAAGACAGTAAAAGATAAAAATATTTCAGGTTATTTTGATAAAAAAATAAATAAATATCACCTTTTCTTTTAAAATAGCTTTGAATAACTTATTCTTGAAAGTGAGGTTGCGCTGTTTTGAAATAGAATATATGATCTAATAAAAACATATTGCATGTTCTTCAAGCTCCTTCTGCTCTGTCGTTGCAATGTTACACCTTGTTGCCTCAGTACAAAAAGAAATAATGGCAGGCATGTATGACATGATGTCTCACTCAGGACAGTGGAGCATCTGTACCCTCTGCGCATTGACTGATCATATTACTATTAGTGAAAGTGCTTCTGTCAGGAGGATAGGTTAAGGCCCAGAGAAGAAGCAGCAAAGGGTGAATCAGGGACCAAGTGATTGAAGCTGCCCCCAGGGCGGGAATCTGGAGAGATTTTATGTTATAGGGCTGTAGCTGTATTGTATCCTTTCAAGGTTTGGTCTGCAAGGTTGAGGGTTCCGTGCAGCCTTGGTTCTTTTGGCTGGCAGGCAGCAGACTTTAAAATCCTGCTACTCTTCCAGTTTAGAGGTCAAGGTCCTTGAACTAGAGGGAGCCTATTACCTCTTTAAAGTAGAGACATTGTGGTCTTAACTTCCCACAGTGGCTCTAATTCCCCATGTTTCTTATGCTATTGATACAGTCAGATATTGCAATGTGCACAGAACCTTTTCAGTCTCGCCATTTGTTCTCTTTACATGATTTACCTGAAAGCATCTTCCACACTCATGAACTGGTAAACATTGTTACATTTGTAAGCATACCCCAAGGGCCCTGTATTTCACACTAATTGACTTGTAATTGTCCTTTTCTGGCATTACCAATTTAGACCAGTGTACTTCAGCTGCTGGTAGATTTCGTAACCCAGGCCACCTGTTAACTGTCCATCCAGCCATTGTCTATACAAGCATGTCCTTGTGGGGGTCACAGGACATGGAGTGGGGAGGGGGTAGCTGGTGCCTTAGTCCTGTGACCATTAAGCGAGAGGCGGGGTAGACCCTGGGCAGGCCGGCAGTCCATCACATGTAGTCACACAGAACAAACATCCATACACGAAACCTGGCTTCGTACCAAGCAAACTCCATGTAGAAAGAACCCAGGATCTTCTTGCTGCAACCCAGTGCTACTAGCTGCGCAGAAACCACTGTGCACTAGGGGGTGCATGATGACTTCTGCTGCCTGGAACTTTTGTTGAGGTCACCACTAGGGGCACATTCAAACAAATTTCTGCCGTTAAGATGAAAGTTGTTCCATTCATGGTTATCAGCTACATAGGTTTTTGATGTAATGTCATTTGATTACCAGTATCCATCAAAGACCAGTAGATAGAGATGACAAGTTAACCATTAGGAAAATAATTTATTTAGGTCACTTTGCAATCAGGCTTCATTTATTATTTTATCCATTTCCTCACAGAAATAAAGGTGAAGTACTATGAAAAGGTGCAATTTTCAGCACCTTGGGTAAATATTAATTGTCCATGAACTTAATTAACATTTCCATACTATTTCTGAAAAATGTAACATGCGTGCATATTTATTCCCCAGACCTAATACTTTGTAGAACAATGTTTCGCTGAAATTACAGCTCCAAATCTTTCGGAGTACGTTTCTACCAGTTTTGCACATTTATGACTGAATTTGCCCTTTTTCTCTGGAGAAGAGCTAAAGCTCAGACTATAAGAGCCATCAGTATGCTTTGTTCTAGACCACTCAATTGTAGCTCTGGCTGTTTCTTTAGACCTGGTGTCTTGCAGGAAGGTGAACCTCTGCCACAAAGAGGTCTTTTGCTGCAGGTTTTCTTCTAGGATTGCCTGGAATTTAGTTCCACCTATATTCAACTTGGACCAGTTTATCTGTCCATCCTGAAGAAAAACATACCCACAGCATGATACTGCCACACCATATTTTATGTAGAGGATGGTATGCTCTGGGTAAGGTTCAGTTTTCCACCATACATAGCATTGTCTTCATGATGCCATTTATTCACTAATGTGCATCTAAAAAGCCTATGAGGCATTCACAGACCCGCTGGATTCATATAGAGATTAAAATAAACACAGCTAAACTATTTACAAGCTAGGTAACTGCTGAAAGTAATTGGTTGTGCCGGATTTTATTTAGCAGTATCATATCAATTATTTTGTAAAACTGAAAAATATATATATTTTAATACACATGATAGCAAATGTTTGGCTGATCTTAAAAATGGTCATTTCAAGATAAAGAAAATTTGAGGATAATGTTCAGATAATGTTACAAATTAAAGTACAAACGAAATTTGGACATTAAAGTTTAAATCTAATTGATCCTATGTTTTACTAAAAAAGGTCACTCTGGCCCTATATTAAAAACATTTATCCTGTAAACAGTGTGACATATTTAGGAAATACATATGTCCAAGTAAGCTCTAAAAAAGACAAAAAAAGCAAAACTCCTTATTTCCCATTGCAAGGAGACCTGTCATCTGTACAACCTGAAATGAGATGTGTACGCCACTGTGACTCTGAAGGGTTGGGTCTGCTCGATGTTATAAAGCGCCTACTCCTTGGATATTGACTGTATGCAAGTGCAGTTTTGTCACTACCCCATGTGATTGTCCACTCTGTTGCAGATGAGTTCGTAAATTAGCCAGAATGACAGCTGGAATTTGTAATGCCATTATAGTCCTGTAGCATCTGCAACATCTAGTCCTTGATGAAGGGTATAGAGTCTAAGCACTATCCCCATAATCACAAAAACTACATCTTTAGAATTAGTGATCTAGAGACGAATTCATTTACAAACCCAAAGCTCAACAGCTAGAGAGCACTTCACAACACCTTTGTGAAGTAGCCTTTGAGAACGATATTCTATGTGTTGTGAATTGGCCCTATATGTCAGCAATAGAGGATTTTAAAACAAGAACTCTAATTATGGATAAAAGTCAGCTGATGACTCGAGTGTACGAGGGGACTGAGCTTAGTGAGGTGCGCATGCAAATGAGAAGGTGAATCTAGGACAAACGTGCAACTCACTAAGCTTTTGAGTCGCGTCAGCGCACAATAACGACAAAAACGTACCAACTGGCTTTCAGTTAAATAACGCTAATTCAGCGAAAAGGAAATGATATACAACTTCCTAGAGAAACACATGTTAAGCATTATTTAAAAATTTCGCTAGCTTTGACTGAGATAAGAGGTTTCCATTCAAAATGGTTATACGCTTAGTATAAATTACTTTTGACAGATGAACATGTTAACATATTGTCCATAATATATCTCGGAGACTAATAGTATACTATATATAAACATAAGTGCGAGCTAGGTAGAATAGACAGAGGCATCCAGTGCTAATAATCTGAAACATAGATGGGCAAACGCGGGGCAACCGTGCAACTAATTGAGCATTAACCTAGCCTAAACTGGGTTGGCAGAAGGATGGGAGTAGAAGTCAGTATTTGGTGGAGGGAGCCCCACGTCGTTTTCAGTGAAATTCCGGGCGTCTCTTCGCTGTACAAGGATCTGACGTCAGAAAGCACCATATGATTGAGAAGTAAAGTGACGAAATACAACGGCAGGCACCCTGATTAGATCTCTCACCACCAGTTGCAGTCACCAATTACATCGGCATAGGCGCCTTTGATTTCGGCAATGAGCAGGGCCTCGGTTACGTCATCGAACGATCTTTACAAACCTGGAGGATTGTGGATCGTACTGTTTGAAGACGAGGGTTTTTATCTTTTTGGGAATGTAGTTTTCATGTTTTACGTCAGGGAGAAGGCTCCTCACCATTTGTATCGAAGCACGAATTTTGTGTCTTTTGGGGTATCACAATCCATACCACAGACCTTAGCTACTTAGGTCCAGTGTCAAGGAACCATACGTAACAGTACGATCAGTGAAGATGCTTTTTATAGATTTCTGTTAGTTTGTATTATTAGTGCTTGATACAGGAAAATGAGAAAAGGCCACCGATAATCTGTCATTGTCACGACGTTGCTCCAACAGACTGGCATTATAATACCACTTTGTGTCATTTTTGTCTCACAGCATTGATAGAAACATGTAGCATCGATGGGCCTTGCCGGGGGGGGGAGGGGGGGGAGTTTTGTAATATATGTTAGCCATATATCTACAAAGATGCTATTTACAAAGCATCTCCGCGTAAAAGTGTAAATTATAGTCCTATCAATCTATTTCAAACTATATGCGTTGATTGTAGTTTATTAGATTTGCAACTTAACAATACGTAGCGTATTATGCAACATCTCAATATCATAAAATAGTAATCCTCAAATTCTAGAGAATATATGAACATAAGGATGACACAGACATTGTGTACTAAGTAAAAATTCCATAGAGTTTTCGTCGGACTGTAGGTGGTATTCAACAAAAGAAAAAAAAAAAAAAATGATATAACAATTCGCGAATGCGAGTTCAGTCCTGTAGATCTTAAGGGTCGAATTTGTGGCTGACTCATCGCCATTAGTGTTGAAAAGAAGTGGAAGTGGAAATGTAGTGACGTTATCGTATAGAAACTGGAAGTGGATAACAAACCAGCAACAAACAAAGACCTTGCTTACCAAAGTCACTGTAGAAGCTGGACTATTCGAAGGCGATACTTGTCATAAGACTAGCCTAAAAGGCTTAGAACGTGATGTTCTACGCCGCGTAAGCCGCCTGACCCCTATACAATAAGGTGCTCTTAACTGCAATGGCACCTACCACTCCTTGTGGATTCTCAGAGGGGAATATGTGCGTCAACTCAGTTTGGGCATCTGTCGGCCGAGATTCGTTAGTCCTTATCATCACACTAATTTGTTATTTCCATGTGCTTGGTAGCTGTTACTAACACGCACGCATACATTTTTTCCAGTAACAACATCATGCATAGTTGTAAACTGGCACCTCTGCAATCACTAAAAAATAACAACTCTGATGGTCCCTGCGAGAGACGACTTGCTTTTCTAGAACTTATCATGATTACGGTCGACGTGACTACTTAGGGGTGACTAATTATTGGCTCACGTATTGGCTCACACATGTTATAATTTGTCGCCCAAAACCTTTTTCCTATGCGTAATGAACAATATTTCCGTGCGCCCCCACCAGTTTTTTATTGTTCCTTCAACTCTACTTTTATTATCCGTTTTCCAAACCAAGTTTCTTCACACGTAGATCATGTAAGTTGGTGTTGTATGTACAGATAATTGTTCTGATGATATTAAAATTGGCAGGAGCATCTCACACTCGGCAGCGCAAGTCGCCTATGACGCCAGGTGCTTAGAGAGTGTCCTTCTGCAACTTGTTAGTATGGCAAACAGAGCCGTTCTGTACATCTTAACACACTCTGAAGCAGCGAAATGAAGGGCTCGTTAGCGTTTGTGAAAGTAGAAGGTGCTGTTCCATGCCACTCATGCCTGTATCATACTACAGATATCTGGACGACTGGAAATATCTAGTCAGTACTCAGATCACTACCTGGACTCTTTACTACGTCATCAGCAAACGTCGAGATTTTAGCTATTTCACGTCCTTATAAGGGGACTGTATGATCAACCAAGTTCCTTTTGGCATAACCAAATGCTATTATGGCGATCTTATTTGTATGACGCCCTTATTTTAAAGACATCTGTTGATGAACATAATCTATATTTAACTGTAAAACCTGTCAAAATACTCATCATTTAAAACGAACCTAAACAAAAACCAACCGAAGAAGTACAGTGCTCTATTACCATGCTAAGGATTTGGTCACACCGTAGTTGGGCCATAATATCGACCTGATGTATTTCTGCTGAGTAAGTTATTTTCAGTGACACTGTCAGGTAGGACTCTCTAAGCACTATCACCTGACATCTGAAACAACACTGAAGTTCTTGAATACATGAATCGCTACCGCAGGCGCTAAGGAACGAACACCCCATTCTGATCCACTCTCACACATTCCTGCGCAGTATGGACCATAATCCTCCAAAACCTAGACAATACATGCTCCTAGTGTTCTTATCAGGAATATTTCTGCGGTACATAGTTCATACTAATCTATTACCATAGAATAACAGCACTGGCCACCTCCTTGGGTAACATATGCTTATTAACTCTGACATACAAAAATCCTGCCAAAAAATAAAGTCATTTGAAGGATTCATTGGTTAATAGCAATGTATTATGCAAGTACACACACACGAGAGTCCACAAGAATAAGTAATGTTAGGAGCGACTCATATGCCTAGTCTGATGTGTTTATTTGTAATGCACTTTGAGTGTACTAGGTGTATCATTAAATATCAATTACTTCTGAGAAATCTCCAAGTATATACAGTGATAGTTATACTAAAGTCTTGAAAACTGATGAACGAGCACCTCTTTAAAACTTTTTTCAGCTAGAATGTTATGTGAAAAGCCTATTTCTGCGTGGCGAGAATTAGGGACTAGTCAATACATTTATGATGCCCATCTTTAGAAATGGCTAAAATCACAACAACGGCGGCGTATTCCATTCAGGCGCACATAGATTAGAACTTGTTTATGTTGGGCATGTTGACAGTGTGAGGGTATGCACTTTCTTAAAGCGCTTATGATATTTAGTTTGGTGTTTTCCTGACTGTTGAATGTGGAGAACTGAAACACTAAGAGTTCTGCATATAAATAGAAGCCTTCTCGAGTAAAAAAAAGACTTCGTTTTGCAAGGTAAGATGTATCCTATGAAATCTTGGGGGTAGTGAATAAATATTGTCCGCATGAAATATATTATTTATGAATCATGTCCGATTCTACCTGTCACAAGAAAGTAGTCTACACGTGGAGGATAAATAAAAAACAAACAATGAACAACAAATTCACATCTACTAAATACTATATCCTGTACATTTTCTTTGAAAAATGAGAAAGCTAGTTTTTTTCCTTTTTTATTTGTCGATATGTGGTGAGGGAATACTGTATTGTTTGTTTTCTCATTGATTTCCTTTGAAATGTCAATTGCATTACATTGCTAAAATAATTATTATACATCTTTAGTTTATCTGATAGTCTATCATATTGTAGACTAATTAGTGGGAGTATACTAGCACATTCTAATGCTGAATAAAAACATGACACATTTTTGTGCATTGACATTCCCTATCAATCAAACCCACCCGGATTTGCTCCTGTAGCGTAGAGCATTCTACAAACCATGATCACAGTTAACGCCATGTTGTATTTACTGTTCTCACTTACCGAAGGTGATAACAACCAGACATGCGTTGTGTACATTTAAGGGTTTACCATAACCTCTCAATCTTGGTACAGGTCTCAGTCATAGGCCATCGTCAGTCATGTAGAATACTTTAGATAACGTATTACCAATATTCATTAGTTGCACACCTACACACTAGGCTAGATATTTCACTGATTGCGCGTATAATCTTTCTACTGTACTTTACAGTCTCTTAGCGATTTAATCTTTGTGTTACTCGTATACTTGGCCTTATTCAGACTCTGTGCAAAAATAGTATAAAACCCCCAACAGAACATGCAACATCCAGTGGTCCTAGGCATTTACCTAAATACTATCAAAAGACACTGCACCTCTAGCTTGAGCGATATATTGGTACATACTGCCCCATAAATAGCCCGCGACTGGCGTGCGTCATGTGTGTTAGCCAGGAAAAGAGAACTCATGACAATAGATTGTTAAGACACCTGTTAGTGTTCTGGTGATGTAAACGGTTCTGCGTCTTATTACGAATCTACAGTAGCGAAGGGGTCTTCCATGGGCTAATGGGATAAGTGTTTACTCGTGAGCAACATAATCTCCGCCATAAAAGTCGTAGACTCGGCATTCATATGAGATGGTGCATGACAGTTTATCTTTAAATAGATTTCACTATAGAAACACTATAAACTACATAGATATTCTCTCTTATTTGCATAAGATAACTATTTGGTGAAATATCGACTATAGTGTGGTATCCTCTCAGATGAAGTACTCTGCTGTTCGTTGGATTCACAATTGTGGATCACTCTCAATCGTATATATTGTGTCAGTAACCTTACAGGAGGTTCTGGTTTTGTTATTGGATTAAACAATTGAATTAGCAGTCTGGAGATTTCCGTATTAGGCACAAATATGACACGCTGTGTTTCACACAGTCAAAACACTATATAGCCCCTGTCCCTCTGATGGCTTCCTGAGTGTTGTACGATCTATAGTCGTACTGCCAAGGCGGGGTCTCCACTGTATTGTTTTTTTGACAATGTGTGTGAACAGTGTTTTTCCCAAAGCGTGTCTCATGGATTCTTTTGTTTAGAGGGCTGTTTAACCTTCTGGAGCTAAATGAGGGAACACGTGGTTCCGGCCCTCTCTTTGCTCCAGCCCATCGCAGTGCTCCACGAATAGGATCCCTAGTTGAAATACACCCCTTAACCTCACAAGCACTACGCTTACAGATGCACCTTCTCAACAAGCTGCTATCATTGGTGCGAGGTATTCAATCGTCCATGACTTGCCTGGTACTCGAATCTACATGTAGCTTTAGTCTTACCTTCTTTGTGGTAATCTTTCTGATATGCTGACTGTATATGTTCATAAACTGAATGCCACATGGGTCTAGGTGCAAACGAACAATTGGTTGTCTATCGGAGTTAATTCTTATGTTAACCAACGTGCGTCCGACCATTTCCATTAGTATTCATCTATTTTGAGGAGCCTCTGCCTTATACGTAGAGCATGAACTATCCTCAATAGCGTTTTCAGGCATTCCGAAGAGTAACCGTCACAGGTCGGCGGGGAACCCTGTACTATTTGTGTGTCACAACTAGAGGCTCTACGAATTCTGTGTAATAACACGTTGATACTTACATACTTTTGAACTTCCCCTGTATGAGGGATCGGATTGACTAATGGTACCTGTTACCATACACTACATAGAGTGCAATATCTAGACCTCTAAGATCATGCAACATCTGGTTAACTTCTCACATCGAAATAAATTAAGATCTTATCTTGTGCTATATGCTCATTAACTAAGCATATCATGCAATTACAAAAGTGATCAACATTAAGCTCTATCTTACTTAAACGTACTCATTGGTGCAGTGATGCAGCAACAGTCGGCAATTAGGCAGTGCAGTGACAAATTGAGGTCCTTGAAGCGACAACTTAATAGGATGACAGATGTCCTTGGAATATCACGCTGCTTTGCGTCAGGAGGTGTGCATAGTGGTGCTGGTGCTAGAATACTGTATATCTTTCGAGGGATGCCTCATTTTTTAGTTTAGCAATTCTACGTTGGATTGGCTTGGCATGATGCATCCGAGAGATTGAACACTCCTAGCTATCACTTCATACCATCATTAACCTCCTCATCAAAGGTCATACATACCTAGGTGTGAACTCAAGATACTCTCATCGGAGCCTCACTCTTGTGAAGATAAAAAATGACATCTACAAGCCATGATCTGTAGGCAACGAGTAGATTGAATATCATACTTTGCAGTCTTGATTTGTAAATTCTGCTGCAAAGATGACAAAAAAAAATCTAGATGCTCATGCTACAGAAAGTATCAAGACCACATCAATATGGACACGCAGTTGAACTATCTATAGGAATGGCATGGTGCTTTAAATGTATTGTTGTAACAACTCACATCTTGCTGTTAGGTCGTCCGCACCATTCATCTTTATCACATGCTCTGAGGCATTGTTCTACAGTAATGGTTAACGAACAGTGTGATGCGGATGCCATTTTGTGATATGATCATGAATCTGACAGCTAGTAATAAGTGCAAATGACTCTCATGCCATAAAAGTGTGCCTTTCAAGAGACCGGCTGGCCATGCTATAGCCACAGAACACTTGAAGAAAGACTTCATGTGTACTCAAGTGATATGCATTGAGAAACAGCTACATGTGACTTGAGCCCTTCTCATCCAATGATTCATTCTAGTGGCTATTTGTTCCCTAGTCTTTACGTTTACAATCCGTTACACATAGATGTTTTTCAGATCACTTACACACGATAATTAACATATGAGGGAACACCACACCTCGCTACAGACTCGCTGATTAAGGAGTGAGTCCCAATAGTGACTCAAAAATCAATGTTATCAATTCGGATAAGTTCCTCAGGTTTTATCTGTATCTACATGCCATACGGAACTGGAAGATGTAGGGTACTGCTATTCTATCAGAAAGAACTCAATTTTGTACTAAACCACTGTCTGGACTATGCGTCATGAAAGACCTTATAGTACACAAGTACAAAGAATCTGACTGATTATGTTGAGCAATACAATTCTTAAAGCTGTTTCTCTATTGTGTAATCTAGGGAGGTGGTCTAACTCAAGAATCTACTAGTCATGGGTTCTCTTCCCTAAGTATAGAATGAAATCTTCTGTAATGATTGTAAATTAGACAGTTTTTTACTAATGTAGAAGTGATAGGCCACATTTTCTTGATAGTGGTACTTAAATTAGTTTGAAATACTGACAGAAAAAGCAAAAAAAGAAGAAATATGTAACGCTACACTTTTTCAGCAGCAATTTGCAGACTCGTTTGATCTGGCTGATCATCCCAAAGGCAAAAACAACCAAAGATCTCATTATCGTCTCCCTAGTCTCACATTCCACAGGGGCAATCATGAAGAATAATAATAAACCTCAATGTCACATAATCTGTACAATCGACGTGGATTGTACTGCTTGATAGTAGATATCGTGATATTTACTTATCTCCACAATGACTACTAAATCCCTATTTACATTAAGTTAGTCTCACGTATGTCAGGGTGGTTAGTCTGGCTTGGGTGGCAAAAACTCGTGGATGAGATGCATGCGAGTGGTGGAGAGGACAAATGGACTCATGCCTATCCGCAACAATATAGCTGTTTAGGATAAGGCGATCAGTCAAAGCATAATTACTGTGAGGAAGCATCATATTACCAGTTGAATGCTTTGTTCTGCAGCGCGGGGACAAGGGATTCAGGAAGGTCATGGCAACACTATATTTGCTAAACAAGGAGAATAATCACGTACATAGTTAGCGTGAATCTTATTACACCATAAAATCGTACACACATGTCTATTTTCTTTTTCGTTCAGTATCACTTCGGATCTGGAACTGCTAGAGGTAGGAAGTAGACTACGTGCTATAAATGTCAGTAAAACATGACTGTCATTCCTTACCAAGTCATTGGCACTCTTCTTTGTGACAGATATAGATTTGATCCCGAGCAGTTTATTCATGAGAATAACTGAGACCCCTTAACGAGATCATAGAAAGGTGTATTATGCTAGCTATTAGATATTTTCATAAAAAATAAATAGTAAGAAATTGTCTGTGTGGCAGATCCTTCTCCAATGTATGTCATCCTTTCTACACTACTGCTTGATAACTTCAATAACTACATTGTCTGAATAAAGAGCAGTAGTGTGATGAACAAAAAGCAGCACAGCATCTGAAGTAAAGTAGAATATAACAATGTACGAAGTGTGAGTAGTCTGACTTATAAAAGGAAAAGGGTTTTTAAAAGGAGACGAATCTGTATCTTTACATTAGAAGTAGGTTCTTCCTAGCGTGAACAATGAGGTCTCTGTATGAAAAGTGTCTTGTACCAGTCGCACTCACTCACCCACCTAAGAATAGGTAGCATCGTTTGTGAATAAAGTGGTGGTCTAATTATACCGTGGAGTTGAGCTATGAGCCTCCAAAGAAGTTGCTATGACTCAGCATACGTTAGAGTGCAACAGACTTGCTCTGATGACCTCTCAATTCTGCTGGTATGGGGAAAACTCGAATCTGAGAGTGTTTCCTGTGGCCATCATACCATCATTGCTAGAGATCGATTAATAATAACGTAGTGCTCCTTATCTTTATGGAGCATCATACGGATCCAAGGATGCTCCTATGGTCCAGCACTAGTGACTGATCATTGCATCACTCGTAAGCAAGAATACAGCTGGTGAGGAAGTTAATGAATGTGGGCTTTTGCTTTAACAAGCTATTATGACACTGGGCACCCTTTTCAGTTAAAATGGCCTTCTACTAGCATCCTCAACAGGTTTTACTCTGATACTGTAACAGCAAAAGTATTCCTTATACGTCATATGGTGACGGCCCACTCTAGTTGTCTGCAAACTCCCAAGACTTCGTGTCACTCCGTGTTCACGTCGCAGACAGACACTTACTGCGTCGCGATGATCAGACTCCAAGTTGGTAGTTGACCATGGACTCGCTAGAACTACGAACCTAGCAGCCGATTTCAAACAGAATGGCTCAACAAAAAGAAAACAAATCACAATTGGGCTGGATCAGTCTGGTGCCCTAACGGTCTATCAAATGTCTTATGATGTAAGTCACCCTTTATTTAATACTGCCTTTAATTTAGTCTAGTGTTCCCGTCCTAAGGTGAGTGGATCTGGAGCTGTGCTAAAGCACTAGCAGCTGTGTTGGCAGCTCACAATACTCAATGTTTGCGTAAGCTCAATGTTTAATTCGCTAAATATATTAACTTCGAAGAACTAGCAGCAAAAACTGGGGCACAAACTATTAAGTCCTCCCCTCCAGTGAGTGTCTTCTTCAGAAACTTAGCCATGCAGCCCCTGTTGATCACACAGAATATCTTTTAGAGAGAAGAAAGGAAGGGTAATGAGTAGTCGAGAGTTTCTTCTTTAAAAAAAAATTTGTGAAAATGTTTTTTTCTATTTTTTTGTTTATCTTATGCTACCTTTTTTTTCGCTCTGTGTTCAAAGTGTTTTAATTTCCTTAAATTCTAGTAGCGAAGACAGATATATTGTGCTGTCCTAATTTGATTTTGTGTTTTTGTGACAGACCAGCAACAAAGTATTGCATAATTGAGAAGTGAACTAAAAATAACACTTTCTGTTATTTATTTAAAGTGGAGAATGCATGTGTATACAGTGCCTTCGATCTGATACCACTAAATAAAATCTAGTGCAAACAAATGTCTTCAGAGGCCATGCCTTTACATATGTTCTGGCACGATAGCGTCGCTATGCGCGTGTGAAGGGCCGGTCCATGAGGTTCCTTAGAGATCATTTAAGATCACACACGATCAATAGGACAATCATTTAAAAAAACCAAGGATACACCTCATTGACTAAGTCATGTGGATAATGCGTTTGAGGAACTTTTAAAAAATAACAATACTCATTTAGAATTCCGGTTATAAAATGACATCCCAGGCTGGTGCCTATCTCCAGCGGTTACTGGGCGAGAGGCAGTCCCGGACTGCTGGCCAGTCCATAACATGGCAACGCAGGACAAACAACCATGCAGGCACACACTCATACCTAAGAACAATTTAGAGAGAAAAGTTAAGCTGTCATATTTTTGGACTGTGAAAGGAAGCCGGACTAACAAGGGAGAACATGCAAACTCCATGCTGAAGACCCAGAAGCTTCTTGCTCCAAGGCAACAGTGCTACCAACTGCTCCTCCGTGCAGCCCCACAACTGCAATTGAAACAACGGCAAACCTAAAAGGCTGTCCACCTAAATTGACAGGGCATGCCTTGGAAAGCTTTAATCAGAGAAGCAGCCAAAGAGTCCATGATAAATCTGGAGGGGCTGCAGAGATCCACAGCTCCAGTGGGAGAATCTTTAGACATAGCTGTTAGGTGCACATGCCACAAATCTGGTCTTTATGGAAGAGCAGCAAGGGAAAAAAGAAAACATAGCAAAAATGCTAAAGGAAGTCCTATATGAAGTTTTTTTTTTTTTTTAAAGGCATAGAGCAGACACAGCTAACTTGCAAGAAGGCCTCCATTTCCCTGTGTGGTGTAATACTATTTCCCTGAACACATTATCCCCACAGTGAAGCATAGTGGTGGCCACATCAGGCTGTGGACACACTTTTCTTCTGCAGGGACAGGGAAGCTGATCAGTTAATGTGAAGATGGATTGCATTAAATACAGAACAATTCTGGAAGAAAACCAGTTAGAAGCTCCAGTAGAATTGAGACGGATCAGAGGTTTACCTTCCAGCAGGACAACAACACTAAACATAAAGCCAGAGCTGCAATGTAACGGTTTAGATCAAAATGTATTTATTGGCTACAATGGCCCAATCAAAGTCCACATCTAAATCAAATGGAAAATTTGTGACAAAACTTGAAAATGTATTTTTCCAAATGAGCTGCATCCAATCTGACTGAGCCTGAGCCATTTTGCAAAGAAGATATGGAAAGCTGATGGGGACATACCCTGAAAGACTTGCAGCTGTTATTGCAGTCACAGTTGGCTCTACAAAGTATTGACTAAGGTCATTTGTAAAAAAAATACACAACACACTTTTTAGATTTGTAAACAAATCTAAAAAAATAGCATTAATTCTTTTCCCTTAATTTCACAATTATGAACCACTTTGTTCTAGAAATCGCAAAGAAAAGCATTTAAATGTACTGGAATGTTCTAAATACTCTTGCAAGGCATGCTGCTATTAAAAATCTTAAAATTTATAATGAGATTGTCAATATTCTTAAATTATGTACTCAAGCTTTGGCTGTGTAAGCATCCATGTGAGTTACCTGCAGTGAGTGTCCTGTTGGGTTCATGCAGAAGCGGAAAGTTTCATTGAAGGATGGCTCGCGGTCATGACGACACACTCTGGTCTTCTTCTTGATAATCCTTTTCTGGGTGGCAATGTTCACCACATAGAGCTTCACGTAAAGGTCTGTGGAGACAGACAGACATCCTCATAAAGACGACAATGCGGTGTTCTCATTCTTCTCAAAAGAGATGACACAAAAGAACAGAAGAAAAATTAAGCCCAGTGATCAAGATTCAGAGACTGTTATATAAAAAAGACCTAAAAGTTTCAGTATGTACAACCTCTAATTATTCAACGGTTTGAATTCCTTGAAAGAAGTTGCATTTTAACATATTTGCAGTTCTCTTCTTTAGCTGATCCAGCTGGCCTGGACATCTCTTTCACATGTTTTATCTCCCTTCAAAGCAGGACAAAGTCAGTCACAACAACGTGTAAAATAATTTTCAACAAAGGTATTGCAAAGACCCACAGTCTAGTTGAAAGTTGCAGATATCTGTACACTTAGTTATCACCACACTAAGGAGGTAATGTTAACACTGAGCATCTATACTTTTATAGGAAAGAGTGCTGCCAATCTACATATCCCATCTGGAAGCAAATGCAAATTGAAGAAATGGCTTAAGAACTGGAACCAAGAGTAAATATGGCAAAATATGCCACTTTGAGTAGCATTCTGTGCTGAAGAAAGGAGGAAAATCTCTAAGTATGGAAAATAGAAGCATTTTCATGTTATTTTTATAAAGTTATGCTGTCAGACTGTCTGCCAGTATAATAATGCATGCAAAATGTTCTACGTGTAGTAATAATAAACTGTATTGTGGTCAAGACATATTAAACGTCTTACTGAAATATTTTTTGTATAATGTTCTGCACTGCTTTTGGTGAGTTCCAAGTCCATTTAATATTTTTTATTTCTCATATAAAAATATGTTTTCTTGGTGTTGCTGCTGGTAATAAGAGAATGGCATATTCCATGTTTAATATGTGCTGCTTTTGTAAGAGAATGGTATATAAGCCTATATGTGATTTACTTTGTTTTCACGGTTGGTTTTATGTGTGCAAATATCTAATACACAGGCACACTGAACCTGAGTGTAAGCTGAAAAGAATATTGCAACAACAGCTGTTGTGCCTCTGTTAAATAATTAAACATTTAAGAGGCTGAACAGATGTTTGTGTTGGTTTTCTAGTATTCGGGTATGCATGTACAGCTGCAAGACCATGTCACACTGTTCAGACTTGTTAGATTATCTGGTGTTTTGAAATACCAGGTAGGTGGTCAGGAGTCTTAAACTTGTAAGTGATGTTGCGACATTGAAGAATTTCCAGGACCAGGTGCTCCCCCTCTGTCCTCATCTCCCTTTTCAGAGCGATCTTGATCTCCCCCATCACCTGAGTCTTCCCTAAAAGCACACATAAAAAGGTGATCATTCACAAAGCGAAGGATCTTAGCTGGTAGACTATGTGGTGTGACCTCTGTAAGTGTTTTCTGGATTGCTCTGCTGCCCTCTTGTGGAAAGTAACTTCAATAACAGAAAGCATGTTGCGCAACATCTACAGTACATTTAAACTGATATACGAATACTAGTTCAATACTACACACGGATGGAAAACATGTAGTCTGAATACTGTGCATGTTTAGCTACTGAACTCATTTACATGGTAAATACTTTTATAGGGAAACTCTGCAGTTCATCTGCAATCTGGGGACAAAAAAAACTTGCTTTATTCTTATGGTCCTGTGAAAAAGTCTTCCTCCTTTCAGATTATTTCTGTTTTCACTTTTCTGTCAGACTTTCACATTTCTGTTAGATTGTCAAATAAATTTTAGTATTGGATAAAGATAACCGGAGCAAGTACAAAAAGCAGTTTTCAGTCTATTATTTTATTTATTAAGGGAAAAAGCTATCCAAACCGAAGTAGCCCTATGTGAACCAGTAATTGTCCCCTTGTTAAATCATGAATTAACCGATTAAACTACATTTTTAGAAAGCTGAGCTCAATTTCACAAACCAAACCCAAGCCTGATTATTACCTGACCTGCAGATATAATAAATAATTTAAACAGAACCTCTGTGATGCTGAAAGATCTCAAAAAGCAACACATAATGTGAAAAAAACCCACACACAGTAGAACAGTAAACTCTTTTACATCTATCAGTCTGAAAATGGTTACAAAGTCATTTTCTAGGACTTTGTGATGCCAGAGAACCAAAGCGAGAGCCATAATCCGTAACTGGAGAAGACATGCTGCAGTGGTGAACCCTCCCAGGAAAGGCCAGTCGTCCAAAATTACTCCAAGGGCATATTCATGACTCATCTTGGAGGTCACAAAACAACATAGAACAACTTCTAAAGCACAAGAGACCTCGATTGTCTCAGTTAACCCCAGTGTTCTAGATTTAACAATAACAAAGAGACACTGAGCAAAATGGCATCCATGGGATAGCTCAATGGACAGAACCACTGCTGAGCAAAAAAACCCATAAAGGCCAGTCTCACATTTGCCAACATTTTGATGATACCAACGACATTTGGCAGGGTTCTCGCCAGTGTATTTCAGCGTAGCGGGCTGCTATTGTGCAGGTGCTGAGTCTGCTCCCGCTTCCTTTCACCCCATGCAACCTCTAACGGTAAAGCTGTCTAAAATCATGTCAGTTTCGAAGAGTGTGTATAAACGGCGTCACATCAAGGACTCATTTCCAGTTATCGCAAACTACTGATGTTAGTTGTTCTGCCAAGGGTGGCACACCTGGTAAATCAGGTTTAGGGGGAAACTTTATTTTCACATAGATCCAGGTTGGTTTGGATAGTGTTTTTCCCTTAATATATATAAAAAAAACACTTGAAAAGATCTTTTTTTTGTTATTATTCTTTTATTTAGAAAGACAGATTCCATCACATTTCTTAATTACAGCTTTACCCATTAAAGGTCAAACCTGAGGATAGAAGCTAAGAGTCCAAATGATTTTGTCCATACTGCCTTTCTGGTATTTTCTTTTACCGACTATTAATAATTTGTTGTGAACGATAACAACAATTAACAGAATTAAACAGAAAATGGGGGTTGCACCAACTCGAGCAATAAAAACCACAAGTACATAAAAGGGCAGGACACATAATTCACAAGAACAGTCAAATGAAGTCAGATCTCATTGGTTTCACATACTCAGTCCATTTAGTCCAGATCTAGTAAAAATTTACCTTTCTCAACTTGGAGAGAAAAAGAAATCTTTTCCATAACATAAATCTGGTGAACAATTTCAATCCATTCATCAATAGTGGGTGGCTCTGGTTTTAGCCATTTCCTTGTGATGGCTTTCTTACTGGGTGCCAGTAGTATGGCCAGCAGTTTTTTGTCTTTATTGGTCCATGTGACCAACTGTAGGTTGCCCAAGTACAGCGTTTCGCATGTGAATGGAATATTTAAATTGAATATTTTTTCAATATGTTTGTGGATCTCTTCCCAATATGGTTTTATTACCTGGCAGTCCCAAAAAACATGGAAGTGGTTGGCGCCTTTAGACCCACAAAGTCTCCAACAGGCGTCCCCATTTCCTTGATATCGGCTTTGAATGGGTGTAACAAAAAATCTTGCAATGTTTTTCCAGCAAAACTCCCGCCATATGTTTGATCCGGTCGAGACCCATTGCAGTTGACATATTCCCTCCCAGCCTTCTTGTGAGATTATTACCTTCATTTCCTTTTCCCATTTCCTCTTTATGTATTCTGTATTCTCCTGTTTAGATAGTTGTATGGCATTATATAATTTAGAGATAATTCTGCTGTCTGATCTGGGCTTAATTAATGATAGAAATACCCCCAAAACTCGGGTCACTTTCTCTCATTACCTCTTTAAAAGTTCTAGTAAAATAATGTCTCACCTGCAGATATGTAAAGAAGTTATATTTTCCCAGTCCATTATCCTTCTGTAAGTTTTCAAAACTTTGAAATATCCCTCTGTGGGCAAATGAATAATAGGAAGTTAATCCTTTTGAGCTCCATAACTTAAATCTGTTATCTATTCTATTTTGTGCAAAGTCTGAGTCATAGGCACACCACCTCATAATTTTAGATGCTTCTCCTATTCTGCAGATTTTAGCCAATTCCTGCCAGGACTTGAGAAAGCTACCTGTTATGGAGTCTTCTGGGATCTGCTGTTCTTCCTTTAATTTATAATCACTAAGTAGGGCTGTTATTGGGATTCCTTTTATCGTCATGCCTTCTATTTCCTTCCATGCTGCGTTGTATGATGGTGAACCCAGGCAGACTAAAGGTCTCAGTTGAGCCGCATGGTAGTATTCCTGTAAACAGGGAAGGCCCTTTCCACCCTTTTCTTTTTTTTAGTTGCAGAGTTCTAAACTTAATTCTGGCCTATTTACCCTGCCACAAATACCTCGCTATTAATCTATCCCATTCTAAGAACTGTTTGGGCGGGATTCTGACTGGTAGGCATTGAAATAAGTGCAGCAACTGTGGGAGGATATTCATCCTGATGGATTCTATCCGGGAGCTTAAACTTGAAGAGGGAATAGCATTCCATTTATGTAAATCTGATTTTATTTTCAAATTTAGTGGGCCATAATTTAGATTGAACAATTTTGAGAAGTCCCTTGATAGTGAAACACCTAAATCTTTGATAGACTCAGCCTCCCAATTCCAATTGTACACCGTTTTAATTGCAGACGGTGGGTCATAGTTAAGTGTTAGTACTTGGGTTTTATTTATATTAATTTTGTAACCTGAAATTAAACTAAACTCTTTGAGTAACTTCATCAATTTTGGGATTGTCTGTGTGGTCTGTGTTATACTTATCAATAAATCGTCTGCCGGCCGGGGTCGGCCGGAATCGTCATTGTAACTCCCTTTATATCCGACCTCTGCCTTATCAGTTGACTCATGGGCTCAATAAACAGGGCGAAGAGGAGCGGCGACACACAGCACCCTTGTCTTGTTCCTCTCTCCAAAGCGAATGAATTGCTCAAATCTCCATTAATTTTAATTCTAGCCGTTGGTTTAGTATATAGTGATTTAAATTAGTCAATTATCGTTGCATGAAATCTAAATTTTGAAAGCACTTTATATAAAAAAGACCACCCAAACGAATCTCTGCATCCAAACTTAATATCAGTGCCTCTAGTTTTTGCTGAGTGACTTCTCTCATAATATGTAATGTTCTTCTAATGTTGTCTTGGGTCTGTCTTTGTCTGACAAAGCCAGTCTGGTCTTTATGTATTAAAGCTGGTGATATGACTTTTATTCTTTTAGATAATATGGAGGTGAAAAGTTTATAATCATTGTTTAGAAGACTTACAGGACGATAGCTCCCACATTCCAATCTATCTTTCCCTTCCATCGGTATGACTGAAATCACTGCCTCTCGCCATGAGGGGGGAATAATTTTATTTTCTAGAACCTAATTGAACGTTTTCTCTAATGTTGGAATTAGCTGGTCTTGGATACTTTTGTACCATTCTGTAGTGAATCCATCTGTCCCTGGAGACTTTCCCTTTTTCCTTCTTTTGATTGCTGATTGAATTTCCTCTTTTGTAATTTTGGATATTAATTTCTCATTCTGTTCATCAGTGATCTTTGGAAGATTGATCTTTCCCAGAAAGGCATCAATCTGGTTGTCGTTGCTTGTTTGTGGTTGGGACTATAGTGTTTCATAATATTTTTTAAAGCAGTTTTGGATTTTCTCCGGGTTAGTTTCTATTTCCTTTGTTACATTGTTTCTTATTTTATGTATAGTTCTGCAGGCTTGTTGTTTTCTTAACCTATATGATATAAGTTTCAGGGATTTCCCACCTACCTCATAGTATTGCTGTTTTATAAAAATAAGCTTATTTTGGATTTCCTGAGTGTTTATTTCTTTTTTTAGTTTTATGATCTTATGTTTGGTGTTGCCGTCTTTGAGAGATATTGCATGTTCTCTCTGTAATTTTTTCAAATCCTCTTCTAATTCCTGGAGTTTTTTTTCTCTGATTCTCTTCTCATATGAGGTTACGGATATAATTTTACCCCTAATACCTGCTTTTAATGCGTCCCAGATTATAGGAGGAGTCACTTCCTCATTATCATTATTTTCCATATATAGATTAATTTCCCGTTTTAGTTTCTCTCTAATGGCCGGTTTATTCAGAATGTTAGAGTTCAGTCTCCACAGAGTGGATCTCCTGCTATTATTCAGCCGGATTGAGATATAAATGGGGCCATGATCTGAAAGAGTGTTAGGTCCTATTTCACAGCTGTCTACCCTAAAAAGATCTCCCTTAAACATAAAGTAGTAATCTATGTGGGAGTAGACGTGAGCATGTGAGTAATCTCGACTCTTTGGGTTTCTTTCTCTCCAAACGTTCACGGCCCCCACCCCCTTCATCCAGGTATTTAATCTTATGCTATTGTTTTTCGCGTCAGGTTTCCCCATTTGATGAGTCAATTTTCGGATTTAATCTGACATTAAAATCTCCGCCAAATACCAAAATCTCCTGACTTTTTGTTGTCATTATATCGACTATTTGTTTATAAAAGGAACAGTCACTTCTTGGAGGAATATACACGTTAAGGAGAGTTATCACGATTCCTTCAATTTTGCCTGTAACCATAACAAATCTGCCTTCCTTGTCATTATATTCTGAAATGTGCTCATAATTTACAGCCTTGGATATGAGGGTCGTCACTCCTCTCCGCCCGGCAGGGAACAAACAATTAACATAATACACTTGAAATTGAACACAATTTGTCCATGTAACTTCCTAGGTAGGAGTCTATTAACCTGACCCTTTTGAGTCCCCACAAGGGGCTCGAAGGAAAAAGTCCCCCTCCTCGGTCCACAGGGAGAGGCCCTTACCTGCAACAGTCGCATGTCAGAGAAAAGGGAAAAAATTAGATAAGTGTCCCAACTCCAAAGGAAAAAAAAGAAAAGAACAGTCCCGAACGAACCGGTTTATTCTACATTTTGTTTCAACCACTAGTTACATATTTGTTTGAAGATATTTCACAATTCCTCCCGCTGTCTTCGGTGTGGGGAAGATCCGCTAGGTCCCGGAGGGGGCCATAGATGCTCTCCTGAAGGCTCGTAGTTTCTCCTTGTAGCTGGAACCCCGGCCAGCTTTAAATTCGCCCTTCCTCGCTCGTCGGTCTACTCTCGTCCAGGACAGCTGTTGCGCTTGCTCCATGAGCGTCTCTGGAGGTTTAATTGTTGGCACAGTGAAACCTCGTCTCAGCATGTCTTCTGATGCCTCCTCTACCGTATCGTAGGTTTTGGTTCTGTCCTTGTATCTAACGCGCAGCTTCGCGGCGAAGAGGGTCTGGAAGTGGATATTATTTTCCCTCAGTACTTTGTGGATTTCTGTATATTCCCTTCGTCTTTTGAGTATGAGGGGTGGATAGTCATGATCCAGGTTTATGTAATTTTCTTGCCAGGTGAACCCTTTCCTCTGCCAGGCTTTGCGGAGAATCCCATCTATAGTTCCGAAGCTTAAGAACTTAATTATGATGCAGCGTGGTGGCGCGTCGGCTGGCGGCTGCAGCTCCAATGACCGATGAGCTCTTTCAATGTAGAGTTCAGGGGTGTCCTCATTTAACTCAAGACCTTGACGGAGTAGGTTGTCGACAAATTAAATCATTGTCAATTCCTTCTTGGATCCCTCCGGTACCCCATGTATCCTTATGTTCTCACGTCTGGATTGACTCTCCAGATCCATCAGTTTGTCTTCTATCTTAGCATGTAGCTTTAGCATAGCCGTTATGACCTCCTCCGTATTTTGGATCCTTCCCTCTGCCTTCTCAATACATCCCTCCATCTCCTCCATCCTGGTGTTCACCTTCGCAATTTCATCTTTTATCGTCTCCAATTGTTCGTTATTTTCTTGGCGAAACCCTTTTATTTCTCGCAAGATCAGTTCGGTGTCGGTCATTTTTAGACGCTGCTCCTGTTGGTTTGTTAGCTTCAACCTGTTAGCTGCTAATTGTTGCTGCGTCTCTTCTCTCTCATCCATCTGACTTCAGTCGGCGTTTATTTGTCGAGATAGCGGTATGATCTTATTCCCCTTTTTTTAAGTTATATTAGTATATTTAGTTAGGTTCTATAGGGGAAATTTCTCTAATTACTCCGGTCTGGCCAGTAGCACTCTCGCTATGCGGCCATTTTGATGGTGGTCCAATCCGGAAGCCCCAGATCTTTTTTTTTTTTTTTTTTTAACTCAGTTTAGCTCTATCCAAATGGAAATTTGATTGATGGTACGAAACAAAAAAGTTCATAGAGGTTAATGTAATGTCATTCCAGTAATGAAAACACAACTGTGTGAATGAGTGTGTGTTCTCAGTAAAAAACAAATAGTGTAGATGGTTAAAAGGACCACAAAGAGTTTCATCATATTCCTTGTTAATACAAAGTTGGAAACAAATAATTTTGAATCAGCTGATGGTGTACAAATTGTGAGATGCAAAAAAGCTTGAATAATGTAGTGTCCAAGTATGTTTTATAATTCAATAAATAGGCTGATCCAACCTTCACCATCACTTTGTCCCATTGAGGATTTAATCACGTCTGTGCCATTTGGGATCTTCCCACTAAAGGCAAGAAAAGAAGAAAAGAAAAGCAAACTATTTATTTGTGGTTATTTATGGTACAATAAACAATCTAACATGACCAGAGCCTGAAAACAACTAAAGACAGACATTTTGCACATTTCAATCAAACAAAGGTCAAGGGTTTGACTTGGCCTTTGTCTGAAACATCAACTTCATTCTACCTTAAACATTATTTTCTAGACATTCATGTTTTTAGAGTTGACGTTTTAAAGTGTAGCCTACTTTCAGTAGAGATCAGGCTCAGACAGATGTCCTGACATTTTACTTAAAATGTGACATGTATTTTCCCATATCATTGTACCTATATCACTACAAATGTAAAGCCATCATGCCCCAGGTGAATGTAAATGAGTCTAAAACTGTGGTGATACAACCTTAAACTAGGATTGTTCTTTTTAAAGCTTTACACTTTATCTGTCGGTCTAACAATGCTCTTGGACTTAGTTTGGTTGAACAATGTGACCCGGTTTGCTGATTAGTGAGGCTAAAGGAGTCTCCTCAGCCTTCACAGACCATTTTCGCCTAAACAACAACCTGCTTAGATTTCAATCAATCTCTTCCACATAATGAAATAAGATATAGTGGGAATATAAAATGAATTTATGATATTGTTGTTATTGGGTTGTGCAAATGTGGGAGCATTGCCGTGCTACTGTAAGCTTCATATAGCTGTAGAAAAGTCAGGTCACCCCATCACTTTCTCTAGCTTCTCATTTGAAGGACTTTATTCAGTAGAAACAGTATGACAGAAAATATTGGTGGTTTTAATACCTCGGTAAACTTTGATAAAGGCAACCGACCCATTCCTAGTGGAAGCACATCTTTGTTAGAGTCTTGTATGACATTCATAAACAGTCTAAGCCTACTTACAATCGAGGAACCTGGAAGATAGCACTGTCCACTTCATTTGTCTCTCCTTCTTCATCCAAAAGGCTGTAAGCGCTACCGCTCAGACCACTGTCCAATGAAGCCGCAGTAACTGGGGCATCGCTGGATCTGTAGCTTGACCGAGCTGTGCACAGACATGAGCACACCATTCACCACAGAAAGATAGGAAGACAAACACTGCATCTTTGATCTGTGTGAAATAAAAACTAGAGCTAAGAAGCATCGGTTGACACCTGCAGCATTGTAAATCTGTCAAAATAAACTTCAGCCTGTTATGCTGTGGACAAAAAGGACGGTTATTTTAAGAATTACAAGACCAGACAGTAGTGAATTGCGCACAAACATTGAGGAGGAGCCATAAAAATATGGACACACATTTATTTAAAGCCTCTCTCAGCAAAGACAAGACAGTGATAGCGTAAACAGAAATATACAACATATATGATGATGCAGACTACAAAAGAGGCACAGAGGTACTACTTTCATTGTTAATCACCTATATGAAGTATTGAATGTGTGAACCTCCTAACCATGGGTGATTTTACTGGAGTTCAGTGCTGTGAAAAAGAATTTGCCCCATTACAGATTTATTTGTTTTTTTTTTTGCTTTTCTGTCACAATTATTGTTCCAGATTGTTATACTAATTCTAATATCAGATAAAGATATCCAGAGTAAATACAAAGAGCGGTTTTCTAATGATGATTTAATTTACCGGGTTAAAAAGCTATTCAAACCAACCAGGCTCTATGTGAAAAAGTACTTGCCCCCTTAGTTGAAACATAAGTTTACACATTTCTGGAGTTCAATTTCCTAAGCCACAATCATTACTAATTCCTACCTGCATTACCGAATCCAGAAATCACTTAAATAGAACATGTCTGATAGCATGTAGGCTAAAAGAATAAGTAGGCTAAAATAACTCAAAAAGCAACACATCATGACCCAATCTAAACCAAATTTAAAAACACACTAGAAATAGTCATAATCATAATAATAGAGAAAGTCATTGAGCTTTCTTACTCTAGAGAACCGCCAATGATAGCCATTATCCACAAATGTAGAAAACATAGAACAGTGGTGAACTTTACCAGGTGTGGCTGTCCTCCCGATGTCAACATCTATAGCACTGCAGGCCTCACTTGCCTCACTTAAGGCCAGTGTTCATGATTTAACAACAAGAAAGACAATAGACAAAAATGGCATCCGTGGGAGAGTCTCAAGGTCCAATTAATTGAAATTCAAAAGGTCTGTCTCACATTTACCAAAAACATCTTGATGTTACCCAAGACTTGGGAAAATATTCTCCTCTATGTCAAACGTTACCTGACGAAAAATGTCTGGCCATCAGTTGGTGGTAACCACAGCCAATTTTGGTTAGGTAGGCAATTACTTTTTCACATAGAGTCCACTTGGTTCAGATAGCCTTAATAGGAGAAATCATCATTTGAGAAGTTGCTTTTCTGTTTACTCTTGGTTATCTTTGTCTGAAAAAGCAAAACCAAGGAAATCTAAGAGGGGACATAAACTTTTATTCAGCATTGTAAATTATACTTTTAGATGGAGCACAGTTTAAACTATTTATAAAAGCATCCTTTTTGATTAAAACAGTTTATATGCTTAATATTTTATTTTAAATGACTTAGATTTCTGTTCACAAACAGCTCACCAGGCAGTTTGAGTATGAATGATACCAGATCTGTGGATGTGGTGCAGAAAAGGATCCATGCCAGCACAGCTTTCTTTCAGGCCACTTGACGCAGTATCATTCACAGATTGCAGACATCTAGATTTCATTTAAGCATTTAAACTTTTGTATAATTTTTATGAGTGAACTGTGTTGGTGGCCATGAAGGAAGTCTGTCCCACTGCATGAATCTGGTGATGTGGCTGAATGCAGCTTTCTTTCTGCCTTCCTGTCTCACTCATAGCTTGTAGGACACCCATCTTTCTTTCTGCAGGTGTGCGTTAGTAGTACTGCATCCTCTCTTTCTCTCACTCTCTCTTTCTCTCCTTGCTCCATCATTGTTTCAGTCACACGACAGAGGAGGGGAGACTCTTGGCGCAAACTCTCACCTCCGATGCTCTGCGGCCTCTCCTCTGACACGGCTTTCCTGAGGCTTACGAGTCTGCCGTCTCCTCTGCTCCCTTTGGCCGACATGGTCGATGGCAGGGCAGGCAGCCAGTCAGACTGGGCTCTCTGAATGGTGAGCACACCCACTACGCTGTGTCTCTGGTGCCTTAACGTGAGAAGGCTTCTCTGTCCTGGATGTGTTTGTGTTTTGCAGCGTCAACAGCAGGAAAAAAACAAAAAGCCCTTGACAAAAGCTCATGGCATCGCAGTTCAAGATGTGAGAAGGCAGGAGCAAGATGGAGATTCAGAGCGCAGTTTATCTTCACCATGGTAATCAGCTTGATTGAGAATCACATGCAGCACAGTGTGCAGTGCACATTCACCCTTCCCCACGTGTCTCGAACGAGAGGGGTGCGCAGCATCAGCTGGGGTGCATTGTAGGTCCATTAAGGGGGTGGTGTACAAGCATGCACAGCCAACTCAGTGAAGGAGCTTCAAAAAAGCTGGTGGTTGTTGGATTTGAAGGTTGAAAAGAAATAATTAAAAAATACTCAAAAAAGAAATGAAAATGCTCAAATATATTATGTGGGATTGCTTGTTTGCTACAAAAGCTGGATTGATATTAAATAATTATAATCAGTAATGACTTTAACCATTTAACATAATTTGTCTTAGAACTAATGGGGAAATTTGCTAGAGATTTAAATGTTTTTATAATTTGAAAAATTTTATTTTAAGGAAAGGAAAACACCTAGTAAAATTTCAAATATCATTAAAAGTTTTTGCTAGTTTTGTTTTTTATATTTAAGCCCTAATCTTATGCCTCTTTAGGTTTACTGATAGGTCAGGCTATTAGGCAAAATGTTCCAGTGGGGTGTTAATTCTAAACACATGTAAATACATACAGGAGAAAGGATGACACACTGGAAACAACAGAGGAGAACCAGAATGTCTATAAGCTGAAAAGCAATAAGAGTAAGATAAAAAAGGAAAGTAAAGGAATGGGAAAAAAAGTCTAAATAAAAAATAAGAAGAGTTGAATGTGAGGAGGCTGTGGGGCGCGGGCTCTATTTGCATCTTGGTTTACTTGGTGGGAGGCGTTGTGGCGGCGGCTGCTGCTGTGACTGCTGTTGGGCTTCGCCCCGTGCTATGGCAGCAGATCCGCTGCCTGCAGTGCTGTTGTCCTGATGGTGCTGCCTCGCAGCGCTTTTGCTGGAGCGTGAAGCGCCATGTGAACGAGAGTGCTGGCTGTGTCCGTGGCTGGGGCTTTGGCTCTGGCCCTCGGACGTGGAAGGCTTCGATGTGCCAGGACTACTGTTGGATTTCTCGATAGTGGTCACCTGTGTGTCTAAAACAACCAGATTCACCAAATTACCAAAAGCTATATTTTACTTGACTGAACTGAACAGGCTGTGGTGAGCCTATGAACTTCTGGAGCATTCTTATTTATTGTTACTTTGATGTTATTTTGCAAAAGTAGGGAGGCATCCAAAGCCTTCCACAGCCATGTTGCTCTCTGTGGCAGAGTAAAAGATAGAGGGAAGCTAAGGCTAGGCCTCCGAGCTGGGTGACATTATGGCAATCGAGAAAACAAACCATGAAAAAGCAAAAAAGCATGAAGCTGAAGCTACAAGTGGGTGCATAATAGGCAGTGAAGGATACTGGTAATACAAACAGATAAACAAGGCAGAAGTTGACACCGTGGGAGAGAAATATAGCAAAAAGAGAAAGAAGAGAGCAAAAGGAATCACAAGGAAAAGGAATACCCAGTACAGGGAGGAGGGGACTTAGAGTAGCAGAGAAGCAGCAGGGTACAGACAGTTGTTTGGGTCTGACAGGGATTAAGTCAGGCAGGTAAGCAACTTCATCATGTCCTACCCTTGGCTGGATCTGGAAAGATCCCATGGCTTCGACTCTTGGTGACAGATGATTTGGGGGAGTCCTGACTATCATGCGTGGAAGCAGTAATTTTAGGGGATGAGTGCTGTGAGGAGGGTTTGGAGGAGGTATGACGGCCCTGGCCTGAGTGGGAACGTCTGTGGTGGTCGCCTTCGCTTTGCTCCTTAAGTGGGAGCCATCGAGGAATGTTGTCCAGCTGGGCTGTGTTGGAGAGATCGATAAGAACCTGGGAACAAACAAAGCATGTTAGCAAATATTGATAGATATGTAAGTTATTTACATTTAAACGAAAACACTATTGAATGAAAAAAAAATACCTCTCCTAAGAAATCATTAGAGGAGCCTTTATCGTAGTCCCAAACAGTCACTTCCAGAGTCTTCTTTCTCAGCTGGAACACATACAGTTGAAAATATAACATGCACCATATTTCTACAGTCAGCAATGCTTGCAGAGGAAATTAGCTGGGAAATGTATCACAAATAACAAGATATCTTTGAACTAATGTCCAAAGACACCAAGCATCCCAGCTACAGAACTGATTGTGTTGGATTTAGATCTTAGCGGCCCTCTATGTATTCTATTTATGACTACATTAGAATAACAGGAACCATACTCATGAAAACAAAACAAGCTGACCTTAAATGAAAAGTTCCATTATTTACATTGTCTTATATGACCAACACAAATTAGTGCATCATTGTGAACTGGAAGTTAAAGGATACAAGCTATTTTTGTTTAGCTATTTTGGAGAAAAAAAAAAATTATAATAAATATTAAGGCTCTAGATGTCCAAAGCTGCTAGAAACAATATCTCAGCAGACTTTCAGTTGTAATTGCAGCAAGATGAGGTTCTACAAAACAGGGGTACTCGGTACACATGGAAACTTCTCAGGTTATAACATTAAAAAGCATGTTATGTAATTTTCCTTCCACTTATCAGTTATGTGCTACTTTGTACTGCTATATCACATAAGTCCTAATTAATCACATTAAATTTTTTAAGTGTAAGTTGACAAATTTGGAAAAGGTTTAGGGGGTATGAATACTTTTGCCAAAGCACTGTAGATGTAATTTGGCCCAGAAGTTTGTCATAGCACTGATGTAAGGTATATGAACTTAAATCTGCAGTAGTCAAAACATGTACAAAACTCACTGTTGATAATAAAGAAATTCGGTGTGTAACTGGTAAAAAAATTGAATGTAGATCAAAGTAAGGCAGTTGTGAAATATGATACATTGCTGTCCCTTGATCCAAGCCGAAAATGTCTTGCAAAAGACGGAAGATGTTGCATGCATTCCAAAAATATCCCTGCAAGCAAAGTACCTGCTCCAGGTGGATGTTTTTATAGATGACGGTCTGGTTCCACTCAGGATTGAGGCTCTTGCCTGCGTGTTTGGATTTTCTCTTGTTTTCAGCACTGTGGGAAAACATCACAAAATATGCACTTTGTTATCACTCTGGCTAACATACAAGTAAGTGAACCACCACACTGTGACAACGGCAAGTAGTTGGGTTAAAGAAGGGCACAATGTGATATTATAGAAGGAAGGTAATGAAAGTGATGAACACTGTTTTAGATGGTTAATAATGCAAAGACCTACGTGCATGGAAGGAAAGGACTGATGTCAGGGTGTGCTGCAAAAAAGTCCATTTTGTGGTCCATTAAGTCATTTAGTCTCACAGAATTTTGAAATCCTACGGTATTTAAAATGTTTTATCAAAACTCAGATGGGCCATTAAGAAATGAGCTTAAAAGAAGTCCATTTGATATTTGCAAAAAGCCTGAAAGTCTTGAAATAGGTGAAAACATGACTTACTCTGACAGCAAATAATTTTTAAACCCCTTAAGGAAGAAAACTGAATAAATGACTTTTTTCACATGGATGTTTTTTGCAGAGTATAGGGTTTGATTTAGGATTGTTGGGTATGAGATTTAAGTTAGTTTGGAAAAGACAAGAACAATCCACTCTATGCAAAGTCACAGGTGTGTAGCTAATGTGACAGGGTATTAAGGGTGCAGTATGAAACTAGAGATCACTGTGGAGATTTATAGAGGGATTATAAATGCCATACAAGGATTTACTAAACAGGTCTTAGCTCAATGTTTGGTTTTCAAATCTCAATGTTGTCAACAACGACAACAAACCATCTATCAGAAGAGGACAAAAGCACTGGGAATTAGTTGGTACGATGGGCTTTTTATTACCAAAACTTCAAGGTATTAGTAAAGTTAACAATAACGTAAAGTAAAATCAAGAAATACAGCAGCATGAAAGGAGTTACTAAGACACTGGACTAATAAACCACGATCCTTCTAAGTCAGCTGCCAAACTGACAATCACTTTTTTTAACTAAAACACAACTAGAGTGGGCAAGTCACATACCTGGCATTCTGGACAACCATGACCTGACTGAGGGGTCCAGCATGCATTAAATGTAGAAAACAACATACAGAAACAATAGTCAGAAGGAGGATGGAGGTTCAGAGCGTCTCAGTGGAGTATGAGGGCTTAAAGGAAGGAGAGTTTAAGCACGGAACAATTGTGTGGAGCAGGGGTGGGCTTAAGGCTTAAGGCTGTTGCCAATAGTGGAAATAATTCACCCATTAGGGAAAATGAAAGCTTCAGTTGATCTTTCCTTTGCTGAGCACTTGGAGTTGATTCTCTAAAACTCTAAAAGTGCAAAATCTTTGTTCATTATTGGATGTTGCTCTAATATGTTTAATGCACCAACAGATTACAATTCTAATTTGAAAGCAATCAACTTTTAAGAAATTTTTAAAAATTAAGAAGTTTTTGAGAAATTGCCTTGCTGAGTTATATAAAACAATCCGCCAAAACATAATGACCACAGACAGTAACTCATCTTATGTTCTGCACATAAAACTAGCATCCAGACACTTTTCATCTTTGTTACGTTTATCACTATTTTCTCAGTCAAACAGAATCCTTGTTACTACACGAAACTTTGGTCAGTGTGGCTACTTGCTGTATCAGCCCACCGTATCCCAAGGTATAATTTCCAAACAACTATGAGATCTGGAAAAAGCTGAAATGTACCATCTTTGATGTCACTGAACAAATAACTGCTACAAAATTCAACCATTTATTTCACTCTTGGCGGACTGATATGTTGCAGCCGGAGAGGAGGATTCATGCAGCCACCTGTGCGTTGTTCACAGAAATGTTCAGTTTCAGTTCTTTTAAATTGCTAAAACCAGCTAAAACTGAGCTAACCATATGATTAGCCATTAGCTTTCCTCTGCTTTGAAAATGCTCTCACTTGTGTACAATCTCACTGCAACATGACCCCTTTCCTCTATAGCTAATGGATTTAATACTAATAATTACTTCACAGAACTTCACCTCCAAAAATTCTAACTATTGCTCTTACCCCTTTAGCTATCTTTGCCAAATCAGTTGATGCATACTCTACACATACCAAGGACTGTATTGATTTGCTGCCTTGTAGTGGTCAGGGTGTGAATGGTATCTGGTTGTATTTTACAGTGTTAAGCTAGATTTTTTTTCTATAATGATGGAGCAGAATGGTTCACACAAAAACTTATGTTTTACCTCAATTTCAAAGACCCATTTAACAATAGCATTAGCAGCATTAGTAAAATAATCAACACACCTGGAAGTTGAGAATTTGTTTAACTACTATTTTACCCAATTGTGGCTTTTGTCGCTGATCTGGATCACACCTACCACCCTATGTATATTTATATCTATTGCATATGCCCTATTCAAACTAACAATCTCCACTTAATTTAGTGTCTGCTTCACAGCAATAGCATAATGTATTTACTTTTTTGTAGGATTGTAAATAAATTGAAAAGCAACAGCCTTTATCTACAGCTGGACTAGAGCTGGTCTTGCAAAATATGTTTAAATTACAACACTCAGCCTTTAAACTCTCTTCATTTCATTCTGGGATAAAAAAATAAATAAATCCACAATCAACCTGCTGGCAGCAAACCTCCACATGTATTTGGTCCATGCTGACTGGTCACAGTTGTTTTGGTGGAAATAGTTTTACTTCAAAACATGTCAGTATTCATGACCTTATGGCAGACTGTTTTTCACGCTAAAGAGTCTTTGAGGAGATCCACATATTTCGGATAGCTTCAGCTAAAGAAAAGAAATCTATTACCAACTTTCACCAAATCAAAGTATATTTTCTCTTTTTTTCTGTTTGCCTTAGGTGATTGTTCTCAACAACCTCACTTTGGTTGTTAGAGATCTGTGATGGAGCTTCAAAGCCTGTGTGGAGATTGCAGTTGGTGTCAATAGCTGTGAAAGTTCATGTATAGTCCCAAAGCATATACATGAGAATGTGCAGAAGGGTGTATGTCAATACAACCACTCATCTAATAGTTGTTGTCAGTCCTGCGAATTTCATATTCTTTTCCTCTGCTCCCTCTACAATTATACACTAGTCTCTGCATCTAGACATAATTGAGGCTGAAGGTCTTAGAGAGTGTTGGCCAAAATGCCCAGAGATGCACATTATTAACTTTATCGTAAATGATCGATGAAATATACATCATTTTAGAGAAGATCTCATCTCAAGCAGAAAAGAATGTGAAAGAGTAAATGGCTTTACATTGCTTTTACTGCGGGAGGGGAGCCCTAGACTTTATGAGGGAGTGTGGATCATATTACAGGCAAAAATCAGTGGTATTGATTTTGTCTGCATTTATACCTGCAGCATGACATCCATCAACAGTTTAAACTCGTAAACCTTTAGCTTTACACTATTTACATAACTTTTATGTTGTTTAGCAGTGATTAGAAGCTGATAATCTCTGTAAAAAGGGGGCTGAAGTGAAGCCTTGCTTACCCTAAAATCTGATGTCATAGTGATTTGGAGTTGATATCAAAGAAAGGGCATGTGCTGCACATCATATGATGTGATGGTAAGCCAAAATCAATTTTAAATAGATTTTAAAACGAATGAAAATTTGGTTTTGTTTGAAACAAAGTGGCTCTCTGTGCAGCACTAATGAGAAAATATCAGATAAAATATTGTTTCAGTCCTGCTCTCAAACATATGATTTTTTATCAACACATTTCACATCCCTTTTATTCTTCAAATACTTTTATAGCAACAATGATTATAACCTGCAGTTCTAACTAACTTTGCTCCCGTTTCTGAACCAGTTATGGTGTGCTTCCAAGTTTCCACTTCCTTGACTCACCCTCTCCCTGGTAGGAGATACACTTTTACAAATGGATCTGAGTAGCCATTGTTGTCCCGTGGTGCGAGGTTTCTGGCCTGTAGGACATGAACTATCAAGTTGCCAAGCTGCTTGTCATAGTGGATTTGAAGCTATAAAAAGAAAAGGCAGTTGAAAAGAAAGACAATGTGCCATTAGTAGTGTGAATTAACTTCATGTAGTCTTTAGAATGTTTGAGAAACACTAAAAGTTGGATAATGTATTTGTAAATAGAAGAGATTTATTTACAGACCTGTATCTCTCCAGATATAGGGTAGGAGTGGGTCTTGGATCCTTCTGTAGTCTATAAAGGATGAGAACAAGATGTTAATACTGTGCTGGATAAAAGAGTGTAGGTGGTGAGTTTACTGGTGGGTGAGCCAATGGTACATAATGTGAAGTACAGTGCTGTATTTGTTCCGTTGCCCAACTGGTAGATTATTTCCTGTTAGGGTCTAATTTTAAGTTTATGTCTGAGGGAATTCTAGGCTATGTCGTACTCCTATTCGTACTGTACTGCATTTTTTGAGGATATTATTTGACCAAGACAAAAACTTGAAAATTGTGGGTTGTAATTGTTTCAGCCTCCTTTACTCAGATATAAATAATATATAATAATCTTCAGAAATCGCCTGAAAAATAAAAAGAATCTGCCTGTGTATAATTTAATCTTTGTATAAAAGCAACTGTTCTGTAAGGGTCTCAGTGGCTTGCTAAAGAATTAAGATTAGTGAAATTAGGATTAGTGAAAAACCGGCATAATGAAGAGCAGACAGATCTGGGCTAAAATTGCAAAGTATGTAGAAATATGGTGGCAGCATCATATTGTGGGGATGCTTTTCTTCAGCATGGACAAGAGAGCTGTTCAGAGTTGATCGAAAGGTGGAGGAATGGTGGATACGTTTCAATGCTGGAAGAAAATGTGTTGCAAACAACAATAGCTTTGAGACTGGGATGGAGGTATAACTTTCATTAGGACAATTACTCTAAGCATACAGCCAGAGCTACAATAAAATGGTTGGGAATAAGGCATTTTCTTGTCTTAGAGCTGTCCAGTCAAAGTCCAGACTTGGATTCAGTTGTGAATCTAGGGCAAGACTTAAAAATGTATGTTCATAGATGCTTTCTATCCACTCTGACTGAGCTTAAGCTAGTTTACAAAGAGGAATGGGTAGCAATTTATGTCTCTAGATGTACATATCTGGTAAAAATTGTACTTTTGTGAAAAATATTGAAAATCATTTTGAAAGCCCATTTTATGTTGAGCCATCATGCTAGTTCTACTGTGGCGCCATGTTAAAAGTGCTTTTGATACTTCTGCAAGGTCTGTGTGTGAAACCAGAACAAAATCCCTTCTAATTAACTTGCCTTGCTGGCATGGCGCTTCTTGCTGACGGAGGGGGAACCAGGCTGACCGGGGCTGGATGTCACCGACACTGGAGCAGCCAGGCTCGAGGAAGATGCGGACATGGGACCCTGCTGCTGTGACACTTTCTGCAGCTCGGCCGCCAGCTGTTTGGGATCAACGCCTGGAGACCTGGGAGGTTTTTCCCCTACAAGATTCCCACAGACAGTCTTACCAGTCAGTCAGTCTGACAAAAAAAAACCCAACAGCTTAAAAACACAATCATACAACAACCTGATGTCCTCCTTAGTAAGCACAATATTGATTACATGATACACCTCTTTATGAAAGTATTTTCATGCACTCTAAGACCTCTGTTGTAATTTAAGCAAAACATGAACAAAATATAGAGGATGTGTGTGACTGCCAATTTCTCAAGAGGTTATTTTTTAAAGTTTGTTTGTTTTGGAGCAACACTTTCTTGTTGCTTTCTAACAAAAATGCTGATTTTGGTCCAGTTCGTTTGTAATACTGAATGACTACCAATAAAAGAAGACACAACTAATATTATATTGAAGATGGGCTAAACATATGATACAACTCTGTCACAGACTGTAGTGAGAAGTAAAACCTCAAATGAGCATATTATGATCAAAATTAAGAAAATACTATGCATCACCTTTGCTGTGCTCCTGCAAATCAAGGTGCTGAGAATCTTCAGACTCAGCCAGCATGTTAAGATCACTGAAAAAGACATTTCATTTAGCTTTAAAAAACGTATATGAGAGCTAGAGCTAAAGAAATAGAAGAACATAAAAGATATAATTAAGTTAGTAGGCCTCACAATAACCTCTAAAGTTAACAAATATTATTTTGTTCAACTTGGACAAAGGAAAATTATGGTCTAAAAGGAAATTAAAAGAGAATTTTAAAAAAAGTTTAACATTCAGTGAAAAGAGTGGAAGAAGTTATACTTACAGTCTGACACACACTTCTGCCTCATTACATAGCTGTCCAACCAGTCCTTGCACTTCCTCATAAGTTTTTCCCATCAGAGGAACACCATTCCACTCCAAGACTTGCATTCCTATGAGTAGTTAGGACGTTGACGGACCATCAGAAATGCTGTATTTCCATAGTTTTTACTTTAATATGGCGGAGATTAAAGCATGTCACTTCAAACCACAAAAAAGAAAACCAAACCTTAAACAGGTCTCTATAACCCAGATGCAACATTATGTGTGCATTTCTTTTTCATTTAAGTCTCTGAAGGTCAGGTTTTTAAATATAATTATGGAAATATGACAAAGCTCAATTAGAGAGAGTCTTAACACAGTATTTCTTGCAATGCATGAATCGAGTCAGCACGACAATGCCACAGCAGTCTTTCACCCTGCACACTTACAAGGACATGACTTACACGGATTAAAGCAGCTCATCAAGAGGGTCTTGGGTTTGCGGCGATACTCACGAGCTGAATGAGTTTCAATGAAAGGGAAGCTATATTGTAGTTTCAAACTGTCAGTTCTTGAACATGTCAAAATTCAGCGATCAGTTAAAATGATCAGACATGCACACACACAGACACTTACACTTATTCCAACATTTCTCCATAAACCAGGCAGAACCAACTACTTTGCAGCAACTATACTCAGTGCTTATAGTGATCTAGTAGCTTGTGGCAAAATCTATTTTTATTTAGTGCCTGCTACAGAAACGACTGGAGAGCAATGTATTATATCACATTTAATTGTTCACCTTTAAACTGATTTTTCAAGAATTTGAAACAGTTACATCAACCTATCTATAAATAAAAGAAATATGAAAACTGGCTGGAAGGGCACCAGTCAACACTAATGCCCACAGTTCAAACATTTTTCTAATACAACCACAGTTTTCAAGCTGGGGCCATTTGTTTGGACGTTTTCATGTTGTAGGATTTTACTTGTCTCTGTTTAAGGGGAAAATGAGGTGCTGTTTCCTCCCTCTCCCACCTGCTGCCTAAAAAAAGGTTGGAACAACCATGACAACTATTAGATAAATGAATTTTCATTACATACCTCAACTTGAACTTTCAGAGTAAAGCTCACAGATACTCTTTAAAATAAGCGTCTTCATTTTATGTAAATGAAATTTAAAAAAGAATTGAATTCATACATTGGATTATTAATAGAGTAAGTTTTAAATATATAATAGATCTATAGTATAAATAAGGGTAAGTAATTTGAATTTCCAAAATGAAGTAAGTAGGAAAACTTTATTCATGTAGCACCTGTCTAAAACTCTATAAATCTCAGTGTTTCACAATAAACTAATACAACAACCTAAAAGCCAATACATGCAAAACTAAAGAAAGCATATTTCATAAGTTACATTTTTCACTTTTATTTTTTAAATTAGCTTTTAAAAGGAACCACCAAATCGAAATAATTTAAGTTCCAATTAAGAGAGTTCCAGAGTCTGAAGGCTACTGGACAAAAGGCTTTGTCTCATTGTGTTTCCAGCTTAGTATAACATCACAAAGCCCTCAATATTTCATAGTAACATCATTTGCATATACGTTTGCGAATGTAGGTTCCAAATTTAGGTTCCACACAGGGAATTTAAATTGAAATGAAAAAGGGATTACAAATGTCTTTCAAAATAAAGCTCCAAACATTTTTTCTATATAAAAGTCTGAATCCTTATTAGGTTACATAACTGCAAAATTAGATTTTACCCTACTAATGGATGTAAATCAGGCTAAAAAGAAGTGATTATTTGTTTATTTCAAACCAAAGGTCACAGAAACATTTCAAAATAGAAGTATTCTTTCATTGTTCTGTTATCAACAAAGTCCAGGTTCATAAAGGCCTTTAAAGCCAAAAAATATTAGATAAAATGATTTTGATCTGATCCAACTATAAAAATGTATTATGGTGTTGAATGCAATGCACCAAGCAACAGACAGTATCACAATGCAGCCAGTCTGGGATTTTTTAGGTAAAGTTCATTAAAGGTAAAATCACAGGTTATATTTCTGTGTTTAAGCAAAAAGGTTAATGTGGTGACTTGGAGAACAACTGTGGCATCTCCAGTAGTTTGAAACAGTAGTATTAGTGGTACCATTTTTCTGCGGTAACTTGTACAGGTACAACCATACTATATCACATTATTTATGATGAATTAAATAATTTCATTCACATAATAATCTGCTTATTCGTAGAGAGGTTGCCAGTAAACTTTCCTTGTATAAAATCAGAAGTTTGGCTATTAGTTTACAGAATCAGGCTATGTGAATCAAGAGCTGAAATATGAATCATTCTGCCATTGTGTTTTTCATGTAAATGTTAAATGGATATGAATCTATTAAGGAGCAGGATCACTTTCTTTTTGAAAACTCACAGTCAGCAATTTTAGTTGGAAATGCTGTGGTTCTCATTTTATTTCCTTTCACTGATAATGTCACTTCAAGAAACAAGCCCATGTTATCATGATTCTTCATATTTTAAAAGGATTACTTGCTAAATGACATAGGTATGCTGGGAGGTTTTTAACAATATTTTTCCCCACACATTTTCATTTTAGAAAACAGTGCTGGTACCATATTGATCGCAAATCTGGCAAAAATGTGTAAAAAGCCTTAAAATTAATTTATCTTTATTGAATTAGTATAAACTCACCCTGAACATTTCAGAAAAAATATTATTTTAATTTGATTCAATTTATTCAGTAGGGGAAAAAAAATCACATGTAAAGAAATGATTTTTTTTAAAAAATAAAATCTCAGGGGATTCCTTGTCAAACGTAGACACACAGCACCTTTTACTTGATGCAGTTTCATATTTACATTTAGGAAAAATAAATTTCTTCCAGCTGGTGCCAATTGCTGCCAAGCTGGGTGGGTCACCATAAAACCAGTGCTGAAGGAACACATACAACCAAGCTTATACAAAACAGATCAGATTATAATGCTGACACAATATAAATAAGTGAGTCTAACATTTGAATAAGATATCAGGGAAGGACCCCAGAATGTATGAAAATTGTCACCAGCTTTGAATAGAACGATAAATCTTTGTGACTTTTCACCACTGAGACATGTTGAAAACCATTAAACTTAGATAGACAGCAATTTGGATGCAGGTTGGAAATTTAAATAGGGGAGATTTCATGTTTGTCTGATGGTTGAAAGTGAAGAAACTTTAAGTTGGCTGACAGTTAAATAGATGGATTCATGTTTACTGTTAAGTATAATGGAGTATCTGTGATGCTGTGGGCCGGTTTCTCTTACAAAGGCACTAAATAGTCCTAGTTAAAGCGCACTGCATCATTAGTCTTTGAAAAACTAGAACATTTTAAATCAGAATCTGTTGCATTCTCCTAGCAGAGCAAAAATAGTTGCCATTGGGTCTTTCAGTTGGATAATGATTCTACTGAAAATAAAGGATGGATTTATTCATTTTAAAAATATATATTTTCAATGGCACTGAAAGTCAGGATATTGCTGGGTTTGATTCAGACACTTTGAGACACAAGCCATCACTCAGGGATGAGCCCTGAGTGATGGCTTGTGTCTCAAAGTGTCTTGACGAACTTGTGCACAATCATGAGACATTCACCATTCTAATACAGTGATGAGGCACATCTTGGGGTTGCTTTGTCTGATCTATACTGGCAGACTGTCATGCCTACCAGAGGGGAGATTTCTGGTCAACTCCAATGTCCTTGTACATCCTTATTTTTATCCTGAGGTGCAAGTCTCCCAACTTATTAAAACAATCTTATGCTCAGGACTATTTACATTGAAAAGCTTTGTCTTAGATTCTTGAGAGAGTTGGCTTTTGTTGTGGAACCAAATTTTGACTCTTGAAAGGATTTCAGTTTTTTCCCATACCTACCACTACACTGGTCAATCAGGTATACTATTGGTTGATATAGCTTTATCAGTATCAGATTATATTTATGTTAAGATAGGACATTGGTTTTACTGGGTATAATGCAGAAAATGTAATTTTAGATGATTTAAAAATCTGGCGTTTTTATCCCCATCTGCTGTAACTGTGTAGGCCTCACGTGTAATTTCTTTCAAAACAAGAAAAAATAGAATTGTAATTAGAGATGCATGCTATATTTTACCGTGGTGTTAGTACACTAAATAGCATGGTAAACCTCCCAGCAGAGTGGTATGGAGTTAAGCAGAATCTTTACTGTAAGTTGCTGTTGAACTGTAGTTCACTTAACTGAAATATTCATAAGCATTGACCCCTTGATACTCTTAGTATATTCCTTACACGCTTTAATTGTAAAGGTAAACATTCCTTTTTTGCATTTTACATACATGTAAAGTTCTGCCGAGGCTGTATGAACCTGTGTACATTTTACTTTTAGGTGCAAACATGGGAGCCTGTGGTTGCTGGTATATCCCTTATGCCTTCAGTTTGAATTGTCTGAATCTCTTTTGTCTTTGACTTTATGAGTTATTTAATGTTGCAGAAAAAGAAAATGAATACGTGAAAGATCTTACCTTCAAGAATTTTTCCTGTTTGTTCTGCAGCTCCGGCAGGTAGGACTTTGGCAACATAGGCTCCAATGTCACCATTCCCACCTGGAACTTCCTTTCCTCCAACAACACGGATACCCAAACCATTTCCTGTTTAGCATAAAAAAAGTTTAACACTACGAATGTATATGTGATGTTTTTACTAGGTATACAATGCAATATAGGGCATGATATTTTATAAAATGCTAGGTATATTAATTTAATATTTAATCCAAAAAATATTACAATAATATAATCTGTGCACTGAAAGCTGTATGCTGCATAGATATTAGCTTATTTTTCTACACAACGAAAATATATATAGAGGGAATGATATGGTTGACTAAGTTTGCACACCCTTACACCAATACTGTGCTTCTGTTTCAAATTCAGCATTCAGTCTTCTTAAGCTAATGCCCACCATCAGGTATAATGAGCCTGGTAAACCAGAGGTAAGTTCACCTGTCATTGGAGGATTTTTCTCATTGGCTCATTTGCATCCGTCAGCTAAAACTATTGATTGCAGAGAGTTTACAAAGAATCAAAATCATCCCATTGCACAAAGGGATCAGACAGAAGAAATGCATTAAAATTTCCATTATACACCAGTACCAGTAGTGCACCGCTTTTCAAAAGTATAGTCATGATGGGGACACTGGTCAAGAAGGTGTCAAGAAGTGGTCAGCAACACCAAAGAGCTCCAGGATTTTCTGTATCTTCTGTATTCTCTATATGCCTGGAATTAGGAGTAGCATTGCAAGAGAGGATAATTTTCTACCACAGAAAGCATCCACACCTGGCTAAAACCTACCAAAACCTTGTAGGAGAATGTATTATTTTCTGTTTAAACAAAAGCAACCTTTTGGGCCAATTCCATAGGGTAACTGCACGTCACCAAGAGAAAACCATGCCCAAAGAGAAACATGGTGGTCGTAACATTATGATGTAGCTTTATTTATCTTCTGGCGGATGAGATTATAAATACCAGCCACGTTTGCCTCAACAACTTTATTTAGGTATAGATAAGGATAATTTTAGTTTTTTGAATTCACAGTATGTATCAAAAAAAGAAGGTGTTTGGCTGAAAAAACTAACATTTGCAATAGCATAACCAAAGTCCAGACCTGAATCTGACATAAAACTCTGGGGTCACTTAAAGAAGGCCTGGACAATAAATATCCCCACAATCTGATAAACTGGGAGGTAGAGAAAGCAATTATTTACAAGTTACGATGTGGTATGCTGAATGCTAAAAGAGAATCAAGACATGCTTTAACAAAAATATTAATTTAAGCATGTGCACACTTATGCTGGTTAATTGTTTTTCAGTAAATTGTAAAGGAAAAATATCACATTGATGAAGGAAATGATTCACCAAGGTCTCATTTTTTACATCACAGAAACCTGCTGTTTTATCAGGGGTGTGTACACTTTTGAGATTCACTGTATATATTGTAATCAACCAGAAAGGACAATGATGGCTATATTTAAGAGGATATTTGAATAGGGTTAAAACACTTTCTAACAACTTTCACATAAGAATGCTTAGGATGGAACAAAATGTTCCATTAACATTTACAAACAATTTTAGAGATTACATTTCGAAGTAACAGTGAGAAATTCCCAATCCTTTATTATATAACCAGCTTTACTATATTAGTCTCACCACATTCAGTTACTTCCTTTCAATACGGAACCGGACATTAGTCAATCAATATTGTCAAACAATTTGATAAGGTAATTAAAGTCAGCAAAGAATAACTGAGGCAAAATAATCCTGAACATCAGCAGGCACTTGTTATCAAAAATTGATTCTGTTTGTTTATTTCAGTAAGATAATGCATAGTGTGAGGGACGTGCTATTTTTGAGCAGGCAATAACTGCATACTCTGAAGAGGAGCCAAAATCATAAAGAAAGCCCATACATGTCTGCCATCTTTGAGCTGCCTGAAGGAGCTCTGTGATGTGATGTGAATGGCTCTTTACTGGGATTTTAGTATTGAGTAAATAAAATGCATGAAACTTATCAGTCATGCTCTGTAAATCATCGTATTAATATGGAGATTTTATACCCTTTTCAATAACCCTCCCGTATTACTGTTATGAAGAATATATTCGTATTCACAATGTTTTAATAAAAGCGATATAGAAGGCTGAATGCAGTATAATATCTTCATGGCTTATAAGTAATTAGCTTGCAATACTATCTGAATAGAAATTTGTCATCCACCTGGCTTTGCACATTACTGCATTTAACTTTATTAAACATATGTTACTTTACCTGTGACACTGTGGTCTTTGAGATCCTTCAGCAGTTTGACCCTGAGGTGAGGGAATGGATAGTATGGACCTTTTCCCTGTTGTGCATACAAAAGGGAAAGATGTAACTAATCTTCTGCACTCACATTACATGTAAGGTATCTGTTTCATTAGATGTCAGAGACTGCATACTGTTATTATAGTATCTTTGTAAGCCAATTATTAAAGCATTTTATACCAAACACGGCCAGCGTAGTAAACAACTAGGCCGTAATTTCTCTATTGTGAGATCAATAAAGTTTAAATAATTTTCATTATTATTATTCAATTGTTAGATTTAAAATATAACATAGAAAACGACGAAAAAATCATAAATAGTTCTTAAAATAATTTGATTAATATAACTAAAATGAGAATTAATTAATTAATTATTATTCAATTATTTCTGAGATCACATTTACAAATTGCAAAGACCTATTGTTGGTGGAACAGAATTTAAGCCAAAATGCTGTGGGAAAACTAACAACTAATAAAACTAACAAAAACTCTAAATTCTGTTTCTCAAAAAGTTTTAATATTACACAAGACCATTAAAAAAGAATTGTAATACAGAATTCTTAGATTTTGGTATCAGTATTCATGAAAAATATGGCTTGGTTGACACTTGCTTTGCTGACAATGAATGACACACTCCACAAGAAAGGTAAGCCAGTAAAGAGCATTAATTAAAAAAAAGCTAGATGTTCACAGTATTCAGTCTCAAAGTATATTAATGGAAAATTAAGTGGAAGGAAAATGTATTTTAGAGGGGCAGAAACAACAGGGATAACCTTAGCATTGAAAAGATTGTAAAGCAAAGCCCAAGCTCAAGAGTTTGTGGGAGATTTACAAGGCATTAACTTCCGCAGGCATCAGTGATGGATGACACACATACCCAGGGCCTCGGCAGGAACTGCATAAATTATTGTGGTAAGCCATTGCTGAACCAGAGAGTATTTCAAAAGTGTATTATTGGACTGATAAGAAAAAAAGATCGATCTGGTGGCCAGTGCTCCAAAGTCATGAAGTTTGCATTTTATATGGAAGATCAAGGTTCTAGAGTCAGGAGGAAGAGTGGAGAGGCACAGAATCCAAGCTGCTTATGATTCATTATTAGTCAGCTTGACCAGTCAATGATTATTTGGGGAGCCATGTCATATGCTGGTGTTCATCCTCTATGTTTAATCAGCTCTAAAGGCACACAACTGTCTACAAGGAAACCTTAGAGCCCTTCATATCTCTCTCTGCAGGCAAGATTTATGGAGATGTCAATTTCATGTTCCAGCTGGACTTGATACCTGCTCAAAATGACAAAAGTACCAATACCTGCCTCAATGACCATGGGATTACTTTGATTGATTTTTAAGGAAACATGCCTGACCTAAACCCCATGGATAATTTTGGGGTATTGTCAAGAGGAAATGAGACACACCAGTTATTAGAACAACCTCAGGTTCCTTAACACCAAAGTAGACCCACAGACTGATCATCCCCTTGCAATGTTACAATGATGCTGCAATTCATGCAACATGAGCCCCAGGAAAGTATTGAGTGCATATAATGCACAGTACATGGAAATAATTTTCAGTGGGCTTACATTCCTTTATTAAAAAGATCTTTGTTTGGTCTTATGTAATATTCAAATTTTAAGAGGGAAGAATTTGGGGTTTTCATTAGCTGTAAGCCATAATCATCAAAATTAACTGAAATATTTCACTGTATCCAAGTTGTCCATAAGGTTTACCTTCTCAGCTGTATTACTTTTAAATCATATTGCGATTTACTGATCTGCACTTGTGCGAATTGATGTTTAGTGTTTTTCTTGTTCACCTGTCTCTTTTCCTGTCCGTTCTCTAGCCGTCCGTCTCTTGGTTTGTCAAACCAGTCTGTCTCTTCTCGTCTGAGGTGATAAGCTATGGGAACAGAAGTTTGTGCAAATTTAAAAGCATTCTAAATTTGGATGTTTTTAATCTTGCAACATAAGATGTGTTGGATTTCATTTAAATGGGACTTCATGCTATTAAGCACAAAACTAATTATAAAAGATGAAAACGTATTGTGAATGGCAAAAGAAACACTGATTTTAAAAGAAGCAAAAAATTTATTCCTTTGGGAATAAATTATTCAGAATTATTTAAGTGTGTATAATCTAATACTAAAAGGCAAAAGAACCCTCTATGAATGTAAATGTTGGGTATTGTATGTATAATAACTATTAACATTATCAATATACCTCAATTGAAAGCAAGTAGGTTTTATTCAAAACATATTTTATTACATTTGCAAAGTTTCAGATAAAAAATAAATTTGTTCCAAACTGCATTATAGTAGAATCTGTTCACAATTCTGTTTATTTTCCCCAACATTTATTCTTAATTTCATGGTGAGGTGCACTGTATTTGTGATGCCGGTTAATATGTTAGTTCATGGATAACTATAGAACTAAACTAATACTCTACCATTAGTTGAATCGTCTCTGTTCAAAGCCGTCAGGGAATCACATAGCGCTGGAATCAAGGCAAATTGGTTTACATTGCAAAATCATGGCAATTACTGTTTTAACCAGACAGAATAAAAACAATTCTTGAAGAAAAAAAAATATTCTGAGCTTCAGAACTGACTTATTTCTTTGTGGTCGTTTTTTCCTGTTTGTTCTGCAGCTCCACCAGGTAAGACTTTGGCACGAAATTTGAAACAAAATTCATGTAATAATAAGAGCCTATATGTTTAAGCCACAAAAGGAAATGGAGGTAACGAAATGTTCCGGGCAAAAGTGCATGTAGTTTGTCAGTAAGACCACAAAAAAAAGGTAAAAAAATATGTCCCTGGTGAACATTTTAAAAATTGGTGAAGAGATGGAGGATTATCGGGTGGATCCGTAGATGATACAAAAGTTAAGCCTGTATACTGGTTCTGATTAATCATTAACCACAGTGTGCTAGGTAACTGCTATGTTTTTTGGTTGAGATGCATCAAATTCAATAAGCACACATTTTGCCTGAGACACAGAGGATCTTATTAGTTCTTTGAACAATGAAGTCGGTGTTATTTAATGAAAAAAAAAAATTGTATTATGTAAAAATTTCTTATTTATGTTAATAAGTCACTTTAATCCATTTTTGAGCTGAAACATTGTAGTATCTTTGGTCAAGCCAATAATCCAACAATGGGGGGTTAAATCTAATCAGAGCTGGATCTGTACATAATTGACTAAAGATTGGGTTTCTGAAAACATCAAAATAGGGCTGTTTTGAACCTAGCAGTTTTTAAGAGTACCTTTCAAAAGGTCTCTCAGTGCTATTAGAAATAAAAAACAATAAACAATATTTTTCCAAAGTCTGAATATTTTGGGGTTTTTATCAATTTGAACATATCTTTTTGCTATTTGACTTAAAGTGTTTGAGTTTTACCATCAAAGAATACATAAAGGGCTGTGTACACCTGTAAATCTTGATTACAAAAGGTAGTAATACCCATAAATACAGATAAAACTATAGAAAGAAAATAATAAAAGTCATGCTGTACACACATTTAAACACAATTAAACACCCAGACTACCTTAAAACAGAAACTTAAAAGACAAGACATGCAAGTTTAAGATTAAAATTTATTATGCAGAAATAAAGGTTTTCATCAAATGTAATGCATTTCAAACATTCTGCTGTGACAATGGCATCTTTTTTTTATCCAAGAATGCCCTTGATTCTAAATATTTAGATAGATAAATACATTTAGAAACTGTTACATTACATTTGATGTAGTTGGAACCAAAATGAGTCATGCATGAGTCTGCCATGCAAACAAAGAAAAAGATTAGACTACATATGGAATGTAAAGAGAAATGCTGTGCAATATACATGCAAGCAAATTCAATAAAATACAGACAAAAGTATGCATGCACCTCAGATCTTAACAGACAGTCCTTGATGGGTGACGAAAAGATCATATACAACAAAGTAAATGTTGAGCAGAAGAACAAAAATAAATTAAAAAGAAGCATGCACATTTTAGAATATTATTCAGAAGCTAAATATTTATGTAATACAAGATAGCACACAATACAGATCATACCAACAAACTCTTATTCACAAAACACTTAAAATGAAAAGAGAGGCAGTCTTATAAGTTTGTCTTTTACCTTCACTATCAGACATTGTGCCCTGAAGATCATCCAGCAGTACATAACTCCTACCCCTTGTTGGCTCTTCTCTTATGTGTTGCTGCGGCTGGGAATCTTGTAGGGACATACAGGAACCAAACTGGTCCCTTGAATCAGCAGAGATAGGAGGCAGAGGCCCAGCTGATGCACGGGCCATGCCCATTGGTTGCCCAACAGGGCTCAATGGACTCTCTTCCTCTGAGTTCTGTGCCACTATAGGTATTCGCCCACGGCCACTTTGCACAATCGGAAGGCTAGTAGGTTTGGTGCGACCAGAGGGGGTTTGATATTTCAGACCATCTACAGATGATTCTCCATCTCCTTTAAGCCTCAGTGAAGAGCTTGAAATGTCTCTTTTGATTGACAAGTCCAGGCCGTAGCAAGATGTAGGTCTGGACGAGGGTCTTGACCGGCTACCACTAGGATAAGCAGAGTCCAAGCCCAAGCTCTGGCCCAAATTTAGGGAACCAGCTAAATTGGCTCCCAAAGTAGATCCTAGATACTTTTGTTGTTCTGCAATATTCTTACGAAGGCCAAATGTAAGTTCATCCTGCAACAGCCTACTGGATCTTGGGGAAGCACTGGTAGATCCCAAATAGTTATAATCAGTTTCCAAACCCCTGCTGTCTGTAATAGAGGAATACTTGGAGATTTTAGGATCTAGTAGTGGAGGTTTGTGTTTTTGGTACAACACTGATGCTGGGAGTTGTTTTGCCGCTTGCTTTTCAAGCGTAAGTCGACTGATGCTATATTTATCTGACTTTGGATAGTGTCTTTGGGAGTAGCTAGAGACACCAGAACTTGGAGTATAGTAGTGTTGGGAGAGACCTGCCAGTTGTTCTAAGTTTTCTGTTCCTCCTGTACTCCTTCTAAACTCGTGTTTGAGCTGCTGCTTCAGAAGTTTTAATTCATAGGGGTCCTCCATTGTATCTTCTTCATCAGGAGTCTTTCCAAAATTATGGAGCCTGGAGGTGGAGCCTAGATAGTCAGTAGACCCGAGATCTGCAGCGCTTCTACGCAAAAGCTTCTCTGCCTTAGCCAGCTCCCTTTCCGCTCGACTATAAGATGAAGACAGGCCTGTGGAGGTCTTTGCTAGCTCTGCAGCGTCTTCCAGCAGCATGTAACTCCGAGGTGTGTGGTGTTCCACCTCTGTGTAGTAGGAATCAGAAACAGCTGACATTGGGCTATCTGCTATACTTCCCACCTCCAGGGCTCTGAGGTCTAGATGGTTACCATATTTGTCGTACTTGACACCAAGATAAGCTGATGATGTGGGATCGGGCTGATGGCTAATGACATCATATTTAGTTGCATCAAGCTCTGATAGGAGGGCCGCTTGTCTGGCAGCTTTCTGCTGCAACAGAAGCATCTGCTGGTAACTCTGCTGTTGGGCAGTAGTAAGTGAAGGAACAGATGAGTAGATAGAGTGAGATTGATAGGATTGTGGAGTCTGATAGATAGACTGCTGGTACTGACTTTGAGGATATTGGTACTGAGAGTATTTTCCATACTCGTGCTTGGTTTGGGGAGGAACAAAGTCATCAAGTTCTGAGTGAGGAGCTGTCCTGGGGCGCTCAAGACCATGATCCTCAATGTCCTCATCTTCACCACCTTCCCGAACACTCCTAGTCTCTCGGATGTTACTAACCTCACTGTCTGACATGTAATCTCTATCCTCTGCAACACTCTGCAAGTAGGCCCTTTCCCTTTTCTCCCTTTCCTTTAAAAGTGCATCTTTTCTACGATTGATTCCCATCTCCAAATACCTAAGCTTAGCATCAATCTCTTTCTCCTCTTCGTCTAATTCTGCCTGTCTTTTGCGGAGCTTGGAAGACTCTCGCTCGACCACATCTAGCTCCCGATCAATGTCTTGTAGGATCTTGGCACGTGCCATGTTAGAATTCCGGCACATTCTTCTGCGGGCAGAGTTAGTGGTGTATGCCGTCTGTCCACTTGTTGTTGACTCTTCCTCTGAGGGGGGATTGGGCAGAGTCCTTTTTACCTTTTTTTGAGTGCCCGTGGGTGTGCCTCCTGATCCTTTCCCCTATAGAAAATAAAACAGTAAAATATCGATCACTTAAATCTTTAAATTAAGGAGCCCACCGTGTTAAAAAATGCGTAACATTGAAAAAAATTATTTAGTGTTTATTCTGTTAAGGCAGAAACATATTCAGCCTGTATTTCTTTCTTGTGTAAGGAAAAGTACTTGTGTTTCACAATTTATGTGTTGCTGTATCTTTTCCCATAAAAGTAAAAAATCATTAACTTGCACTGTATAGTCTCACAAAGAAGTAATTTGTTCACATCAAGCCTCTCTTAAAATCTGAGAGCTAAAGGTTTTCTACACGTTCAGCGTACGTTCCCCAACAGTTAATGAATTTATGAGATTCTCAGTGGTGAGTTGCCGATGGGGAAAATCAGCTTTCATATTTTTTCAAGTCAGGTCAAGTCAAGTTTATTTATATAGTGATTTCAGCAACAAGGCACTCAAAGCACCGTACATAAAGAAAACTGCTGCAACAGAAAAGCACTTCCCTAAAATACATCTAAATCAGTTTTACTCATTACAAAAGAAATTAAACCCCTAAACATTGGTAATGTCCTCAATATTTCCAAAACATTATAAAAGACAGTTCTTTACCATTGTGCAATTGTCTCTCATTTCTTATGGCAGTACATGAGATGGTAGTACTCACCGGATGGCCATCTCCATACTGGGTGCCAGATGTTCCTCTTTCTTCTCCTGTTGGACTCATGGGCTTTGGGTCAGACATGGAGCGCTGCATGGTTTTGGGTCCTCGAGGACTTGCTGGAGAGGATTTTGATGGGTCTGTATTTTCCCTTAGCTTTTGTGGGCTTGTATCACCTAGGGACTTGTCATAGGACACAAATTCAAGGGATTTGCTAGGTGATATACATGGAGATACAGGAGAATAAAGGACTTTGGGGGATTTAGGGTGGGCTTGAAGGGAAGAAAATTCTGGTTTGAGGTTAGCAGACTGGCCTATTTCTAAGGGAGTAGGACGTTTCTTTGGTGAGGTCCTTTCTGAGTCTGACAGCTCCATTCTCGCGTCCATTCGAATATTTCCGTCTGTGTCGGTTTGTATAGAAATTTCAGTGTGGGCTTGAAGAGACATCTCTGACTGTCCACCCCTATCACCCCTGGCAGTACGGGGACGACTCTGTCGGCTTCTCTGAGCCTCCCATTCCTCCTGATCCTCATCATCAGTCTGAACACAACTATCAACACTCTTTTTAACACTTTTCTTTTTTCTCCCTGCTGTGTAAGCTTTGCTTAATGATTCGTCCTCCTCATCGGTCTGACATCCACTATCAGTAATTTTTCGAGAAAGCACTGTGCCATCAGGTCCTAAGACAATGGCCTCCTGCACACCATATCCTGGGATGTCTGTACCTGGGTACATCTGCCGAAGCTTTTGTTCTTCTAACTGTGATCGCAACTGTTCTTGGAGTCGTTGTATTTGCTCAAGCTGCTGCTGTTGCTGAGCATATGTTTCTTTTTGCATCATAAGATGAGCCTGTCTTTCCTCCTCTTGTTGAGTCAGGATCTGCTGTTTCATGGCTTGCAACTCTTCTAATTCCTTCTGTACCAGGAACTGTTCTTGTTCACGGAATCGCTGAATCTCCTGCCGCTCCCATTCTAATTCCTCAGCCAAGCGCTGCTGCTTTAGCTTTTCCATTTCTAGCCTCTCTCGCTCTGCCTGATACTGGCCATCTCCAGGAACCATTGGGGAAGACAGAGCTTCCAGTGAAGCAGCTATAGCCTCCAGGGATGCGTCTGTATATGTGTCAAGGGATAAGGATGTTGTTGAAGTAGTTGTACCATTGACAGCAGTAATACCTCCCTTAGAGATCTCCAGATTAAGAGGAGCGTCTCCTTGTTCTTCTGTTGTGGAAATGGTGGAGAGAAAACTTTGAGATCTGGTAAGTGGTAAATTCTGGACATTGGACAGAGAAGGCATGGTGTCACTTGTGTGCATTCCTGAAAAGGTATTGTATGTTGTACTAAATATGGATCCTGGCTGGGTAGTAATTGCATATGTTGATGGGACTGGTGCTGCAACAGAGGAGTAGACCACTCCATTTGATGACCTTAAAACACTGTTTGTGCCAAAGAGTGAACTGACAGCGCTTGTGGCACTGGAATGGGAATATGGTGGGATTGTCATTCCTGCATAACTTCCTTTCTTGGAGTAGTCAACAGCTTCACCTGTCAAAAGTCAAAAATATATTTTTAGTCCAGATTTTCAGACTGTTTCATCTGAATCAAGCCATGCCTTAAGCCATGCCTTAAGCAAAAATATTGCCAAAGCAAACGTTAATCCTATATTGAGGTGAAACAAGAGAAGCAGGCACATGCAAAAATCTGACGTTGAACAACAAAGACAACAAAGTCCATGCAAACTAAAAAAAATATAAAAATGAAAAAACCACATTAGCCCTGAATAAGTGGAGGCAGTTCAAAGTGACATTTAAGTGACAGGTCTGCAATGTCACTGCACTGACCTGCGTCTGATATCTTCGCTGAGGTGAGATCTACTGCTCCCTCTGCTGTGACACTGAAATTATAACTGTTCTTACTCTTGTACATGAATAGCCCAGCTTCTGCAAGATTGGTGTCTGACATGGAGGGTTTGATTCCACTAAACCCTCTCATGCCATAAGGTGTTCGGTCAAACTGATAATGATCATCACGATATCCAAAACGATCTTCAGGAAGAGGTGTGGTAGGCTGCTGAGTTGCACAACTTCCTGCAAACGGCAGCTTGTACACAACATCACAGCATACAGTTCTCTTCCCTGCTGTCAGATCCACTGGTTTGCCATCATCTGTGATTGCGGTGGTAACCACATGTGCAGATGTCACATCAACTGACACCAAAGTATTAAAAGGTTTTGAGGTACTAAGATCAACAGCTCCTGCCACTGTGGTTCTTCCTGTAATTAATCCATTGGCAACACAGGTTGCAACAGAAGGGGGTGGAACAGTGACTGGCATGGCTTGAAGACCTCCCGTACTTGTATTTGATCCAACTGAAAGGTTAATTGGGATTTCGGTAGTAGCAAGAGTGGAGGGCTGAGACTCAACTGGTCGATATATAATTTGAGAAACAGGTTCAAATGCCTTGTTTTTGGTTAGCTGAAGGGGCACTGAAGAAGCTTGAGAAATCTCAACATTGTCACTTTGCTGGATTGTGGCAGAACAGGTCACAATAGTGATGCTGTCAGTTACTATAGAAACAGTGGATGATTCAGCGCTGAGGTTAACCACAGGTGATTGCACTGCACTGGTGTGACGACTGACATCACTCACAAAAGATTGACGTCTTGGATCTGGGCTAGTGGACAGATCAACACCAGTCATATTAAAATCTGAATCTACCTTCACAGTTCTAAGATCTACCACCTCAGACGGTAGAGAAGTCGCCTCATTCTGTGCTAGTATCTGAGGCTTTGGCTTTTCCATTGACATTGGAACACCAGTTGCCCTTGGAGCTGGTACTGGTTGTGGTGGTCTTTCATGAACAACAGAAACAGTAGTTCTTTGAACTTCAGTAGTAACCACTTGAGATATGAGGTTAGGTAAAACAGATGGCTTTGCTGAAGCAGATATAGCCTCAATTATGTGGCAAGAACTAGAAACATGTTTTTCAGGGCTACAAATCTCTTGTTTTTCAATAGACTCTGTGACACGAGTGTATGCCAGAGGCACCCTGCTTGTCTGAGGAGGAGTAGGTTGTTGATGTGGACATGATTGTTGATGCGGTGGTTCATAAAAATCGTCATGCTGTGAGGGAGATGCCGGTCCAGGACCAGAGGGGGCTTGAGTGGTGACATTGTCAACTGGAGAGCTAGGCTGGGATGGAAGTGTGATGACTACATACGTGTCACGAAGATTGCTGGAATATCTTGGGGAAGGAGGAGACTTTGGTGAAGGTTGAAATGTCTTGCCCTCTGCAGAGGGGCTCAAATTAAGAACTGAGTCAATCAGACAAGTGGGAAGTACAGTAGGTCTTGTTGGAAGAGGGGCATGAGCAGGTGAAGGTGGCTGTGAACCAGGCTTTGGTGCAATTGGTGGTTTAACAGCATGTCCTGGTCTGTGACTGTCCACAATCCCAACAGGAATGGCTGGCTTTGGAGGAACAGGAGGTGGAAAATTAGGTTTGTATGTTGGAGTAACTGCTTGTCTCACAGGTGATCCTTGGGGTGAAGTCACAGGCACTAGCTCTGCTTTTTTCATAGGTGCTGAAGCCTGCGGTGGGAGTGGAACTGGAGCTTTCCTGGGAAAAACTGTGGGTTTTGGTGAGGTGGGTGGAGGCTGGGGTGATGAAACAGGCTCTTCTCCTTTTTCCTGAGAATTAGCCCTGCGCAAAATATTCGGCTTAGGGGGAACAGGGGGTGCTGTAGACACTACACTAGATATACTAGGTGTGTACTGGGGGACTGTTGCTATGGGTGACACATTAGCAATCACAGAAGCCGATGATCTTGGAAAGGTACTTGAAAGGTCCACAAGTTCAGCCTTAGATGCTGAAGTTTCAATACTGGGTTGCTTTTCTGATGTAGTTGATGAGGGAGCCTCAGATACTTCTTTCACAAGCTCAAATTCCTTTGCTGATGTCATATCTGGTCCTGTTACCTCCTGTTCCTTTTTAACTGTACTTTCATCATCAGATGATAACTCTCCAGAAGAGCACTGTGTAACCCTTAAGTCCGGAATGGGATGAAGAATCTTTTTTGATGAAGTAGTTTCCACTTCTGGCTCAGGCTGAGTAGGGCTTGTTCCTGGTGTCAGAACTCTTTTCATTAGCTCTTCATAGGCTGTTTCAGCATCCAACAATGGCTTTCCATATTTGTCTAATGTTACTGTGCCACTTTGGGGGAAAGTATTTTCAGCAGGTTGCAGCACAATTTTTGGATTAGGGGTGGTTTCATTTTTCGGCTTTATATTTTCATATTCCCGCTCTAGCTGCATGAATTCCTTTCTTTTCTTAATCATGTCCTCATAAACTTCATCGGGTGATCTCAGTTTTCTGGGTTCAACAGGAATAGAAATTTTCTCTGGTTCTTCCCGAACAAAAGAATTGTCAAGAAGGGAAGGATAGACATAGTCTTCAATAAGCATGCTGCCATAAACAGATTCTTTTTCTGCTTGAATTTCACCTTTATCAACTGTTGGAGATTTAGCCCTTAGCATGATTTCTTCATACGCCTCATCAGCAGATTTGAGTGCTTTCTTCTGAGATTTATCAGTGTTTTCATCATCTGTTGGAGAGTGAAGAGATACCGATGTAGGCAGCTGATATGTTTTTTGGACTGCTGCAATCTTTGCAGCGTGGATCTGAAACCCTTCAGGATCTGATTCAATACTGGGGGAAAAATCAGAGCAAGAAGACCGTCTGATCTCCTCCATTTCAGCTTCCTGTCTCTGCTCTTCGGTTGGTGAGGCGTCTTCAATAGGAGAAAGATTGCTTGGAGGTGTCTTTGAATGCTCCCGCCTTCTTTGGGCCCGGATCTCGTCTTTGTCTTTTTTGGATTTTTTCCCTGAGCCCTTTTGTTTTTCTTGCTCCCTGAGCAGTTCTTCCTCCTCCCGTAACTCCTCCTCCTCTGAGGAGTCCTCAATAGTTGGCAACATTTGCCCAGTCTGTCTGTGCTTGGCTTTTCTGTGCTGTTTACCCTCACCAGTACGGACATGACTTGGACTGCTGCTGTCACTATCCTCATCCAGGGATGAGAGAGATGTTGGCGATGTTCCTGGAGTAAAGCTAGATGCGTGTAGACTAGATGACCCCTCACCCCTGGACCGGTCATCTGGAGAGTCTGTCAAGCTTTCCATTTCAGGCTCTCCATCTGCACTGGGTATACTTATAGGGCTGCTGGTTACATTCAGCTCAAAAGTTTGTAATTTGCAAACAGCAGCAATGCTCTGGTACTGTTCTTCTTTTTGTTCTTGTCCATCTCCTTTGATAACATCAGACTTGTCCACTAAGGCTGTGATTTCCTTAACATCCTCATAGTCGGCACTAATAGTACTTTTCTTAGTTAAGCGTCTTGTTTTTCCTGTTGTGCTCTTCTCTATACTCTCTGCTTTCTTCTCTTCTTTTTGCTTCTTCTCATCCTCTCTGATCTGTTGCCTGACTAAACTTTCTTCATCCGATGGAGAGGCATCCTCATTCTCACTCATTTCTATGATTTGTTTTCTGATAAACTCCTCATCATCTCCTGACATTGGGCTTTCTTTTCCAAAACTTTCACTGCTGTCATCCAGGGAATCTGCCTTGACATCCATTGGCACAAGAAGTTTTTTCTTTGAAGTACTGCTGGCATTCTTCTCTGAAAGTTCTTTGTCCTCTTCTGAACTTGGAGAATCAGGTGACAGAGGAAGAACCTCCAATTTGCGTCTGGTCTTTAAAGTAACAGTCTGTTTCTCCTGCTCTGTGCCCACCTGGGCCTTTAGAATAGGAAGCACAAAACTTTCTAGTTTTGCTAGGTCTGAAGGGCCAATGGGACTGCATTCTTTAGCCTCCACTTCTTTCAATTCAGGCTCTTTCAAAGTCTCCTCTGTTTTAATCTGATGAATAAAAAAAACATTCTTGTTACTTCTGGAAATAAACATAACTTATTTAAGACAGTTTTTGAACATGCTTGTATTCTGTATGAAATTGCTGATATATACAGTAATGATCTATCCCTCCATCCATCCATCCATCCATCCATCCCCTTAGCTAATTTACAAAACTGATCATTTATTTCATTTCATATTTCAAATAATGGCTTTTACACTCAAAAGCATTTTATTACAATTAAGGAAATGAGCTATAAATGCACAAGGGTGTAAGTAACTACAGCTACATTTGCTAGACACTACAGTCACCTCAATATCCTCATCGCCATGCTTTTCCAAAGGTTTAGCTTTTGCTTCCATTTTCTCCTCCACACTTTCTTCCTTCGAACCTGCATCGTGATTACCATCTACAGACTGGATTTTAGATTCTGGTAGTAGGAATGAAGGTACTAAAGCAGGGACATGCTCTGAAGCTTCATGCTTCTCTGAAGTGGAGCTCACTTCTACATCAAACACTGTATTGTAATCTTTGTCACATTCAGCATTTGCTTCAGATACTGAAATAGCTTCCTGCAGGCTGCCAACGACAGGCTGTGACTCATCCTCGTTCTTGTCAGTTTCTGCTTCCCTATCCTTGACTGATGGCATAACAACTTTATCAGGCTCCTTTTGATTTTCTGCTGCACTCAAGCCAGTCTCTGCCTCACCCTCAAAGTCATTCTCCTCACAGGTTATTTTGCTGGGTTTTGTTTCAATGATATAAGTTGAGGAAGACACAGGTTGCACACTTTTAACTGGCACCTCAACAGCCCCCATTTCTTGCTGCCTTGATTCGACCGGTGGTGGATCAGAGATAACTGCTTTGTCAGACTGTTCATCCACCTCTAACATAGCATCCTCCAGGTTTGGTTTTCTTTTCTGTGATTCCTCACTTGATGCAACTGCCCAAGAGTTTTCTTTGTTTTCTGATTTCTCTAACAGTGGTACTGTCTTAACGGGGCTTCCTTCAACAGCATCAGACTTTGTTTCTTGTTGTATATCTTTATTTATATGAAGGTCTTCTTTCGGCATTTCCTCTGGGGCAGCTACTGCTGCCACACTTTCCTTTTCTACCTCCTTTATTTCCATTAGAATACTTTCCGTTTCAGTGTTGCCCACTGCTTCAATTAGACCTGCTTCAAAACCATGTTTTCTGAGAACTTTTTGGTCATTTGTGTTCTCAACCGTTTCTTTATTAATTCTCTCCTCTTTTAATGATTTCCCTTTATCTGATTTTACCTCTGCTGCTCCTGGTGTGTCTACATTTATTTGAGTGTCAACTGCCACCACTTCATCATGTTTTGTAGTTTTATTCAGAGCTATTTTCTCATTATCAATAGGTTTCACCGAGTCTTTTGTTTCATCAGTATTCTTTTTATTTGCTTTCTCTGTAACAGATGTTTCTTTTTCCTCTAATGGAGCTACAACAGGAGGGAAAGTATCTCCTAGATTATGTGGATCTACCTCCTCCTCTTTCTCTATAAGCTCATTTTTTGTTTCAGTTACCCGACTAACTTCCTCGGAAGATGCAAAAGAGTTTTGATCTTCCACGACCAAAGAAATGTCAAATTC
>JAHHUM010001458.1:751922-964835 GCA_036173005.1 Crenichthys baileyi
CCTGGGTTCCTCCTAATGCAGGACAATGCTAGACCTCATGTGGCTGGAGTGTGTCAGCAGTTCCTGCAAGATGAAGACATTGAAGCTATGGACTGGCCCGCCCGTTCCCCAGACCTGAATCGGATTGAGCACATCTGGGACATCATGTCTCGCTCCATCCACCAACGTCACGTTGCACCACGGACTGTCCAGGAGTTGGGGGATGCTGTAGTCCAGGTCTGGGAGGAGATCCCTCAGGAGACCATCCGCCGTTTCATCAGGAGCATGCCCAGGCGTTGTAGGGAGGTCATACAGGCACGCGGAGGCCACACACAATACTGAGCCTCATTTTGACTTGTTTTAAGGACATTACATCAAAGTTGGTTCAGCCTGTAGTGTGTTTTTCCACTTTAATTTTGTGTGTGACTCCAAATCCAGGCCTCCATTGGTTAATAAATTTGATTTCCATTGATGATTTTTGTCTGATTTTGTTGTCAGCACATTCAACTTTTTACAGTACAAAGTATTCAATGAGAATATTTCATTCATTCAGATCTAGGATGTAATATTTGAGTGTTCCCTTTATTTTTTTGAGCAGTGTATATTAGGGCTGGGCCATGAATGTGTTAATTTTGATAAATCAATTAGAGAAAAAATGACACATCAACAAATGAACTGATGTAATAGCACTGTGTAGTGTAAACACATATGACATCTGAAATACTGTTTAAATAAGGAAATATTGGCTGGCAGAATGCACATGAATACAACACAATATGATCTGGGAGCCACCCTGATGAAGGGAGAGGAAAAAATATGACACTGTTACTATGCTAGCATACTTTTAATCTAGACAGTTTCTCCATTTCACTTTTTTCCATAATAATTAGTTATGCATCATTCACTGGGGCTGATGCAGTGGCTTAATAAAAGGACTGGGACAGTTGACCATGTCCTGGACTACAATTTTGTGTGGTGGCTCTTGAAGTTTTGACTTCAGCTGCAGTCCACACCTAGTGAATCTTTCCCAAACAGTGTGCTGTTAATCCTCGTAACTTGTGCACCTTTTCTTCTATAGTTTTTCCTTTTTCTCAGCTTCCCATTAATTGTTTTGGATACAGCACTCTCTACAGACAGCTTGTTTGGCTTGGTTGCTTAATACTGGAGACCGGTTCTGATGGACAACCACTATTCCCCATGATTGTGTAGGCCATAACATGGTCATAGAATAACATGTATTAATTTTATTAGTCTGATGTAACATTCTCATTTAATGATGATTCTTTTAGAGAGACTTGTAGAATCACAACTCTTGGAGATTCCAGTTTAATCCAACCATCTCATTTTTGTTGAGGAAAAATAAGTAATACATATGTTTCATTCACCACTGACTATTTAACTTGGTAAGAAGTATTTAAAAATCAAATTTCTGTAAATATCAGTCTTTTAGATGAAGTTTAGGTTAAGAACTAAATTATGAAATCATGAAAACGACACAGTAAATACGTTAATTCTTCATTAAGCCATTGATGTTTTCTTCATATAACAGAAATGTTTGTGCTTAGTCAGCAAAAGGTTAAACTTACATTCACTGCATTACCTCACCAGCTTCTCAATATTTCCTAACACCATGTATTCTGTATTGTACTATCTAAAGTTAGTACTCAGTTTGTGAGTGGAAAAACCTCCCTTCAACTTAAAGTTGTCTATCTCATGTTACTCCAGGTCCACCGTTCTGCAGCAGCAGTTCAACAAGATGGGCAAGGTGGAGACGGGCTCAGTTGCCCTGCCAGCCATCATGCGCTCAGGAGCTGGAGGTCCAGAGAGTTTTCAGATGGGTTCCATGCCCCAGGCCAAACAGCATATTACTAGTGGGCAGATGCACAGGGGACACATGCCTCCACTGGTAAAAACAACACAAGCTGTTTATGCTCTTTTGTTGGTAGTGGTGTTGTGGCTGGTTGGTTCACTGAAATGCAAGTAGAGCTAAAACCAGAGTTCCTGGGGGTTAGTACCGTACCCACTGCATTCTCTGATTTAGACAGCATTTAGCCTGATTTTAGCCAACATCTCTGTAGACTTTTTACAAATAGCTTATTTTCTTTTCAACCCCAAAATGATGCTCAGCTGTATAAAGTAATGTGTGCAGAGAAGGATTTATCCACTCTCCCAAAGCCAATCTTCAGGTCCTCTTCACCAGTGTCATCTACTCATAAGGTTTATACGTAGTCCACAAGAACAGAGAAATATGTTTCCTTTACCAGGGCTGCACCAACAAAATGATGTCATTTTGGTTTTGCAGACCTGGTTTGGGAGTATTTACAGCTTGTTCTTTGCACATTATGTGGGTGAAACCTTTTTCTTGCATGGTACACAACAGCAATTATAGAGAAAAAGCTGAAATCGGAGGGACCTATGAAGACTTCCCAAGAGTGTTGCTGTGGAGTTCTTGTGAACTATGAAATGTACTGGCCAGAAAGAGGTACCAGAAATGTGTCAGAATTTGCATTACTGAGGTTTATTTCCTTTTTGTTTCCACAGACATCAGCACAGCAAGCCCTAACTGGAACCATCAATTCCAGCATGCAGGCTGTCCAGGCGGCACAAGCCTCTCTGGATGATTTTGATACCTTGCCCCCATTAGGAACTGATGCTGTGAGTTTTACCTTTTGTCTACTTGGAAAAAATTATTCTAATTATGAAATGATTCTGAGACTGGTTAAGAAACTCTGAAATGACTAATTGGACATCTGAAGGGATTTTTTCCTGGCTCTTTATTTGTAGAACAGTTTGAATGATTCCGAATAGGAGACTAATAAAAGCTGTAGTCAGATGTTCTTGGCCTTGTTTCCTTTATAAATCAGAAATGTTCCTGTTGATAATGCTTATACCCAACCTCAAATACATTAGCAATAGTAAGGATGCAGATTCAGAAAATACTCTTTCAGTTTGCTTCTTTTTTTTATTAGAAGTGGTTTATGGAGCTGTTGCTACTCAATAGAAGAATCAACACTGCTGATTTACATTTTCATGAGGTTCCTAATGTAAATCACTTTGCTTTTTACTAATCTCAGCACTGACAAACATGCTCTCTGGACCTATCCCCTGTACAGTCCATTTGGGGCCGTTGACAGTTTTTGCATTATGTCCCTCTTTTTAAGGCATCCCAAGCCTGGCGCAAAAACAAGATGGATGAGTCCAAGCATGAAATCCATTCCCAGGTGGATGCCATCACAGCAGGCACAGCATCTATGGTCAACCTCACAGCAGGTAGAAAGAAAAAAACATAAGGCTGATTTTCTGGGTCTGTTTGGCTTGTTGGGATGTTTCTCCCGCTACAGAGACTGTGTGTTCATACTGGGTTTAGAACCGACCTCATAGGCGTGGTAAGGCGTATTCGTCACTTCCTGTTTTGCACTTGGTGTATTGTTTGGTGTGTGAAGGCTCTCTCGTTTGATCTGATTTCTCTCTACTTTGATATCTCTTACTTGTTATAATACATAAGCACGTTAAAACACATACTTTCTGTTGCTGTATTTAACGTTTGGCGACTCTCTGTGTTTTACACGGTTTTTTCTAGTAGTGGTAAGGGGTCGCTAGCTTAGCGTTAGCTTTAGCTCCACCATGGCTACCCGTTCTGTGCGTTTCTCTCTCTAGTCCTCCTCCTCTCTCTTGCTCTCTGTGTCAGATGTTCAGTTACTCCTCTGCCTCCTTAGTGATAAATGGTACGTTCAAATAAATGGAAGCATTTTTTGTAGCCTTTTTGGAGGCGAGGTTGTTGGATTTGGAGTCCCGGCTCCGGCGTGTTTGAAAAACCCAGCAATAGCCGAGGCCCCTTAGGCCAGCGCGGAGCACACCAAGGGAGCTCCCCTGAATAAAAGAAAATTAAATGTTAAAAAAGCAGTCCCTCCGGCCAGAAGCCCGCGCACCGGGATCTCAGGCCGGCTGGGTGACGGTACGTAGGAAGCATAGTCTTAGATTCTCAGCCCACAGGTCACCCCACCACGGAGGTGGAGTCTGCGTTTTCTAATAGATTTTCCCCGCTCAGCGACACACTGCTGATAATCCAACTCTGGTAATTGGCAGCTCCATAGTCAGAAACGTGGCACTAGAGACACAGCGACCATAGTCAAATGTCTGCCAGGGGCCAGAACGGGCGACATCAAATCCTCTGAAACTGCTGGCTAAGGGATAAGCGTAATAAGTAAGATTGTTATTCACGCTAAGAGGTAATGACACCCGGTTTACGTACAATCGGATGGTCACTAAGTTAGTGTTGCTTCGGTGTGTAATTTGCAAAACAATGTCGGAATTCGTAATTTTCTCTGTCCCTCCCTGATCTGACCATGACGACATGTTTCGCCACATGCTGTCATTCAACCGCTGGCTGCGAGGTGGTGTCGGCAGAAAACGATGTGGGCTACATTGATATTGGGCACATTTTGGGAAACCGCTGGTTCTGATTCGCAAGACGGCATCCATCCCACTTTGATGAGCAAGCTCTTCTTTCTAGGAATCTGGCCGAATTTATTAGTTCTCCAAACCTCTGACAACCCAGGGTTCAGACCAGGAAGCAGGGTTCGTAGTTTAACACTCCGCTCTGCAGCTTCTGTACTGCTACCCACCCATTACCCTATTAAGACAGTGGTCGCGCCACGGCAAAAATTGAATAGATTAAAAAATAATCTAAAAGAGGAATCAGGAACTCTTCATAAAAATAAACACAACTCAGACTAAAAATAAAAAAAAACATATAAATGTGGCTTACTGGACATAAGATCTCTCTCTTCAAAGACTTTTGCTAGTTATTGACCTGATTTGTGACAATCAGATTGATTTATTTTGCCTCACAGAAACCTGGATGCAGCAAGAGGATTATGTTACTATAAATGAGTCAACTCCTACTAATTCTTTTAAATTTTCACATTCCTCGAAATACTGGGCGAGGAGGAGGAGTAGCAACCATCTTTCAGTCCGGATTATTGATTAGTCCCAGACCAATCAATAGCTACAACTCTTTTGAATATTTAATCCTTAGTTTTCCTCATCCAAATTTGCAAAGCACTAAAACACTTTCTGTTGTTGTTTTTGTACCGTCCACCAGGCCCTTACTCTCAATTTTTAGATCAGTTTTCAGACCTTTTTTATCTGATTTAGTGTTAATACAGATAAAGTTATTATAGTGGGGGATTTTAAAACTTCATGTTGACACTGAAAGTGATAGCTTAAATGTAGCCTTTAATGGTAATCTTAGACTCAATGGCTTTACTCAAAACATTAACAAACCTACCCACGTTTGTCTTCATTGCTCTGACCTTGTGCTGACATATGGCATTGAGTGTACAGACATAACAATATTTTCTCACCACCCTGTGCTGTCTGACCATTTTTTTAATAACCTTTGAGTTTTTATTTATAACCGAGTACTCCACACCTGAAAGAAAATGTCATTATAGTAGATCATTATCAGATGATGCTGTAACAACCTTTTAAAGAATCTGTTCCACTTTAATTTGCTCATTATCACTATAAAAACAGAGTGGAGGGCATAATTTTTGTTTCTTCCCCTTCACAAATTGATTCTCTTGTTCAGAGTGTTACTTCATCATTGCGTGGTGCATTAGACAATGCAGCCCCCTTGAAAAAGAGGAAATTAATTCATAGGAGGAAGCTCCCTGGTTTAATTCAGAGCTGCGTACTTAAGCACAATGTTAGAAAAATTGGAGCGAAAATGGCGCTCTACACACCTAGAGGATTCCTACTTAATCTGGAAAAATAGCCTACTGTTTGTATAAAAGACACTTCACCAAGCAGAACAACTTATTTCTCATCCTTAATAGAAAGAGAACAAGAATAATCCTAGTTTTCTCTTTAGTACAGTTGCTAAACTTACACAGAGTCATAGCTCTGTTGAGCCATCCATTCCTTTAGCTCTCAGCAGTCATGATTTTTATGGGATTCTTCCAAAATAAATTGATTCTATTAAGAGAATCTTGAACAATCTCCCAGAGATGATTACTTCATCCTCAACAAGTGAGACAACATTGGAAATAACTGTAGAACCTGATCTGTGTTTGGACTGTGTTTTGATCCTGTGGAGCTTCCAGAGTTATCAGAAATATTAGCTTCATCTAAACCTTCAACTTGTATGTTAGACCCGAATCCCACCAAATATTTAAGGAAGTGTTCCCTCTGATTACCAGCCCCATTTTAGAAATGGTTAATCTATCTCTAGTAAATGGATATGTACCACAAGCTTTTAAGGTAGCTGTAATTAACCTTTGCTTAAGAAACCTTTGCTTGATTGAGATGACTTAATAAATTACAGACCGATATCCAATCTTCCATTCTTATCTAAAATTCTTGAGAAAATAGTTGCTAATCCAAATGTGTGGAGCATTTTACACAGCAATGACCTGTTTGAAGAGTTTCAGTCAGGCTTCAGAGCTCATCATAGCACTGAAACAGCTCTGCTGAAAGTCACTAATGATATTCTTATGGCCTCAGATAATGGACTTGTGTCTGTACTGGTTCTGTTAGATCTCAGTGCTGCAATTGATACAGTTGAGCATAATAGTCTCTTAAAAAGGCTGGAATATACTGTAGGGATCAGGGGAACAGCGCTAGGCTGGTTTAAATCTTATCTGTCTGACAGATTCCAGTTTGTTCATGTAAATGATAAATCATCTTTAAACTCCAGGGTTAATTGTGGAGTACCACAGGGTTCGGTACTTGGGCCAATTTTCTTTACTATATATATGCTTCAAATAGGTAAAATTATCAGGCAGCATAGGATAAATTTTCACTGTTACGCTGATGATACTCAGCTTTACTTATCTATAAATCCTGATGAACCCAGCCAGTTAGATAGACTACAAGCATGTCTTGAAGATATTAAAACTTGGATGACTTTAAATGTTCTGCTTCTAAATTCAGACAAGACAGAAGTTGTCGTCTTTGGACCGGAGTCTTTAAAAAAGAAGCTGCTTAGTCAATCACTTAACCTGGATGGCATTAAATTGACCTCCGATAATAAAGTAAAAAACCTTGGTGTTATTTTTGACCTGGACATGTTATTTAAATCCCATATTAAACAGGTTTCCAGGATTTCCTTCTTTCATCTCCGGAACATTGCCAAAATTAGAAATATCCTATCCAGGATTGATGCTGAAAAACTAGTCCATGCATTTGTTACTTCAAGGCTGGACTATTGTAATTCTTTACTATGAGGATGTCCACAAAATGCAGTTAAAAGCCTTCAGCTAATTCAAAATGCTGCAGCAAGAGTTCTGATGAAAATTAAAAAGAGAGATCATATTTCCCCCTACTTTAGCTTTCCCTTCATTGGCTCCCTGTTAATCCAGAATAGAATTTAAAATTCTCCTCCTCACATATAAAGCCCTTAATGATTTAGCTCCATCATACATCATAGAGCTGATTGTTCCATCTTCCTAACAGAGCACTTCGTTCTCAGACTGCAGGTTTACTGGTGGTTCCTAAAGTCTCTAGAAGTAGAATGGGAGGCAGATCCTTTAGTTATCAGGCTCCTCTCCTGTGGGAACCAGCTCCCAGTTTTTATCCGTGAGGCGGACACCCTGTCTACTTTAAGGCTAGGCTTAAACTTTCATTTTTGATAAAGCTTATAGTTAGAGTGGCTTAGGTTATCCTGAGCTATCTCTGTAGTTATGCTGCTATAGGCTTAGGCTGCTGGAGGACATAATGACACTTTCATCCTCTTCGCTACTTTCTCACACTACTCCTTCAATTTTGTATTATTTGCTGTATTTCAGCTTTTAACTTTTGTTCTCTCTCTTTCTCTCCCTAGAAGCTACACCTGGCTGACTCTGTGTCTACTTGTGACAACTGTCTGGAGAGGGGGCGTCTTCCGGGCTTCTGCTGCGACGGCTTGGTGCTCACCCTCTGCGATGATCCACATGGCCCTGTCTTTCAGTGTTTAAACCTTTCTCTCTCCTAGACATAGCTACTGACGGAGCTTTTACTGTAACTAACTCTATGTGCTCTCTTCAGACTCTAACATTGAAACTGACTCAGAGTTTTTCTGTTCTTTCCTTTCTAGTGAAAACGACTAAAGGAGCTACATCCATTAACATTTACCTTTTCCTTCCCATAGAAAGTACTCCTGGATCAGTGCTTCTTTGTTCTCTTTGTGTCTCTGCTCTGTTCTCTCTAACCCCCAGTCGGTCGTGGCAGATGGCCGCTCACACTGAGCCTGGTTCTGCTGGAGGTTTTCTTCCTGTTAAAAGGAGTTTTTTCCTCTCCGCTGTCGCTACATGCATGCTCAGTATGAGGGATTGCTGCAAAGTCAACGCCAGTGACTGACCACTGTCTCTACATGTTCATCCGGGAGGATTGAATGCTGCAAGTCACTGACTGGATGCAATCTGCTGGGTTTCCTTAGATAGACAAACTTTTTATCCAATTTGAATAAATAACAGAATCTGACTGCACTGTTCAATGATTCGGATTAATTGGAATGTATGTACCTGACTTTTGTGAAGTGCCTTGAGACGACGTGTTGTGAATTGGCGCTATATAAATAAACTGAATTGAATTGAATTTTAGATATGTTAGAGTTGTAGAATTGTTACATGTCTCTCCGAGACAACTCTGAGATCAGAGTAGGTTACTTGTACCTTGTAGAGAATACTGCTGTAAAGGTCACTTCAGTGACCATCAATTAGTTAAGTACTTATGGTACAATTAATGATGACATCACCTGCCTGCATTGTTTAATAACTAGGATCAATTTAGAATGTATGCAATTGACTTGGTATCTTTTTTTTAAATGCCTTGAGGTGATAGTTGTTGTGAATATACGTTATATAAATAAACTTAACTTTCAATTCAATTCAGTTTTATTTATATAGCGCCAATTCACAGCACATGTTGTCTCAAGGCACTTCACAAAAGTCAGGTTCATCCTTCCAATTAATCCTAACAAATTGAACAGTGCAGTCAGAGTTGGTTATTAAAATTGGATAAAAAGTTTTTCTGTCTAAGGAAACCCAGCAGATTGCATCCAGTCAGTGACTTGCAGCATTTCCTCCTCCCAACTGAATTGAATTTAATTAAACTGTTCTATAAAAAACACTTTTTACAAAGATTTTTGCATTGATATTTTACTTTCATTGAAATTAGGTTGTTATAGTTTCTGGTGTTTTATACCTAATGCATGAGGCAAATACTACTCTTTTAATTTAATTTCTAATGTGAATTACTTTCGGATGCGCCAGAGAAAATTATTTCCTTTGGGAATAAACGCTTTTGGCCTCTTTGTTCTAAGGTGATCCAGCTGAGACGGACTACACAGCGGTTGGGTGTGCAGTCACCACAATCTCATCCAACCTGACTGAGATGTCAAAGGGTGTGAAACTACTGGCAGCCCTCATGGAGGATGAAGGTGGAAACGGGCAGCAGCTGCTGGGTGCTGCCAAGAATTTGGCCAGTGCTGTTTCAGACATGCTGAAGACAGCTCAGCCTGCAAATACAGAGGTAGATCGCAGCTCTAGGAGGAGGAAACATGTTATGTTTGTCTATATCATTTATGCTTATGTTCTGTTCCAGCCTCGTCAGAACTTGCTGCAGGCTGCAGGAAATGTTGGTCAGGCCAGTGGAGAGCTGCTGTCTCACATTGGAGAGACAGACACTGATCCACAGTTCCAGGTTTGTCTTTATTGAAGCGTTCCTAATTTTTACAGCCTACAGTCAGAGAAAGGATGTATAATATAATATAATATATGTTTACACACATAGGAACTTGCGTTACATCCTACTTTTAATCCACAGAGATTCATACGATGTCAGCTCAATCTTTGCAGCCACAGCAAAATTTATGGGAATTTTTTTACCATTCTTTCAGAAGTGCATTTGTGAGGTCAGACTCTGATGTTGGATGGGAAAGCCTGGCCCACAGTCTGCACTTCAATTTATCTCAAAGGTGTTCCAGTGGATTGAGGTCAGGGCTGTCAAGTTGTTCCATTGCAAACTTGCTCATCCATGTCCTCATGGGCCATGCTTTGTGCACTGGTGCACAGTCATGTTGGAATGGGATGGGGGCATCCCCATATTGTTTCCACAGAAGTAGGAGCATTGTCCAAAATGACTTTGTATTTTTTATCCTAAAAGTTCATTTTATTGGAACCAAAGGGACTAAGAGTTCCTTTTATTGAAACTCAGAATAAACAGCCCCCATTCTAGAATTATGGAATTGCACCACTCAAGGTGGCAGCATGTTGAAGTAGCTCTGATTTAATTTCCCTTTGGGATTAATATAGTATTTTTAAAATTTAATTGATTCATAATCAACATTACATCAAACTTTACACCCGACACATGTAGTCAGGCAATGGCGGTTCTCTTGGCAACTGCTTAATCCAGACTCATCCACTGGATTGCCAGACAGAAAGGCGTCACTCTAGAAAACATGTCTCCGGTGTTCTAGAGCCCAGCCGGCTCAGTGATGCTACACCAATCGGAATAACATTGGGAGAACAAGTATTGAACATGCCTACAGAAATGTATTTAATACTATACTTCTTATAGAGAGAAACTTGTCACATACGTTGCCCAGGTGTTATTTTAACCCACTCCTTTGCAATAATTCTTCAAATCTTGAAGGTTACCGTAGTTCTAGACTTATTACCGTAGTTCTATAAAAAAAATGCCTTTAAGTGCTGAGAATTTACTCACCTTCTAAAACTTTCTGATGTTTGATGAATCTATTTAACAGCATCGGGTTAAAGGATCTTTCAGGGGTGCCAGATGGAGAACTCCCTCTAATGTTCAGATGCTGGTAACTAATGTGTCCTTAAGACAAACACATGAACTCCTTGTGGTTAATTAAGTGTACTTTATCTTTAAGGTTAATCAATAAGTCTTCTGCCTTTACAGCGTAGTGGCAATAAATACTGGATAAGTTTTCAGTTTGTTGTAGTAGCACTGGCTTGTGGCAGTGTTATTTATTGATTATAATAATGATCATTATAGAGCTTCATATTTCTTCCTTGGGTAATTTATCATCTACCAATCTGATTCAGATAAAATGTTCAACACACAGCTGTCTATTTTATATAGTCATAGCCCCAGTTTTCACAGTGACACAGAATTACATTACTAACAGAAGTACACAGTGATTATAAGCACATCTGTACCTTTTTAATGCATCAGTCTAATAATTAGATTGAGCGAGGGTTTTTAGCTTGACTCTTTTTACACCTACGCCAGTACTGATGATATAACAACACTAAAAGCAACCCACCGCTTACAAGACGAACCCCCTGCCACCATCACTACAGTTGCCCACTAAGCCATGGCCTGTGTAGAGATTTGCCCCCTGCTATCAGGTGGGTAAAACATTCACATTGGACAGTGGACACCCACCAACACTCATGTTATTTTATAGCGTATACATAATTGCCAGACAGAATATCATAAAGAGGAAAAAACAATTTAAACTCAACACTGCTGTTCATAAACTGCCAAAGGACCACTGTCAGCTGGCGTTGTTCTGGATAGAATCCTTCCCAAAACATATCTACTGTTCCTTTGATTCATTAAAGATTCACTGAATCAGAGGCTTTAACCACAGAACTCATAACATCTAACAGGTGTTCAGGAACGGTAAAGGAGCAGCAGAGGAGCTTCGTATTTCAGGAGTCATTAAGATTTCACAGTTGGCTGGAGAATCAGGAGTCTACTTTTCATCTTTCACTAAAACTGTCCTGGAAAAAAAATTCTCAGACCTAATAGTAATTATGTTCCTAATGATCAGTAGACATAAGTCTGCATAAGTCACATGGTTTTACTTACTTTTAATAAAATCAATATATTTTTGACGATTGCCTTTAGTGATCAAGTGTAGTGGGCTTAATTTCTCTTGTTGTTTAACAGCTGTGTGCTGTTTCCTGTCTCAACATTGGTCATCGGTAAATGTGTATCTTTAAACTGAATTCAGGGTCATCTCACTGAACCTGTTGCTACTGTAGAATTGGAAGAACCTGTCCTGTTGCAATCAATCTTGGCCTGTGTAGCATCTAAAACTAAACCTGATTGGAAAATGTTCTGATACATTTTAATTGATGAAGATGTTTTTCCACTAAGAGCAACACCTCCAAAAGGTGTATATATACATATCTCCTTCAGTTCTTTATTATATTTTATTGGTGACTTGGAATAGCCATCAGTAATGTAGAGAGGAATAATACAAAGTCTACCCACCAGAATTTACTAAGTGCTCATGCATTTAAGAAATATTATGGTGCGGCATCCATTAGATATCTATAAGGCAGACAGTCTAGAATAGTTATAATTTCATTGAAGTGTGTGTCTCTCCTTTCTAATAATATCTGTCGGCTCTCTTGGTTGGCCTTCCTACTGCTGATTTTCCAAATTATTTAGGTCAACTATTGGCTAATATTGATTAAGATGCTGATTGATTAGAGCTCTCTGATTTCACATTTAATCATGTAAATTAAAAAATATGGAGTCTCTGCAATCTTTGAATCAATAACGTTTCTTTTTAATTCACCATAATGTAATTAGTGTCTGCCCCTTTGTCACCCACAAGTGTTAATCGAACTGTTGTTTACTTTTGACAGGATATGTTGATGCAGCTGGCAAAAGCTGTGGCTAATGCTGCAGCAGCGCTGGTGCTCAAAGCTAAGAATGTGGCCCAGAAGACAGAGGACTCTGCCCAGCAGAACAGAGTTATTGCAGCAGCTACACAATGTGCTCTGTCCACGTCTCAGCTGGTCGCCTGCACCAGGGTGAGTATTGTGACCTGAGAGGTGTGCTGTTACTACAGTGTTAACTGTCCAAAAGATAAGAACTGTTATTGTAAAAATGTAGAGGTTCCTGTTAAAGTGCACACCAACTAGGCAGATCATTATGACCAAAGAAATCTATTGTGTAGAATATTGTATAAATATATTTCTACATTTTGTACATAAAAGTGGCTGGCAGTAATACAATGCCTTTTAACCTTTTCATATTTTGTCATGTTACAACCACAAACTTCAAGATCTTTAATTAACATTTCATGTAATGGGCTAACACAATGTTACATATTTGTAAAAGTGTACGGAAAATGAAATTCTTTACAAATAGAATCTGCAAAAGGGACCTGCTTATGTATATAGCCCCTCTGAGTCAATATGTTATAGAACCACTATTGCTGAATTACAGCTTTAAATATCTGTGGACTGAAATCTTTACCCATTTTTCTTTACAAAATAACGGAGACACATATGTTGGATTATTGTTCTGTGGAACAATAATCCAACATATGTCTTTTGCTGCCTCAGTCTTTTGCTGCCTCTAAAACAATGAAAAAATAAATAAATCAATATTTAGCAAACCCATGATGCCATGATGCTCCACTGTGTTTAGCTGTGGAGATGGTGTTTTTGTTGGTAATACTTGTTTTTATGTCAAGCATAGCATTTGGAATTGTTGCCCAAAGCTTCAAGTTTGCCTTCATCAGAACAAAGCACATCCTTCCACGAGGTTTTGGAATGTTTTCTTTGAGAAGAAAGAACTTCTTTGTATCCCTACTCCTTAGCATAGACATATAGAGAATATGCCAGATTGTCACATGTAGAACACAACCATTACTGGTTGAAAATTCCTTCAGTTTCTTTAATGCTGCTTTCAGCCACAATGTCTTCATTGTGCCTTGTATAGAAATAATGCTTCTGATCCTTCTCTAACCTCTCTGCAAACTTTGACTTTAGATAAAGGATGTACATGTGTAAAAGTTAGGAAAACCAAACAAGGACACCTAAGAAAAATTCTGGTTTATCTGATTAATATACAGTAACTAATGGTTAGAACTCAATATTGCTAAAAAATTAATTAAAAGATGCTTTAGGACAGTACTAGTTAAAGTGTGTTCACACTTTCAACCAGATTATAGGACCTTTTTGAATTTTTTGACATATTTGTCTGTTTTTCAGTTAAGTTGCATTAGATAAATGTCACATATGTGGAAAAAGTGTTAAAGTGATTTATTATAATTTCATTATTTTTAAATTGCCATCTAAGCGGGTTTGTCTCACCATTTAGAGACACTCTGACCCATGTCCAATGCTATACACACTTATAGTGGTCACTTTAAGAACTTTTTTTTTTGATGTGAACTTTTTTCATGACCTGTCTGGGGAAGATTGCTATATTACTCAAAACCACAGAGTAACAATAATTACACAACAGTTTGAGAGGAATGTTTGAGGTGTTGAGTTCACGTTCTGGTTCCACTTTCCTTTTGTGGCTTCTGAAGAAGGACCTACTGTTCCTAATATTAGGACAGTGGGCATAATTTTGTGTCTAACTCGTGTTATGTCTTTAAGTTAAGCCTAAACTCATTTTATTATTTTATCTTACCAAAAATGTTGTCTTTCCTCAAGGTGGTGGCTCCAACCATTAGCTCCCCAGTGTGCCAGGAGCAGCTGATAGAGGCTGGCAAGTTGGTGGCCAAGTCAGTAGAAGGATGCGTTGAGGCCTCACGGATGGCCACCAATGAAGAGGGCCTCCTGAAACAGGTTGGCCAGGCTGCCACAGGGGTCACCCAGGCCCTCAATGAGCTCCTGCAGCACATCAAACAGTACGCCAGTGGAGGTCATCCTATTGGTCGGCATGGAGAGGCCACTGACTGCATTTTGGATGTCACTGAAAAGATCTTTAATGCAATGGGAAATGCTGGTGAGTGAAAGTGGCCACCTTAGTGACAGCAAGACAGTACGGTACCAGTTGTGTTTCCAGTGATCCACTGATGGATGAAGCCCTGCCTCCAGCCGTCTAGTCGTTGTGCTGCTAATAATGGTACTATGTGACATTGTCACATTAAAGTAATCTGTGCGAAGCGATAAAAAATAAATAGAAAACGAAAACATAAATAAACTAAATACTAATAATGTTTGTATTATTTTATATATGCAAGAATATCTTGTATACGTTTTTTCATGTATAGAATGATCCACTGGGTATAATTATCTGGACCACAGCCCGGCCAGAACTTATTAAATACAGCTCAGGGGTTCTGATGTAAGGAGGGGGTGGCAGGAGAAGCAGAGAGGAGAGACGCTACTGTTTGGATGGTGAAGCTCCAAAGTTTGCCTGAAGAAGGTAACATTTTGGGCTTTATGAGGAAGTTTTTGTCTCAGCCATGGCGATAACAAGGACTTTAAAGCGCAAAACAGCAGACTTTTGACTGCAGTGAAGTTAGTGTTAGGTTGGTTATTAGAAATTTGTGCTCCTTGAATTTAGCGAGATCTTCCTCCCGTTTGATCCATGCATGCAGTCTGATTACAGGCAGCTGCTCCCTACCGGCTCCCTCCTCCTGCAGACACTGGTTCGCTTAAGGACTGTCAATAAATTTCCGAACCAAATACGCTGTTTCGTGGTGGTATATGTTTTTGCGTCTGAACAACTGTTCAGACTGATGTGGAGGAGCAGCGGCCCTACTCCGAGCCCCTCCCGGATGGCCGAGCTCCTCACCCTATCTGTAAGGGAGTGCCCGGCCACCCTACGGAGGAAGCTCATTTTAGCCGCTTGTATCCGGGATCTCGTTCTTTCGGTCATGACCCAAAGTTCATGGCCATAGGTGAGGGTAGGAACGTAGATGGACCGGTAAATCGAGAGCTTCGCTTTTTGACTCAGCTCTCTCTTCATCACAACGGAGCGGCACAGTGCCCCCATTACTGCGGCAGCTGCACCAATCTGTCTGTCGATCTCCCGCTCCATTTTTCCCTCACTCGTGAACAAGACCCCAAGATACTCCCCTCCAACCTGAAGAGGACAAGCCATCCTTTTCCATGGCCTCGGACTTGGAGGAGCTGATCTTCATTCCAGCCGCTTCACACTCGGCTGCGAACCGCCCTAGCGCATGCTGTAGGTCTTGGCTAAAGGGGGCCAGCAGGACCACGTCAGCTGCAAAAAGAAGAGACGAAATCCACTGGTCCCCAAACCAGACCCCCTCCGGCCCTTGGCTGCACCCAGAAATCCTGTCCATAAAAGTTATGAACAGGACCGTTTACAAAGAGCAGGCCTGCTGGAGTCCAACATGCACCGTGAACAGGTCCGACTTAGTGCCGGCAATGCGGACCAAACTCCTGCTCCGCAGGCAAAGGGCCCCCAATTCCATACTCCTGGAGCACTCCCCACAGGGCACCACGAGGGACACGGTCGAATGCCTTATCCAGGTCCCCATAGATGCAGAGAACATGGTCCACTCGGACTCCATGTCTCCAACATCCCCCGGAATCTGGTCAAAGCCCTCCTGGAGGTGGGAGTTCAATACATCCTTGGCCGAGGGCTCCACTAGACGTTCCCAGCAGACCCTCACTATGTGCTTGGGCCTGCCAAGTCTGTCCGGCTTTCTCCTCTTCCAGCGGATCCAACTCACTACCAGGTGGTGATCAGTGGACAGCTCACCCCCCCTCTTCACCCAAGTGTCCAAAACATGCGGCCGAAGGTCGGACGATATGACAACAAAGTCGATCATCGACCTCCTGCCTAGGGTGTCCTGGTGCCAAGTGCACTGATGAACACCCTTATGCTTGAACATGGTGTTCATTATGGACAATCCGTGACTAGCACAGAAGTCCAGTAACGAAACACCACTCGGATTCAGATCGGGGAGGCCATTCCTCCCGATCACGCCTCATATATGTATGTATGTATGTGTGTGTGTTTCTGTCTTGGCATCACAGTGAGAACCATTTTCCTGATTTCACCATCAAATTGAGGACCGTTTGTACCAAAGTGAGGACATTTTGCTGGTCCTCACGACCTATTTTGCTAACGGTTAGGTTTAGGACTAAGGCGTGAATTGACTTTAGGTTGAGGTTAGGGTTAGGCATGCACTGGTAATGGTTAGGTTTAGACTTATTGTCAGGGTTAGGGCATAGAAAGGGTGGAAAACGACTGAAAATCAATGGGAGTCAACACATGGTCCTCACTACATATAGCAAAACAAGAGTGTGTGTGTGTGTGTGTGTTCCTGTCTTGGCATCACAGTGAGAACCATTTTCCCGATTTCACCATCAAATTGAGGACCGTTTGTACCAAAGTGAGGACATTTTGCTGGTCCTCACGACCTATTTTGCTAACGGTTAGGTTTAGGACTAAGGTGTGAATTGAGTTTAGGTTAAGGTTAGGGTTAGGCATGCACTGGTAATGGTTAGGTTTAGGCTTATTGTCAGGGTTAGGGCATAGAGAGGGTTGAAAATGACTGAAAATCAATGGAACTCAATGGGAGTCAACACATGGTCCTCACTACATATAGCAAAACAAGAGTGTGTGTGTGTGTGTATATATGTGTGTGTATGTATATATATATACCTCTAATCTGCTCTACTTGTAGTGTTACAGTAAAGAACAAACCAAGTCAGAAAGGAAAGTTTTTGTTTTTTTTAAGAAATGTAAAAAAAAACTGTAAAACAAATAAAGCTAATAAAACGGTATATATTTCTACTTGCTGCTAAATGGAACATTTTTGTCTAACATTTTTTTTCCACCTTTTTAAATAACAGGTGAGATGGTTCGCCAGGCTCGCATCCTTGCCCAAGCCACGTCTGATTTGGTCAATGCCATCAAGATGGATGCAGAAGGAGAATCTGACCTGGAGAACTCCCGCAAGCTTCTGTCTGCTGCAAAGCTATTGGCTGATGCCACTGCTAAGATGGTGGAGGCTGCTAAGGTCTGCCTTCTGCAATGTCTATTAACTAAATCTAAACACTCTCATCTGTCTGCAAGTTGAGTGTGTAACGAGCTGCTGTCATGTTTTTCCAGGGTGCTGCTGCCAATCCTGACAGTGAGGAACAACAGCAGAAACTGCGAGAAGCTGCAGAAGGTCTGCGAAAGGCCACAAACGCTGCCGCCCAGAATGCAATCAAGAAGCGGCTCATCAACAATCTGGAGGTAAAATAAAAAAGCTCTTAAGGCTGAAGGGCAGGAGCATACCCTGGTTATAACTTTTGCTGTTCAGAATTACAGGATTTAAAAACCAAACACCTTTTATGTGTATTAGACTGCAATCTCTTTTCTTTTCTGTGCCAGAATGCAGCCAAACAAGCAGCAGCAGCTGCCACTCAGACAATAGCTGCAGCCCAGCACGCTGCTTCATCCAACAAGAATCAGGCTGCACAGCAACAGCTCGTTCAGAGCTGCAAGGTAAGCCCTCTACAAAAGACAAAGTGGTATACACAAGGTATACACAGAACAAGGTGAAGGAGACACAAGTCAGGCACTCCAGATCTTTGATAAGGCTCCCAACAAATCCAGCCCAGGAGCAGACAGTTTGGTAAACAAAATTTTCTAGAAAAACCCCTAAGTTTAATCCTAGAATCTGGACGTCACTGTTGCAAAACTCCTATCATGTGCTGAGATAAAGTATCCATGTTGCTGTTAGACAGGCAAATGTGATAAGTAACAAAATCTTTCCGCTTGTGAAGCATCATACTGGAATCTTTATGCCGTGAAGTTGCCTCACCCCTTCAGGACCTATGTAGGATTTACTGATAGATTCTGCATATTTTTAAGTCAACTTTATTTCTTTAATATATTTTTTATATGTCAGCTACCCGAAATACAATCTCTGTTTAAGTGTTGCATAGAAATACTCTAATTGCTGGTGAAGAAGACTATAAAAACAAAAGAAAAAAAAAATGCAAGGTCAGGATAGCACTGTGTTGAGAACTTAGTTTAATAAATCTGAGTCTATATCTACACCTCTCTGTATTACAGCACATAGTCGGTACTTGCTATAATCCACATATATTCACTGTTACCTTGCTCTAGCTTCATCTTTGTGTGTGTGTGTGAGATTAGGTGGTGGCAGAGCAGATCCCTCAGCTGGTTCAAGGAGTCCGAGGCAGCCAGTCTCAACCTGACAGCCCCAGTGCACAGCTTGCCCTAATCGGTGCTAGTCAGAACTTCCTGCAGGTGATTATCACCCTACACCTGGCCTTCAGTCATTCATTTATTTTTACCATGAAATTAAATTGTGTTTTTTGTGCTTTTTATTATTCTTAGTATTTTAATAATTATTTACCAAGCAGCTGAAAAGACCAGGTGGTAGTATGGCTCTATTATGATCCATTACTACTTTTACCTGCCGCTGTCCTTTTAATCTTCTAAAGGAAGATAATATCCTACCTCTTCGACAAACTTCCAAACAAGAAAAAGTTTTATGTTTTCAGAATGAGAGTCAGCTTTTTTTCACCGAGTTTGTGTACACAAGCAAGGAACTCGACTTTGCTCTCAATGAAGAAATTTTAAATATAAATAAAATATGAAATGAATTGTTTGCAGTAAAGAGTTTTTCGTTTCTAAATATGTACATATTGAGTGTTTTTACAAATGGAGGAAGACAAGGTTGAATCCATAGTATTGATCTGGGCACTCTGACTGTTCATCATGGTGACAGCCTGGGGGAAAAAACTGTCTCTGTGGTCACTGTTTTTTGCAAGTACTGTTCTGTAGCATGAGCCTGAGGGTAAAAGTCGAAACAAATGTCCAGGATGTGTGGGGTCTGCAGGGATGTTAGCTTTTCCTGATCCTAGATCTGTATAAGTCATGGATGAAGGGAAGGTCTGCCCCAATGGTTCTCTCTGCAGACCTGATTGTTCATTGGAGTTTGGACTTGTCCGGTTTTATGGATGAGCCGAACCACAAAGAGATGGATGAGCACGAAACAGACTGAAAAATAAGAGTGTAGAAGATGACCAGAAGCTTCCGTGGAAGGTTGTATTTCTTGAGTTGCCACAGGAAGTACAGTCTCTACTGGGCCTTCTTATGAACAGTGTCTGTGTGAGGACCCTCCCAGGTCCAGAGAAAGGGTGGTTCCTCGGAACCGGAAGTGATCCACAGTAGACACAGTGTTGAAAATGGTGAGTGGAGGGAGTGTGGGGGGTGTTCTCCAAAGGTCCACCAACATCACGACTTTTTGTGTGTGTCAAACTCCAGGTGGTTCTGACACCACCAGTGGACCAGCCGATCCGCCTTCAGTCTATTCCAAACCGATGTCAGGTCATCTGCTGAGAAGCTGTGTTTTAGCTCCTTGCTGTAGCTTTTGTTAGCTGCCCTGCTCTCCAATGCCAGTTGGTTTTATACAGGTCCCCACTGCTCTTAAGCCTCTTTCTTGTTCCTACGCAACTTCCTCAGATGTGAAATGAAAGATGGTTTATTGTTATTGTATGCAAGAAAGGGTTAGGGTCTTTCTCTGCAGGAGATTAAGTACATATTTTCATCTGAAATTTCAGACGAAAAACGTTTTACCTAAATTCTGTTGTACTCTCAGTCTTTATAATGTATTGATCAGTGTGTAAGTAACTTCCATTCATATGGTCGTCTTGGTTCTAGTTTCACGTTTGGTGAAATCCTCAGATAATCTCTTTAAATTATTTGCTTTTTCTTGTCTAAGCTGATTTTCAGTTTGTCTCTTCCTGTATTCCACCAGCCAGGGGCTAAGATGGTAACAGCCTGTAAAGCCACAGTCCCCACCATCAACGATCAGGCATCAGCTATGCAGCTCAGCCAATGTGCCAAGAATCTGGCCAGTGCCCTGGCAGAACTCCGCACTGCCTCACAGAAGGTAAAAGGTCATGGTTTTCAGCCATGTTGCCGTACACCCATGTGTGTCAGGATAATGGACTGTTGGGAGGTTTTCTCATGCAGATTGTGTTGGCATTCAACATGTTTGTCTGTCTGTATATGATGATGCAGGCTCAGGATGCTTGCGGTCAGCTGGAGATAGATAATGCTCTGAATATGGTCCGAGATCTGGAGAAGGACATTCAGGAGGCCAAGGCTTCTGCTCAAGCGGGCAAACTCAAACCACTGCCAGGAGAGACGGTGACAAACGCACACTAAAACAGATTAGTTTATGTAGCTCAGACAATCTGTGAACTGAAAATTATCATAAGATTAAGCTTTGTTTGAAGTATCAAATGTAGAAAAGTGAAGTACCCTCATGTAGGGTAGTTGATATAGCTGTGTCTTCTTGTGTTGTTCAGCTTGAGAAGTGCTCTCAGGACCTGGGTACCAGCACCAAGGCTGTCACTTCAGGTATTGCCCAGCTCCTGAGTGAAGCCACCCAAGGAGATGAGAACTACATAGGTGGGTAAAATGAATAGACCTCGCAGCGGAGCACAAAAAACTCCAAGCTCATACTACGGCAATGCTCTGTAGTTTACAAGAAATGATTGGGATTCCTGCTAAATTTGTATGCATTATTTCTCTGCATATTTTTTTCTCTATATCAGTTCAAATGAAATCTGTCTCGCTTGTTTAGATATGGTCTGGAGTGGGGAATCTTGATTCAAGTGTTCAAGTGTTTATATTTAAAAAAAAAGTCCCCAACTACTGATTAAGCTTAATTCTTATATTTGCGTTCTCCTTCACCAGCTGTTTAGTGTGACCTTCCATCTTTAGACAGACTTCAGATTCTCTCCTTGTCTTATTCCATCCAGGCAAGTCCGCCAGAGATATAGCCCAGACACTGAAGTCCTTGGCCTCAGCGGCCAGAGGAGTTGCTGCAACCACAGATGACGCAGCAACTCGCAATGCTGTGCTGGACTGCGCTGGTGATGTTATGGATAAATCAGCCAACCTAATTGAAGAAACCAAGAGGGCAATTGCTAAGCCAGGAGACGCAGAGAGCCAACAGAGGCTGGCTCAGGTCAGACACAAAGCATCAAATAGAAAAACAGATAATTATAACTGCACATGCTGCATAATTACTGGCAGGCAATTTTGCTTAATGGGCTGAAAAATAATTTTTACCTGGAAAAACAGCTTATTTTTTGTTACTGTGTAAATCCAGAAAATGAAAAGATTGTCTTCTATACTAGATCACTCATAGTCTCTATAGACAGACAGTTGGTATAAAAATGATCAATGCACTAAGCTTTTGACGATGTCAGAATCACATTAGCAAATGTACAAAATCACAATATGCTGTGTGAAGTATTGTATAACATTTGAGAGCCATTATGTACATGACTCCAAAACTCTTAGTAAGATTGACCCCTTATCAGAAAGCTATGGTCTATGTTTGATTATCTGTGCATGTGTCTACAGGTGGCTAAGGCAGTGTCCCAGGCTCTAAACAGATGTGTTAACTCCCTTCCTGGCCAGAGGGATGTGGACAACGCCATTCGCACTGTGGGCGAAGCCAGCAGATCTCTTCTGGCTGATTCTGTTAGTACAACACTGACTGATCCAGCATTATCATTACCTTTAATAAAAACAAGTATTAGAATCAGAGTAAATCAATACTTTTGGAAACATGGCAAAAGATGAGTATGATGCGGGGGTCTACGATACTTATTACTCTTATCAGTTAAATCAGTTATACTTGACGTTTTTCACGGGGGTCATTATCAAAATTTGACATTAACGTAGAAATTATGATTTGTTAAATCATTTCAGATTTATCATTTTCAGTAATGTCAATGAATTAATCTATTCTAGCTATAAAACCTGAGGGAGTTCTCAGATCAGTTGAAATGTTTTTGTGACCAGAGTAAAGAATGGACACCCTCTTATTTTTCTTTACATTAAAGTGAAAACCTCTTTCTAACTTGTACATTGTTGCTTAGGAAGAAAACGTGTTTTTTTTTTTTCCAGTTCCCTTTGTCCTGTTCAAGATTGTTATTCTCTTTTTAATGCTGCAGTTCCCTTCCAGTGGACGAAGTTTCCAAGAAATTCAGGCTCAGCTGAATGAGGTGGCTGCTGGCCTTAACCAGTCAGCCAATGAGGTGGTTCAGGCATCCAGAGGGACGACCCAGGACCTGGCCAGGGCTACCAGCAAGTTTGGACAAGACTTCAGCAACTTCCTGGGGGCCGGTGTTGACATGGCTGGAACCTCCCAGGTAGGATTCTTTGAGACTTTCACAGCAGTGATGTTGGTTAAGTCATGCTTTACAGACAACTGATACATTCAGTAGCAGAGAGATTATTTGATCACCAACCAGGATATATCAAAGAGCTATTATAAAAAATGTCATAATTATGGAATTAAAATATCTTAAAGAAGGAAAGCTAGCCAGTGGAGCTTAAACAAAATGAGCAAATTTCAGCCAAGATTCTAGCATCATCTTTGGTGTGCAAAACAAGAAGTGTCAGGCTTAATAAAGTTTGTCTACCACAGATGAATAGTAGCTGACATGTATAACCCAGGAATGATGTCTTGATAGAGTATTACTTTTAACCCACTTATTGCTTAATGCATTTTCTGGTGACCAAAGTATCATCAGAAATGGCCTCAGTTGAAGGGAATCTGTGAAGAAAACATGATGAAAAAAGGCTGAAATATCCCAGAAATGAAGAAATTGAGACTTGTGTGCACTACAGTGTACAGTTATTTAGTTATCTTCACAATTAATCATTTAACTGAATTCAAACCTCCAGTCTTTCTTGTCTTCTGTAGTCCAAAGAGGATCAGATACAGGTGGTGTCCAACCTGAAAACGATCTCCATGTCATCAAGCAAGCTCCTGCTTGCAGCTAAGGCTCTGTCCACTGATCCCAGCTCCCCCAACCTGAAGAACCAGCTAGCAGCAGCAGCTCGGTAAAAAAACCTTCTTCCCCCCTCTAAGATTGTGACCTCTCTGTAACTGGTCTGTTCTAAACATGTGTGAGTGTTTGTGCTTTCAGAGCAGTTACAGACAGCATCAACCAGCTCATCACAATGTGCACTCAGCAGGCTCCAGGTCAGAAGGAGTGTGACAATGCTCTCAGAGAGCTGGAGGTAACGGCTATAACACATTTATCCACCCATTACATATGCTAGATCGGCCATCTCATGGGTCTCATTTATGCAAAGTGGGTAGCATTAGGTCTGGTTTTCACTTTACTTTTCAAATTATAATTTTCTGTTAGGAGATCATGAGATCAAAATTGGGATTATATTTGAGCTCTGTGAGTCATGTGACCCAGAGTGTGTCTTTCTTAAGCTGCAGTTACCTTATCTTGCCAAGTATGTTGACATGTCTTAACAATTTTATATGGATCCAAACATGAAGAAATAGAATTAATTTTCTAAAGCATTCTGTTATGTCTCTGTGTGGTTAATCGTACTCTTCGTCTTCCGCTTATCCGGAACCGGGTCGCGGGGGCAGCAGACTCAGCAGAGACACCCAGACGTCCCTCTCCCCAGACACTTCCTCCAGCTCCTCCGGGGGGAGCCCAAGGCGTTCCCAGGCCAGCCGAGAGACATAGTCCCTCCAGCGTGTCCTGGGCCGTCCCCTGGGCCTCCTCCCTGTGGGACGTGCCTGGAACACCTCCCAAGGAAGGAGTCCAGGAGGCATCTGGTATAGATGTCCGAGCCACCTCAACTGGCTCCTCTCGATGTGGAGGAGCAGCGGCTCTACTCCGAGCCCCTCCCGAATGGCCGAGCTCCTCGCCCTATCTCTAAGGGAGTGCCCGGCCACCCTACGGAGGAAGCTCATTTCAGCCGCTTGTATCCGGGATCTCGTTCTTTCGGTCATGACCCAAAGTTCATGGCCATAGGTGAGGGAAGGAACGTAGACCGACCAGTAAATCGAGAGCTTCGCTTTTCGGCTCAGCTCTCTCTTCACCACAACGGACCGGCACAGCGCCCCCATTACTGCGGCAGCCGCACCGACCCGTCTGTCGATCTCCCGCTCCATTCTTCCCTCACTCGTGAACAAGACCCCGAGATACTTGAACTCCTCCACTTGAGGCAGGAACTCCCCTCCAACCTGAAGAGGACAAGCCACCCTTTTCCGGTCGAGAACCATGGCCTCTGACTTGGAGGAGCTGATCTTCATCCCAGCCGCTTCACACTCGGCTGCGAACCGCCCCAGCGCATGCTGTAGGTCTTGGCTAGAGGGGGCCAGCAGGACCACGTCATCTGAAAAAAAAGAAGAGACGAAATCCACTAGTCCCCAAACCAGACCCCCTCCGGCCCTTGGCTGCGTCTAGAAATCCTGTCCATAAAAGTTATGAACAGGACCGGTGTCAAAGGGCAGCCCTGCCAGAGTCCAACATGCACCGGGAACAGGTCCAACTTAGTGCCGGCAATGCGGACCAAACTCCTACTCCGCTCGTACAGGGACTGGATGGCCCCTAATAAAGGGCCCCCGATTCCATACTCCTGGAGCACCCTCCACAAGGCATCACGAGGGACACAGTCGAATGCCTTCTCCAGGTCCACAAAACACATGTGAACCGATTGGGCAAACTCCCATGAGCCCTCGAGTACCCTGTAGAGGGTATAGAGCTGGTCCAGTGTTCCACGGCCGGGACGAAAATCACACTGCTCCTCCTGAAGCCAAGGTTTGACTATCGGCCGGACTCTCCTCTCCAATACCCTGGCGTAGGCCTTACCAGGGAGGCTGAGGAGTGTGATCCCCCTGTAGTTGGAACACACCCTCCGGTCAACCTTTTCATGAAGGGGGACCACCACCCCGGTCTGCCAGTCCAGAGGTACTGTCCCTGACCGCCATGCAATGTTGAAGAGGCGTGTCAACCATGACAGCCCCACAACATCCAGAGATTTGAGGTACTCAGGGCGGATCTCATCCACCCCCGAAGCCTTGCCACCGCGGAGCTTTTTAACAACCTCGGTGACTTCAGCCTGAGTGATGAAAGAGTCCAACCCCGAGTCCCCAGCCTCTGTTTCCACCAGGGAATGCGTGATGGCAGGATTGAGGAGATCCTCGAAGTACTCCTTCCACCGCCCGATAATGTCCCCAGTCGAGGTCAGCAGCCTCCCACCCCCACTATAAACAGTGTTGGCGAAGCACTGCTTCCCCCTCCTGAGGCGCCGGACGGTTTGCCAGAATCGCTTCGAGGCCGACCGGTAGTCCTTCTCCATGGCCTCACCGAACTCCTCCCAGGCCCGAGTTTTTGCCTCTGCCACAGCCCGGGCCGCAGCACGCTTGGCCTAACGGTACCCGTCAGCCGCCTCAGGAGTCCCACAAGCCAACCACAGCCGATAGGACTCCTTCTTCAGCTTGACAGCATCCCTTACTGCCAGTGTCCACCACCGGGTTCTGGGATTCCCGCTGTGACAGGCACCGCAGACCTTACGGCCGCAGCTACGGGCAGCAGCATCGACAATAGATGCGGAGGACATGGTCCACTCGGACTCTATGTCTCCAACATCCCCCGGAATCTGGTCAAAGCTCTCCTGGTGGTGGGAGTTGAATACATCCCTGGCCGAGGGCTCCGCCAGGCGTTCCCAGCAGACCCTCACTATGCGCTTGGGCCTGCCAAGTCTGTCCGGCTTTCTCCTCCTCCAGCGGATCCAACTCACCACCAGGTGGTGATCAGTGGACAGCTCACCCCCCCTCTTCACCCGAGTGTCCAAAACATGCGGCCGAAGGTCTGATGATACGACAACAAAGTCGATCATTGACCTCCTGCCTAGGGTGTCCGGGTGCCAAGTGCACTGATGGACACCCTTATGCTTGAACATGGTGTTCATTATGGACAATCCGTGACTAGCACAGAAGTCCAATAACAAAACACCACTCGGATTCAGATCGGGGAGGCCATTCCTCCCGATCACGCCTCTCCAGGTGTCACTGTCGTTTCCCACGTGGGCGTTGAAGTCCCCCAGCAGAATAATGGAGTCCCCGGGAGGGGCACTATCCAGCACCCCCGACAGGGACACCAAGAAGGCCGGGTAGTCTGCACTACCGCTCGGCCCGTAGGCCGAAACGACAGTCAGAGACCTATCCCCGACCCGAAGGCGCAGGGATGCGACCCTCTCATCCACCGGGGTAAACCCCAACACTAGACGGCTGAGCTGGGGGGCAACAAGCAAACCCACCCCAGCCCGCCGCCTCTCCCCGTGGGCCACTCCAGAGTAGAAGAGAGTCCAGCCCCTCTCAAGCAGATGGGTTCCAGAGCCCACGCTGTGCGTGGAGGTGAGCCAAACTATTTCTAGTCGATATCTCTCGACCTCCCGCACAAGCTCAGGCTCCTTCCCCCCCAGTGAGGTAACATTCCACGTCCCTAGAGCCAGCCTAAGCATCCGGGGATCGGGGCGCTGAGGTCTCCACCTTCGTCCGCCACCCAATCCTCTTTGCACCGGTCCCGTGTATGGTTAATGATGTGTGCCAATTGCATGTAACCATGCATGTATAGGGATAAACGGTGTAGAATTCAGTATGCTACTTTGTCAGCATAGACAAAGGCACTTTCAGTGCACCTTTTCTTTTTTCCCATACTTACTGATTGCCTGACCCGCTTGGGTTAAAAGATTTATATTCTTTACAGTCTATGAGTGCCCCCAAGTGGCCAGCACATTATTAGGTGAACTGATGAGATAGTAGGTCCAACTTTTATAAAATTAAAACATTTCTAATATTATTATAGAAAATGGTTGTTAGTTAATTTAATTTGTTTTAATTTTGATACTTGGATGTAAGTTGGAGGATACTAGCTGATAATAACTGGTTAATTAGTCAGGCTATGACTATAGTTGGCTGCGTTGGACATGCTGACTTGTTTTGCCAGCTGTAGATTTAAAACAGCAGTACCTTGTTATGGATTGAGGTGGGAAGCCTTTAGCTTTTCCTTCATGACTGTTTGTCTTTTTTGCCACTGGAAAGATTTCCGAACAGTAACATATGTCTTTATCTTATGGGAGGGAACATTCTAATCTTCTTTTAGCCAGCTAACTGGAAGTGTCCTGCAGCAAGGCTGCATTACTCTGCGATCTACACAGCCAGAGAAAACTCCAGTCACTCTGGCAATTTCTCTGAAAATTCTCAGAGAGAAGTTTATTCTTCTTTATTCTGTGGTAACATTATGAGGGAAAATTTAGCAGTTCTGAAGCAGTAACTTTCTAAAACCTTGATGGCGATATCCAGCCTATGCCTGGCTGGAGTATTATTTAATTAAGGTTGTATATCATCATACACCATAGAGTGTGACTGCTGTTTTAGGGGTGTGGGTTGTAATGGTTTGGTCTCTGTGTGCAGTCAGTGAAAGGGATGCTGGAGAACCCAACAGAGGCAGTTAATGATCAGTCGTTCTTCGAGTGCTTTGACAGTGTCATGGAGAATTCTAAGGTACAAAACACATTACAGCAGTTTTTTCTATCCTGTTTCATTTCCTTCAAAAGTCTTATCTTGCAGACTAAATTGTTGGGGTTTAAAACAAACTTTAAGCTAAAATGGTGCACTGTACTTTCACTGAAACGGTTGTAATAGAACATGAAACCTAGCACTTCACAAGCCTGAATGTCTTGTTTCTTATGGACAGGTTCTTGGTGAGTCCATGGCAGGCATTTCACAAAATGCCAAGAATTCTAACCTGCCAGAGTTTGGAGATTCAGTCAGTGCTGGATCCAAAGCATTGTGTGGTCTCACTGAAGCTGCTGCACAGGTACAATGAGTACTGTGAGTTCTTGTCTGTGTATTTTAGTTGGGTTTTGTGACCAGTTATCTGCTGATGTGTCTAGGCAGCTTATTTGGTGGGAGTATCCGACCCCAACAGTGTAGCAGGTCAGAAAGGGCTTGTAGATCCAACTCAGTTTGCCCGGGCTAACCAGGCCATTCAGATGGCCTGCCAGAACCTGGTGGATCCAGTCTGCACCCAGTCTCAGGTATGTGGTTACTTCATTGCAGCTTATCAGTAAATGTCAGTTCCACTGCTTTAACCGGTTTTGGTTTCATTTAGTATGATTCTTCATGCGAGGAACTGCTTTCTTTCTACTTTCTGCCCAGGTGCTTTCTGCAGCTACCATTGTTGCCAAACACACCTCAGCGCTCTGCAATGCCTGCCGCCTGGCCTCTTCCAAAACCCCTAACCCTGTTGCCAAGAGGCAGTTTGTCCAGTCAGCTAAGGAGGTGGCCAACACCACTGCCAACCTGGTGAAATCTATTAAGGTTTGTATTGTAAATCATTTTTGGCTCATGACCATTAACATAAATGCTAAATGCCATTAACATAAATAAATTTCTGTTAAGTAAAGTATACACTTGGTTTACACTGATCTGGTTTGTTTGTATTTACTGTTTGCTGAGCTTAGTTCTGTTGAGAGTTTTATTCTTGAAATGGGCAGCAAATCAAGTAGAGAATAGTTTAAAAAAACAGATTTCCTGGAAACACATGATTACATAGTTGTACACAGTTAACTGAGCGACACTCATTACTCAGCAAAATGCAGCTTAGAGGTGTAAGCTGAAGAAGTACAGCTCTAGAAATGTAGCCTTTTGAAATGTTCTGATTGATGTCCCCTTTCCAGGCTTTAGATGGAGCCTTTAATCAGGAGAACAGAGAGAAGTGCAAGGCTGCTACTGGTCCACTGATAGAAGCTGTGGACAACCTGACTGCTTTCGCCTCAAACCCAGAGTTCGCCAGCATTCCTGCTCAGATCAGTCCTGAGGTTAGCTTCTCCTAACCTTTCACCTGTGCACTGCTTCCCTAATAACATAAAGAATGTTAATGTGATTTTTTTTTTTCTTCATAAACAGATTTGGATTGTGAGCTATTTAACTCTTTTAATTCCATTTTATGCACTAGCTTGCAGTATTCTCTGCTGTAAGTCAATAACCAACAAACCTGAATGCCTATTGGATTGCTGTTTAAAGCTTTCCATACCAGTGATCCATTGTATGTATCTTATGTAGCATTTAGCCAGTGTAACAATGCATCACTAAAAAGAAACTGGTGATGTACCAAACTGTGAACCAGTGATCAAAACCAGCCACTTTTCTCTTGTTCAGCTGAGTGCAGATTGGCAGGATACTGAAACGATTTTTTACTAGAAGCATCAAATCTTCCATCCTGTAGATTTGACAGAATGGAACATCATCAACAAATAGTATATTCTTTGATGCAATTTGTTTTGATTTCAGTAGAAATCAGGCATAGGTCAGGGATGTGTGAAAGCGTAGAGGTAGTCATTTTGTATCCAACAGTAATTAAAGGTGTTCCAAGAAACATCTTTTCCCTTTATGATCAATGTTGGTTCCACTTAATTGTTAAATAAAACAAATTGTATAAAACTTTGTATCTCCTTTAGTTCCTTAAAAGGAAAGTGGAATCCAGCTAAATCTGTACAGGTAGCACTGACCCAGCTCTCTCTCTCATCCAATCTAAATTCTTACTGAGGACCTACTGGGCTCATCTTCCACATGAGGAAGGACACAAATGAACATTTTCATTTTTCTTTGAGAAAGTACTGCTTATCATGATCGGATGAACATGCTGTTTGACCCCCGAGTTGGGAGCCTATATTGGTTACTGAAAAATTTGTTTAAAGAAAGAAAAGTTGTGATATTTTGATCCTTTTTTTCACTTCTTTTCAAGAATAAAAGAATAACTTTCAGTTTCACTTTGCAGCGACTTTTTGGATGCTGACAACTTGTCACAGTAACGAGAAATACATGTTAACACTCCAGGAAAACAGATAAACTACATCTGGAAACATCTGTCCCTGCTGACTAAGCACTCATTTAAGACAAACCTAATAAGAATAAGCAGACAACAGCTCAGCAGTATAAAGTAGTATTGAAGTGTGAGACAATCAGCTGTCTAATAGCCAACATAGATTTCTAGGGAAACCCTTAATACTTCCATAAAGACAATGATAAGGTTACAGTAAAAGACAGAAGGCTGAAGCAGACATGTGGCATATACCAGCTGATAACACACAGCTCATATTATAAAACAGAAGCTATGCCAAATTATCTGAAATACTTTAAACAGGATTTCATCCACACTTCTCAGGGTCATGCAGCCATGGAGCCCATTTTAACAGCAGCACAGATGATACTGGAGAGCTCGACGGGCCTGATACAGACGGCCCGTTCCCTGGCTGTCAACCCCAAAGACCCTCCTAAGTGGTCAGTGCTGGCGGGACACTCTAGAACCGTGTCTGACTCCATTAAGAAGCTCATCACCAACATGAGGTATGCTTCATTAGTTGAAACCAGTTTTTATCATCAGTGTTTAAACTACAACACAGAATAAAATGACAATATAATGTATAATACCTGTAAAATACAATATAATAATTTTAATATAGCAAGAGAAAGAATTATTTTCAGTGTTGCATTGCAATTAGGGCTGAAACAATTAATCATGATTAATCGATTATTGAAATAATCGTCGACTAATTTAGCAATCAAATAATCATTAACTGGAGTATACAGACTCAAAAACATTTAATTTGCTAAAAAGACCAACCTACTCAGAGGAGTTATTAGGCCTAAATTGTACAAAAAAAAATTACATTTAAGATGAAAAATCTTTGTCTGTAGACTTTAGCCTCACTTGGTTCTGTAAAATTCAATTCAATTCAGTTTATTTATATAGCGCCAATTCACAACACATGTCGTCTCAAGGCACTTCACAACAGTCAGGTACATACATTCCAATTAATCCTAACCATCGAACAGTGCAGTCAGATTCAGTTATTTATTCAAATTGGATAAAAAGTTTTTCTATCTAAGGAAACCCAGCAGATTGCATCCAGTCAGTGACTTGCAGCATTCACTCCTCCTGGATGAGCATGTAGAGACAGTGGACAGTCACTGATGTTGACTTTGCAGCAATCCCTCATACTGAGCATGCATGTAGCGACAGTGGAGAGTAAAAACTCCCTTTTAACAGGAAGAAACCTCCAGCAGAACCAGGCTCAGTGTGAGCGGCCATCTGCCACGACCGACTGGGGGTTAGAGAGAACAGAGCAGAGACACAAAGAGAACAAAGAAGCACTCATCCAGGAGTACTTTCTATGGGAAAGAAAGGTGAAACATTAATGGTTATAGCTCCTTTAGTGGCTTCATCTAGGAGAGAAAGAACAGATAAACTCTGAGCCAGTTTTCAAGGTTAGAGTCTGAAGAGAGCACATAGAGTTAGTCACAGTAAAAGCTCAGTCAGTAGCTATGTCTAGGAGAGAGAAAGGGTTAAACACTGAAAGACAGGGCAATGTGGATCATCGGTAGAGGGTGAGCATTAAGTTGTTGCCAGCAGAAGCTTGGAGGATTCCCCTCTCCAGAAAGCTGTTACAAATAATCTCCTATTAAGCACCTTTTGCCATCCAGTTATTAATTGAAAAAATAGCCGGGAAAATAATCGTTAGTTGCAGCCCTAAATTCAATAATTTATTATACTGACTTGGTTTTATTCACTCTTTGTGTTATTGTTTTTCCAATTTTTACTTATGTAACCATAATAAACAAAAATGTCTGTCTTCACATGCCGCAAATACAAATCCAGATGAAAACACAGGACAACACTGCTTGTCACTATTATTCACCAATACTACATCAGAGTACTATAATTCAGTAGTGTGTTCAGCAATAATTTAAACCATACGTCTTCTGTAGGACTTTATCAGTCTCTGACAGTGTTGTGGAGAGATTTTGGCCTACTCTTCTTTACAACATTACTTTAGTTTATTGAGGTTTTATGCTTTCTGTTGTAGATTTGCTGCTTTGTTTAACGATCACTGTGTTATTGTGTGACACAGTTTGAGCCTTGACCACTCTACATTATTGCCAGATATCTCCACTGTGTTCTGACTTGTGCAATAACTGATGCTTCTGATGTCTTGGCGTTAAATGCAGCTTTTGCGAACCTAATTTATGGAGTTGTTCATTGTTGAACATTGGGACTTTCTTCTGTCAGTCCTTCTAAACAAGCAATGCTTTTCTTATTGGCCTGCCATGAACTTTAACAATTAAGATGTGAAAGAGCTTCAGAGTTTGTGTAATTTATCAGAGCATAGCAAAGTCTGACCTGTCCTGTTTTAAAACACAAATGCACGCTCCAAATGAGAACACTGAAAAAATAAACCTGGTTTTATTACACTTCTAACACAGACTGATGATACATTTGATTAACATTGCCTGACTGCTCCTTTTCTGAAGTCCTGTAGAAGCAGAAATACATAAATGAGATGAGACAGCATCATGCTGATGTCATGTTGTTCCTATGAGGTTGTGTTTACAAGGTACTAGACCTATAAATGACTAGAGGATTTTATTCTACTATATTCTATATACATGTTTTAATTAAGAAGAAATAAACATGATCTAGAAAAATACATAAAGATGCTTTGTGCTAAAAAAAAGATTTGGCCTCCTATCTGCATAATGTATTTATGCTTTTCAACATTTCTAAAAATAAGACTTCCCTCCTTAGCATTTCTTAGATTGAGTAGAAGAATATCGGAGTGCCTTCTATAAGCGCTTCTTACCTCCCTCTTTGCCTGTGCAGAGAAAAAGCTCCAGGTCAGAGAGAATGTGATGATGCTATAGAAGTGGTGAACGGCTGCATCCGTGAAGTTGATCAGGCATCTCTGGCTGCTATAAGTCAACAGCTAACACCCCGAGATGACATCTCTATGGAGGTAAAGACTACATTTCCTTCTACTCCTCCTTGTTTTATAAATAGTTAACTGGCTTCAAATGTTGAGAAGAAAAAGATATTTCTTTGACCTTTCTATGAACCCGATGAAACAAAGATGTTACTTTGTTAGCTGGCTTATTTTCTTTTTCTATATTTAGTTTAGCATTTATTTTTACAGATTTGTTTAGACCCTGGCATCAGAACATATGTGAAACAGTATTTTATAGATTATTCAACAATAATTAACACAAACTGAGACAATACAAAAAGAGGGAAGTTCTGCGTGACCTTTTCTTTTGTTGCAGTAACCAGTGCTGTTAGTGTTGCTTTGTAGTAGCAGCAGTTTCTCTCACCTGTTAACCCCTTAACTCTTTCATAACCCAAAAATGACCCATATTAGAATTATTGTGCTTTGATGGCACGTTTGTCACTTTAGTCAAGAGTAATCATTTGTACTATTGTTTCATTATATGTTGGTCCTCACAAGAATGACATCTTGCTCTAGATTTTATCTTACGGACAGGTTCTGTCCTTTTTAAACTTTTTTTTTTTTATTCTATCAATTCAATACACTTTATATAGTGTTGTGGATTAGCAGACACACAACATAATACTTTCAGTATGCTTATTTTAATTGTTTAAGTATTATTAAGCACTTTTTAAAGACATGGGCTAAAGTGGTTGTAAAATCTAAAGTCTGACGTTAGTTAATCAAATAAATCCATTTAAACTACAAAGGGTGTCTGCCTCACGGACTAAAACTGGGAGCTGGTTCCACAGGAGAGGAGCCTGATAACTAAACGATCTGCCTCCCATTCTACTTCTAAAGACTCTAGGAACCACCAGTAAACCTGCAGTCTGAGAACAAAGTGCTCTGTTAGGAACATATGGAACAATCAGATCTCTGATGTATGATGGAGCTAGATCATTAAGGGCTTTATATGTGAGAAGAAGGAATTACATTTAAAACATGTAAATGCTAATTTTACAATAGCAATAGAGCAACATAAACAGCATATGCAATTGGAAAGTATTTACACAGTAAATACAGAGCAGTCGAGGCTGAAACACATGTGCAACTATCATGTTAAAATGTATTGGTTTGATGACATCAAATCTTTTATGAGCTAGTAAATAAAGATATCACTTACATGTATCAGACATTGGTGTGAAAGATAGTCTTCTTACAGAGTGACACTAGTACTATATTGTGTTGTCCACAAAATATATATTCCTGTCAGTTACAGTTGACAAGAATCAAATGTTTCCATGAAATTTCTTAAAAAAATAAATGAGGGTCATTTTATGCTATGGGTAATTGGGGTAGTAATCCAAAAACTACAATTCTGTAAAATGTTTAAAAGGTCTTTCAAATAATTATATAGCATTTTTGGAGAAATTACAACAAAATGACATCACCAGGTAATTTTTGATCTGCTTATAGATCTAATGAGCAAACTGAATCTCCTTATGCTCTGCAACTTTATGTAGACTCTTCATGAGCAGATGGCTGTCTCAGTTCATGAAATCAGTAACCTGATAGATCCTGTGGCAGTGGCTGCGCAATCTGAGGCCTCCCAGCTTGGACACAAGGTAAATACAACTGCAAACAACTGCAAACTGCACTCACATACACAGTGCAATATCAGGTTTTAAATAGTCAACTGTGACTTCTCTCTCACACAGCGATTCAGATCAGTGCTTCTCCAAACAAAAGTGTGGTAGTCCATTTGAAGGCTGACTTTCATGTGCCTCTTCTTCCTGATCCTGTTTTGAACTTGCTAAAATGCATTGTTTCCTGCAAACATGAACAGGTTTCTCAGATGGCCAGCTATTTTGAGCCCTTGATCATGGCTGCAATTGGCACAGCGTCCAAGATCCTCAGCAGCCAACAGCAGATGGCTGTCTTAGACCAGACCAAGACCTTGGCAGAATCAGCTCTGCAGATGCTTTATACTGCTAAGGAGGCTGGAGGAAACCCCAAGGTACTGAGTTAAACACTATTGTTGTTTTGACTGCATGCATCTTCAGCAAGAACAAGGTGTTTTTTTTTCTACCCACACTTTAACTGCACTTCCCATACCGATGTTCAGAAAACGGGATCTGTTGTGTTCAGATGTTTCATCCTTTGAGTTTGTAACACCAAGAAAATCCGAATCATGTAAAAACTGACTGTGACATCTATTGAGTTGTATCCGAAGTACATTCTGAGAAGGGCTGACAAACGAAGTTGCAAATAAATTAGCTTCTCTCTGATCAAATTATTTTGCACCTATGAACATTTCAGATATGAAGTGCAGCAGCTCTCTTTGTTAGCTGCAAAAAAAAACATATTATCATGTGCTATTGTAGCAAAATAATTACTACTCAATGCTTTTCCTGTGTCCACTCATTTACCAGTTTTTTTTTTTTTACCAGTTTGACAAAGCTCTTTTAGGAAGTCATTCGATGTGTCATTCGATGTGTTTTGTGTATTTAAAGTGATCCTGATCCACACTTTACTGCAGATCAGGATCACTTTAGTTGAGGTAGAGGAAAAAAGCATTGACTTTCAAATAAAATGTTCTCAATCTCTGTGATCCTGCCCTTCTTCACTTTGTTTCTTGCAGGCAGCATACATGCAGAATGCTCTGGAGGATTCAGTGCAGATGATGAAAGAAGCAGTAGATGACCTGGGGGCCACACTGGGTGAGGCTGCCAGTGCAGCAGGTGCTGTGGGTGGCATGGTGGATTCCATCAATCATGCTATCAATAAAATGGAAGACGGGCCTGCAGATGAACCAGACGGCACCTTTGTAGATTACCAGACTACAATGGTGAAAACAGCCAAGGCCATTGCTGTTACTGTGCAGGAATTGGTAAGAAATCCTGACAAAGTTTTTTTGGTTTTCTAGTAAAAGTTTCAGTGCCTTCATTAGAAAGTTTTAAATAGAGCTATGCTGCTGGTTAAGCAGCCTCAGACAAGTTAAGTAGCCTGAATACCCTCATTGCAACTGAATTCTCTTAACTGTCGTTGTTTTGTTGTTGTTTAGGTGACCAAGTCTAACACCAACCCAGATGACCTTGGAGGATTGGCCAACCATCTCACCAATAATTTTGGAAATCTAGCAAATGAGGCCAAATATGCAGCACTTACTGCAGAGAATGATGAGGTGAATACATTATTCAGCTGTCTGGGATGTTGTTCATTTTTATATATTTCATGCCAAGTCTCTTATGTCTTTCTTCTACCGTTTTTTTTTTTTACCCCAGATTGGATCTCACATTAAGAAGCAAGTCGGAGAATTGGGTTTTACCTGCACAAGTCTGGTGACCAAAGCTGGTGCACTGCAGTGCAGTCCCAATGACTCGTTTACTAAGAAAGAACTGATTGAAAGTGCCCGCAAAGTCTCAGAGAAGGTCAGACAGATGCTGTCAACCTTAAAGCACAAAGAGATCTTTTTTTGCTTATCTCTGTCCTCCATTCAATGTTTTTTTGTTTGGACATGTATTGCTTTTTTGTAGGTCTCCCATGTGTTGGCATCCCTTCAGGCTGGCAACCGTGGCACCCAGGCCTGTATTACAGCTGCAAGCGCTGTTGCTGGAATCATTGCTGATCTCGACACAACCATCATGTTTGCCACTGCTGGGACTCTTAATCGAGAGAACGCTGAAACGTTCGCTGACCACAGGTACGAGCCGCCATGTTTATATTCGGGAACCTCTTATTTGGTGTGTCATGAATGCTTATGATTGTAGGTCTTATGACGCTTATATTACATTATTTAAAATAATTAATTAATTTAATTACAAAATAAATATGGTATTTACTATACTAGTAACTGGAAAGCCTATGTTCTTATCTCCGTAAATTGGCCAAGGATGCATCCATACTGCCAGTAAAGCTGCCTAATAGCTTATCAGGGAGTAGAAGGTTTTGTTTGTTACTGGGCCTGAGAAATGGTGTTGATCACTCCATGAATGTTGAACCACAGATACTTCCAACCTCTACCAAACAAACACTAGAAATAGATGGGCACAGTGTATCAAGTCCTGCAGCCTTATTAGATACCATGCAGTATTTGGTTGCCTACAACAAAGTTAAAATAAGCTGATCTTAATTCTGTCTGGGTTTATCTCAGTTAGAAAAAGTAACAATAACAATTTGACTGTAACTGTAGCCTCTTAAAGCAGTACAGGTGTGTTACTCTATTATAATCAATTCAACAAACCCAAGCCCCCTTTAGAAATTAAAAAAGAAATCATTTTTACAATTTGGATTTTAATGCCCGATGTGACATGTATGTCATGTGACATGTAATATCCCCATAGCGATATTTGAGAAACCTGTTCTATATGAAATTATTTTACTGAACGAGTAAACTAGGATGTCACCTGGGGACTTCATAAGGTAAAAGTTGTTAGACCTTAAAGAGAAATGTTCCTCAATGTACAAAGGGACATTATGGGTTAAGTTTAAAGTAAGGGGGAAATCTATTATTTATAATAGATCTCCACACAGCTGTGTATGTGTACATAACCTGGCAGACTCTCAGCTCAGGCATTCTTTGGATTATAATGTCACTTTTGTACCAATAAACTTGCTAAAGTTTTTTCTTAAAATCTTTCATGTTATAACTGCTGTTTACTCCCCAATAGAAAGATAATTTGCATCACCACAACTGCCTTATTAACTGTTGGGTTCTTCAAGAAAGTTCTCATGAACATGTACATTTAATGAAGAACAATCTTTGCATTACAGGAGTGTTAGGATAAGAAAACCTGCCTCAACTTGTGAATATAACCTGTACCATTTTACCTTGTATTTTTCAGAGAATACATTCTGAAGACAGCCAAGGCTCTAGTAGAGGACACCAAGCTGCTGGTGTCTGGTGCTGGAGCCAGTCAAGAGAGACTGGCTCAGGCTGCCCAATCTTCAGTTTCCACTATAACCAAACTGGCTGATGTGGTCAAACTGGGAGCAGCTAGTCTGGGTTCTGAAGACCCTGAGACACAGGTAGGCTTAGCAGAAAGTCAGAGTATTTCAGATATTTTCAGGATGGCTGCAGGTTTGTCAGCTCCTAAAGTTTGATACAAACACCACCACATATGTCCAATGGAGCTGATCAGTTCAGATAAATCAGTTAAAATAATCTGCTTGTTAAAATCTACTTCAAAAGTTAGCTGTTATAAACAGATTGGTTTTGGATCATGTAAGTAAATCTTAATCAAACCTACTTAAGTGATGATTTTTTGTCTAAAATGAGATGCTGAAAAGCAATCTTAATCTGTAAATAACATTTAATAAATGAATTTATTTATCATTGAATTTAAAGACTGCAGACAGAGTTGTCCTTCATCTGTTTGATCTGATTATAACAAATATTCATATCAAGGCCGGAGGCTTTTCCGGAGCAGACTTGGCAACATTCACTAAGTTTTGGCAATTCATGAAGGGTAATTTAACTAATTTGTTCTGTGTGAGTGGCAGTAGAGGCTATTTTGCTCATGGTTAGATCTTTTTTGGAGACTGTCTAGTGATATTTGGGAAATTGCATTATTGAGTTCAATCATATAAGTTTACTGCAAGACAAATAAACCAAAACATATAAGTGATCACCATATTCTTTAAAGCAGATAAATTATTCCTTAAAACAATGGAAATAAACCAAAAAACAAAAGAAAGTTTATAAGCCATGTGAATAGGATGTCCAACAATTTTCTGGAAAACTGCATGTACTAAACATGGTGTTTGAAAAGACAGGTTGTATACAGCTTTCTGATGTGCTCTGTTCTGTTTAGGTGGTCTTGATTAATGCAGTGAAGGATGTGGCCAAAGCTCTTGGTAACCTGATTAGTGCCACAAAGGCAGCTGCAGGTAAACCTCATGATGACCCAAGCATGCTCCAGCTTAAAAGTTCTGCTAAGGTAATATACAAAAGTCACCATTACCTCTGACAAATTATCTATTCTTCTTGATTCATCTGCTGGTTATTCATTGAATGGTTTAAATTTTCTGCAGTAACACTGATTCACACTAAAGCTTAGTTTATTAAGTGTCACATATGTATTGAGCTGTACCTGTATTGTAATTATGCAACTTTGCACCAGTGTAAGACTAAAAGTTCTCTGAAAAGCAAAGTGATCTACAACACTAGTTTCAATGAAGTTGGGACATTGTGCAAAATGTAAATAAAAACAGAATACAATTATTTGTATTTGTATATCACCTATGGCCATGAACTTTGGGTCATGACCGAAAGAACGAGATCCCAGATACAAGCGGCTGAAATGAGCTTCCTCCGTAGGGTGGCCGGGCTCTCCCTTAGAGATAGGGTGAGGAGCTCGGCCATCCGGGAGGAGCTTGGAGTAGAGCCGCTGCTCCTCCACATCGAGAGGAGCCAGTTAAGGTGGCTCGGGCATCTATACCGGATGCCTCCTGGACGCCTTCCTCGGGAGGTGTTCCAGGCACGTCCCACCAGGCGGAGGCCCAGGGGACGGCCCAGGACACGCTGGAGGGACTATGTCTCTCGGCTGGCCTGGGAACGCCTTGGGCTCCCCCGGAGGAGCTGGAGGAGGTGTCTGGGGAGAGGGATGTCTGGCGTCTCTGCTGAGTCTACTGCCCCCGCGACCCGGTCCCGGATAAAGCGGAAGACGACGAGTACGAGTACAATTATTTGCAAATCCTGTTTAACTTATGCTTTATTGTTTTTTTCCGATTATTCACGTATTTTGAATATAATGATTTCAACACACTCCAACAAACCTGGGTTTACCTGTGTGTTACATCAACTTTCCACTCCATAAGCGTTAGGGAACGAAGACACCAATTGTTGAAACTTTGTAGGTGGAATTCTTTCCCATTCTTGCTTGATTTACAACTTCAGTTACTCCACAGTCCAGGGTCTCCATTGTCATATTTTGTCATATCCAAAGGGAGACAGGACTGGACCGCAGGCAGGCCAGTCTAGATGTAGCAACGAACTGTTAACTGACAATGGTTTTCTGAAGTGTTCCTGAGCCTACATGGTAATATCTGTTACAGAATGATGTTGGTTTTAAATGGAGTGCTTCCTGAGGGGTCGAAGGTCCAGTGCATCCCATTGTTGGTCCTCTTCAGCTTGCCTGCTTATCTTGTGGAGATTTCTTCCCGATTATCTAAATTCTTTTGATGATATTATGGCTATAGATGATGACAATTCCTCAAATTCCTTGCAGTTTTACATTTGAGAAAACGTTTCTTATCTGTGGACTACTTGCTTCAACGCAGTTGTTTCACACATGTCGGCTGAAACCTCGCCCCAATTCCTGACTGTGAACGACTGAGCCTTTCAGGGTTGCTCCTTTTATAACCAATCATCACACTCATCTGTTTCCAATTAACCTGTTCACCTGTAGAATGTTCCAAACAGGTGTTTTTTGAACATTCCTCAACTTATCCAGTCTTTTGTTGCCCATGTTTCAGTTTTTTGGGAATTTTTGTAAAAATACAATGAAGTTTATCAGTTTGAACATTAATACTTGTCTTTATAGTTTATTTAAGTGCATATTGGTTGAACAGGATTTGCATTTTATTGTATGTCTTGTATGGCCTACTTAAGATATAAAATTATTATCTCTATGGAAGACCCCAAAGTCTAAATTTGTAGAAAATATCTTTGAACAAGTTTCATCTGCACTATCTAGTTTCAGTCCAGTGGGTGTTCCCGCTCCATTGCACGGCTCCCGGCAATTCTCTTCGAACCCGTTCTGTGTCAACAGTCATCTGTTCTGTTTTGGCTCACTTCAGCAAGATGCAACCAATGTCTGTTAAAAGCACCAGTGGATAAAATGCACTGCAGCACCGCTAATGTTGCTCCAATTGTTGATTGTTTTACATCGACGTATGTTGAGGTCAGTCTGATCTGTGGCCATTTTACTTTACCTTACCTCTGTAGGTGATGGTGACCAATGTGACATCTCTGCTGAAGACCGTAAAGGCAGTGGAGGATGAAGCCACAAAGGGTACCAGAGCTTTAGAGGCCACTATTGAACATATCAAGCAGGAGCTGACTGTAAGTCACATTTGGCTACACATAATGAGGCCATAACTTGCTTTCAGTTGCAATTGATTTAAATTTTCTGTGGAAAATAATTAATAAATAGGAAATAACAAATTTTTGGATAACCGCTATCTAGTCACTTTCTGATTATGTTGTTGGCACACAGGTGTTCTGCAGTTCTGATCCACCACCAAAGACGACCACACCAGAGGAGTTCATTCGTATGACAAAAGGAATCACTGTGGCAACAGCGAAGGCAGTGGCTGCTGGGAACTCCTGTCGCCAGGAGGACATCATCGCCACTGCTAATCTCAGCAGACGAGCTATTGCTGACATGTTGCACTCCTGCAAGGTACATTCAATTCAATTCAGTTTATTACATCAGATATTTATGTGCATAAGTCCTTCAATTCTTCACTGGGTCAATGCTGTTCAATGCAGTTGGTTAAAACTCACTGGTCAGTTTATTAGGCACACCTTGAAAGTACTGTGTTGGACTCCCTGTTGTCCTCAGAACTGCCCTCATTCTTTGTGACTTAGATTCAAATATTTACCTGATGGAGATGATTATATGTTAAAACCCAGTAGACCTGGCACCAACAACAATGCTGTGTTCAATGTCACCTTAATCTTTTTCTTTCTCATTGTGCTTTTGTCACATTCTGACAAAAGCTGTCAGCAAGTCATCTTCTCCACATCTTGATGCCTAAATGCATTGAGTTTCCACTGTGTGATAGGGTAATATGTCATTTGTGTTCAGACAATTGAACATGCCTAGCTTTCAACCTAAGGACAAAAATAATATAACTTGGCAAAAAAAAAATCCCTTCTACCAATAGTGGAATTCTGTTGTGGAAATTTTATGCACAAAACACTTTACCTGCTTTATTGCATTTGTATTTAAAAACTTAGTTCTTCATTGTTTTTGGCCAACATTGTTCAGGGCTACTGTTGAGGGCCTAAAGAGCCACATTCGGCTCCAGAGCCATTAGTTGCAGGCCCCAGCCCTGTATTAACCATAGCAGTTAATGTGTATTATGTGACTGACAAGTTTAGGAAAGTGCTTTTCTGTTTCTGTGTTTTGTCCATGATTGGAAAAAAAGGAAGCTTCACATTTACCTGTTCTGTACCATAGAGTGCTACTGTGCACCTGGCTACACCTCATTACTCTATCAATAATTTATTCTAAAAAGAACTTCCCCCTGCTGCAGCTCTCGATACTTCAAATGTATATTTCTCTTTGTTTGCTTTTCAGGAAGCTGCCTACCACTCAGAGGTCAGCAAGGATGTCCAGATGCGCGCTTTACGCTTTGGCAACGAATGTGCTTCTGGGTATTTGGGACTGCTAGAACATGTTCTGGTGGTAAGATGACATTCTCTTTCTTCTAATTGTTACAGTTTTGGGATTGGTTTTGAGTGCAAGAGAAGGTGGGGGCTATCTATCACTGGGCAGGAGAGAGCCATCAATGTGTCCAGCTACTCTGTTTTTTTTTTTAAACAAATCTTGAGAGTTCCTTGAATTCTAAGATTTTTCTTAGAATTTTCCCTTGGTAAAATAAAAGTTATTCACAAAGCGCATTAGGTCTTAAAAGAGCTCCTAAAGTGAACAAATCTTAAGAGTGGTGAGGAGGATGTTTAGTGTCTTAAGCAGAGAAGATGGTGGAAAGACGAAGAGAAAGGAGAGATATTTCCCATACAATAACTGTGAATTAATAAAACGGCACTGGCTCCATTGTGCAGGGATCCACCCCCTAAACAGTTGAGTAAATGAGCACATAAACTTCTATAACAAAAGAATAACTAAGAATAAAAAGTGAAAAAAATTACAAACCATATAGTACAGAAGAACTTACATATTATTTTCAAAAATAAACATTTGGAAATAATTGGAAAAAGTTGAAAAAAATATATATATAAATGCAGACAAGATAAAGTCCAATAATCTAAACACTATATACATAGTAGGAAGAGCATTTACTTGTATAAAGTGGTTTAATTTGACAAAACAACCAAAATAAAAAAAGAGAAAAAAAAGGTGGCTCAATGCGTCGGTGCCTCTGCTTTAATGCCCCAGCCTGGAATGTGAGAGGCGCTGGTACCTGCTGCAATCAGAAGCTACAGAGATTGCAGCACGGAAGCAAACGTCTTTGCATTTCGGGGTTTTGATGACCATTTAGACTATGGCTTCTGACATCATCATGTACAATAAAAAACATACACTAAAGGGAAGATTTTTACACGAAGCAAGTATCTTTCACACTTTTTTTTGTAAATGATATTATAACCCTTCTCAGAGTGATGGGATGTAGCACTTGCTTTTTTAAAGCCACTTCTCTCCCTGGCTTTGTGTTGTATGCTCCAGAACAACTGACTACTAAAGTCCTTGCTTATCTAGAGCTTCTCACACAGACTGAGGATGTATTTAATTAGTATAACTTGGTTGCTCCTTTAAATTAACTCCTATACAAGCAGGAAAAACGAATGCACATGTAACATTAACTAACTAACCTCTTAATCCTATAGAAGGAAAAAGTGTGTACATAAGTAAATTGTAAGCGTGTAACCTTTCACACAAAACCGTTGCTTATCCATTTGACAGAGTAAGTAATGACAGAGAGGATTATTTTTTGTAAATTTTTTTTTAAGATATTTTTTCGGCACTAGAGGCCTTTATTTTTTTGATAGTGGGTAGACAGGAAAGAGGGGCAAAGAGAGAGGGAGACATTCGGCAAAGGTTGCCGGGTGCTGGACTCGAACCCGGGACGGCCGCTTCGAGGACTATAGCCTCTATTAGTGGTCGCGCGCTGACCCCTACACCACCAGCGCTGCGCCCATTTTTGTACATTGTACTTTTTTGTAGATTGTACTTTCCTCTTACCCTGATGGTATCTGTGTACCTCCTGGATTCCCCTTAAACAGTTCTTAGATCAAACTTCATTGTCTCCAAAATGTCTTCCCACAGAAGATGTCTGATTTGAAATTTTCATTATCTTTTTCAAATGGTTTGACAATGTTTCTTTAAACTTGGGTCTCACTGATGCTGTTGCTAGCCAGTTAGTGCACCACATGACTGAAGTGCACATATGTGAGTCTGCATTGTTTGAATAGCAGTTTGACCATTTAATACCCCCCCTGCTCAGAATAATGCATCAGTATTCTTAATTGGCAGGTGTGAGCTTGGTGTGTGTGTTGTTGGCAGTGGTCGTGGGATCCTATATGTTATCTGACCGTAGTGATCTGATGGTTAGAAAGGAGGAAGAATCAGCCTGTTTATTAGTATTGATTGTGCATGTCAGTGTCACATAGATGATTTGTTTTGCCAGTGTCCTACTTTTAAAAAAGAAAAACGAGAACCTGAAGTCCCTACACGTTATACTACCCTGCATATGGTTTACAGATATTTGATTTTGTCTGACACCAAATATTTCATTCCCTGATGAATCATTTTCTCATGATATTCCCTCAGTCAATGGTCTGTTCGGACCACAAACACATTGGATTAACATCAGATTGTTTTCTGTTTTTTTTTTTTTTATTTTCTTTGGGATTAGTTTGGCACCCTGCATGCATTCCTGTCGTATGATGTCAATCTTCCTTTGATGTCACATCTGAATAAAGTTGACCTGAGTGTGTACTGAGCTCTGTTGATTCCCTGCACCTGTCGCACACTGCCCTAACCTGGATATTTCCTGTCTCGGACAGTGTACAGCTGAGCCCCAGCTATACCAGAGTACCAACGTATCCCTCTACTCTGCTGTTCATGTCACTCAGTCATCAGATGGCTATTTATGTTCAGGGTTTGCTGTCATATAACAATGCATTCTATCTTCTGACAGTGAGACCTGTGTGCAAGATGACTGCAGTACAAGTTAGTCAATTTTAAATCCCGATTCTCTCTATTTTTCCTTTTGACATTACTATTTTTTGATGCTGGGATGAAAAATTGTAAAGGGCACAGAATTTAGATTATTTAGTGTTACGGGGGGGTTGTTTTATTTATTCCATTCATTTGAAATCGCTGTATTTTGCCCAACCCCATGTTACTTGGTGAATGAGGGATCTTCTGTCTGAACAACTTTTTTCGATACTTTTTTTCTGATTTTGTTTAAACGTATATCTTGTTATATTAATAGTGTTTTGCAGGCCTCAGTAGGGTTAATTTTCTATCATATCTGTAAGTCTTACTCCACCATACAGTACTATTTAATCTAAATCATATTAATAATATTTAAATTAACAATGAAATATTTTCGCTAATCCAAAAAAAAACATTTTCCTCTTAGAATCAATCCTGAGCTGTGAGCTGCAGACAGCAGTAGGAAGTGCTTCCAGTAGAGCGAGACTCATGTACAGCAGCCATCTGGTTGACTGGAGGAGAGAGTGGTCAGTAAAGAGACAACACATTAGGTCAGGGGCACCTCCAATAGGAAAGAAATAAGAGCAGCAGTAGCTATATTCCAGCTTTCACCTACCACATGTTGAAATATCCTGGGGAAAGACACGTTGTTGCCCATCAGTCTGTAAATTAGTTTGTGTATATGACTTGTAATAGGGAAAATGAGTGGTCCAACACTAAAGACTAACTCTCAGGTTAAGACCCCTCACTGCAGTGCAATAGCTTGGTCTGATTGTAGACAGTTAGGGTGAGGTGGATAGGGATCATCAGCCATATCTTTTATTCTTTTTCTCCATGTTTTCCACATGTATTTCAAATAAAACATTATTGAAATCTTGATAGATGAGGATATAGAAGCTGCAAATGCAACTAAGGTGCAGATGTCAGAAAGATAGTGTTTAAGTGGAGAAGTTCCTTGTATTAGCATTTTTACAATTTATTGCTTGTATAAGTTCTGCTCTGCCAGATGACATGAAACACAGGATCAGTCGAGCACTATGTATTGCACAACCATGTGGTGAGTTTATCACATACTTCACGAGGATTATATGCATAACTTCTAGGGTCAAATTTTTCTGATTCCTGATTTTCTGATTGGTGATTTGACCTAAAGCATACGAGGAGAATGATAATCACAACACTCACCTAATTCAGTGTTTCAGGCTTATGCTTTTTGTAAAAAAAATCCAAATAAAACAACATATAGATTGTTGTACATTCATCATTTATTCATCAATTGGTGCTCTCCAGTCCTGCAATAGCTTCATTGGGTATGGTGACATTACTGTTATCTTCGCCAGAGTTTTTCTGTCTACCACTACTTGTGCTGGGTCGAGGGGCCATCCTATGACAGGAAGTGGGGAGTAGATGGGAAAACTGGGCTGCGGGAGGGGTGAGTGTCTGACCTGTTGAAGAACTCCGTCAGATCATTCACCCATCTTAAAACTTTCGGGAGTTTGGTTTGTGACCTGAAATTGTTTTCAGGCTCTTCCAAACCCCAATGATGTTCTGCTGCAGCTGGTCCTCCATCTTCTTCCTGTAGATATTTTTCCTTCTGTGATCTTCCTTCTTAGTTCCTTCTGCACAGCTTTCATCTCCTCATTGTTTCCTGATTTAAAGACTCTTTTCTTCTTATTAAGGGCAGTCTTTATTTCAGGGTTGATCCAGGGCTTGTTACAGGAGAAACACCGTACCTTCATGAGGGGCACAGCAATGTCCACACAGAAGTTAATGTAGTCTGTGATGCAGTCTGTGATCCTGTCAATGTTCTCCGTATGAGAACACAGAGCTTTCCTCACACACAGTGGAGCTGAAACAGTCCCTCAGAGCTTCTTCTCAGACCATCTCTTCACCATGAGTGTCACAGCTGCGTCTATGTGTGAGGGCTTTATGCACAGACTCGAGGTGAACCAGGTTCTGATCTGAACCCCCCAGGGGAGGGAGAGGTGATGAGCTGTATGCATCCTTGGTGTTGGTATACAATAAGTCCAGTGTTTCATTGTCATTGATGCAGCAGGTAACATAGTGGGTGGAAGACAGGGAGAGTGAAGGACAGGGAGACATGAGTAAAGCCCCCAAATATCAGGAAAAGGGCCTGGTGATGCTGTGTTTGGAGTCTGCTGTTAACAGTGTGGATGACATCACAGGCTGTTGCAGCGTAAGCTGAATGGGGAACATTACACCGTTGTGGTGATAACATGTGTAAACTCCCACGGCATTAACATGCGTTATGTTTCATAACAATCTTCAAGATTGGCTTCGGTTCCCTGAATGTTTCGGTCCAGCCCTAACTGTGTTTTTACCAGCTCTTGTTACCTGCTGTTATTGTGATGTCAAAACATTTACATAATCAAATAAGGGATATTAAGGCATTCCACCCTTTATCACCTGGACATCACCTTATTACATGTGAAGAATCATAAAAAATGTGTAAGAAAGCAGAAACAACTCAGCCTTGGATGCAAGTTTTATGGATTTTTTCATTTATAGATCATTCAGAAACCCACTCATGATCTGAAGCAACAGCTTGCCAACTTCTCCAAGCGTGTGGCCGGCAGCGTCACTGAGCTCATTCAGGCTGCTGAGGCAATGAAAGGTATGTCCAGCTCTGAGCTGTAACAGCAGACTGCTAACAAGCGAATCTTTTTTCTTAGTTTAGATCTAGATTTTGACTATGTTTGTCTGAAGCTGATGTTGCAAGAATCAATGAGCAACTCTTACTGTGAATTTTAATTCTAAACAATAACATGCTGGCCATCAGTTCAAACTTAAGATCTCAGTCTTTTTGCCTCTGCAATGTGGGACCTAATTAATTAGATTTAGCTTAAAAACCAACGCTTTATTTTCTTGTAATTAGATTTTCATTTTAGAAATAATATTTTACTACAATGTGAGAATATGTGAAAGTTGAAAAATCTTTGATTGGGGTTTTTTGTAACTAAGATTTAAGCTCAAACTAAAACAAATGAGACATAAAAACATGTTTAATTCACCAATAATGTTAAAAAAAAATAGTACAATGGCTGTAGGGACATTTGTTATAGTCAGTTATTTATAAATAAGGAATACTATATAAATGATTTAAAGCACTTCCACTAGCTGCGGTTGCACGAAGAAGGACAATGTTTAGCTGCTTAGAATTCTTCAGCTAATGTCACATTATCATGATCTTCTGCTGCCTTACCTAAAGCTGATTTCTAGACCTTGTTTGAGGTAAAAGGAAAGGTGGAACTCTGCTCCAACATGACAATGTCTCGCCACTTTTATTTCCCCAAGTCTATTAAGGAAGGGTCTTCTTTCAGTTTATAAAGATATCATTGCACTTTAACGTGAAGAGTTAATGGTAACAGATAGCTTGTCTCATTCCCAGAGAGGATATTGTTCAAGTCTGTAGGAATATTTAACACAAGCTTTGCTTTCTTATGAAGTATTGAGTACCTTTGGGATGAGAGAAGACTGACAGTGTTTTTGGTACAGGCTGAGTCAGTGTTATATTTATGTGCTGTAGGCACAGAGTGGGTGGACCCAGAGGATCCTACTGTCATCGCAGAGAATGAGCTGCTGGGAGCTGCGGCCGCTATCGAAGCAGCTGCCAAGAAACTGGAGCAGCTGAGACCGAGGACCAAACCCAAGGTTAGAGGGCCTTTTACAGGCCACAAGGATTCACACCTAATTTGTTAACCTCACTTCGGGGTGGTGTCAGTGTGTGTCACATATCTTACAGATAGTGAGCTCCTGCTGCCTTTTTAAAATCCTCTATTTCAAACTTTTGTTTGGAACTTTATTATCTTGACTGGCTGGTTGTTATTTTTTTTAATACTTTTTCTGCAAACATGGGCTAAAGTTGTCCACTGCTCTTAGCCAGAATGTTTATCACCTGTTGGTTTTCCCTCTATAAACAGGAGGCAGATGAAAGCTTGAACTTTGAAGAGCAAATTCTGGAGGCAGCCAAGTCAATTGCAGCTGCCACAAGTGCTCTGGTCAAAGCAGCTTCAGCAGCTCAGAGGGAGCTTGTTGCTCAAGGGAAGGTATGTCAGCATCATCAAAGGTTACTTTTAGTTAACACTTAAATGTATGCATCAGAGTCTGGTTTCTGTACAGAACCAAACAGCCATTACCCATTTTAAGGTGTAATATCTGTTGATGTTTGAGCCATATGCTTAGAAAACTAAAAAAATCCAGTGTAACTCCAGTCTATCTGTTATTTTCAGGTGGGAGCAATCCCAGCAAATGCAGTGGATGATGGACAGTGGTCTCAGGGCCTGATTTCAGCTGTAAGTCAGTCATCTTGAACTTAAATTCAGTAATGTGTAAGACATTCTCATTAAATGGCCTTATTTTTGGTTTCACTCGACCGTTCAGGCCCGGATGGTTGCGGCAGCAACCAACAACCTGTGTGAAGCAGCCAACTCTGCTGTACAGGGACATGCCAGTGAGGAGAAGCTCATCTCTTCGGCCAAGCAGGTGGCAGCTTCCACCGCTCAGCTTCTGGTGGCCTGTAAAGTCAAGGCTGACCAGGACTCGCAGACCATGAAGAGGCTCCAGGTCAGCCCAACATGTTAATGTTTATTTATCAGTTTACCAACTAACACACAGGCCTGTTACTCTTTCTGTACATTTTAGTGTTGCTTTGCCACAATTCACATTTACTAGGTATCGTCATACACGTATAGACATAGCCTTGGAGAGAAATCTGAGGGCTCCTCCTTGTAACCAAATAATTCCAAAGTTTGTTAAAAATGAAAAAGTCAGATGGATCCTGCTTATTTATGACCCACTTGACTTCCAAAGTGACACTCCTATGATAGATACCTGAGCACATGCTGTGAAGCTACCTCAGGATAGATCTGTTCAGTTTCAGTTCATTTTTTTTTATTTATATAGTGCCAATTCATAACACATGTCGTCTCAAGGCACTTTACAAAGTCAATTCAATCGACTCGTACAGATTTCAAGTCAGGTACATACATTCCAATTAATCCTAACCATTGAACAGTGCAGTCAGATTCAGTTTATTATTCAAATAGGTTAAAAAGTTTTTCCATCTAAGGAAATCCAGCAGATTGCATCCAGTCAGTGACTTGCAGCATTCACTCCTCCCGGATGAACATGTAGAGACAGTGGACAGTCACTGGCGTGGACTTTGCAGCAATCCCTCATACTTAGCATGCATGTAGCGACAGTGGAGAGGAAAAACTCCCTTTTAACAGGAAGAAACCTCCAGCAGAACCAGGCTCAGTGTGAGCGGCCATCTGCCACGACCGACTGGGGGTTAGAGAGAACAGAGCAGAGACACAAAGAGAACAAAGAAGCACTGATCCAGGAGTAATTTCTATGGGAAAGAAAAGTGAAACATTAATGGTTATAGCTCCTTTAGAGGCTGCATCTAGGAGAGAAAGACAGCTAAGCAGATGAACTCTAAGCCAGCTTTCAAGTCTAAAGTATGAACGAGAGCACATAGTTAATCACAGTAAAAGCTCAGCCAGTAGCTATGTCTAGGAGAGACAGGGTTAAACACTGAAAGACAGGACCAAGTGTATCATCTGTATAAGGTGGGCATTAAGGTGTTGGCAGCAGCAGCTTGGCCGATGTCCCCCTCCAGGAAGGTGCCACAGCTAAAGACAGAGCCAGGCCAGGTGTAGCTTCTAGGAAGAGAAAAACAGAGAGAGAATATAGAGTTAAAAGCTGAAATAACCGCAAGTAACCCAAAAGTATGAGAATGTAGCGAAGAGAGTGAAAGTGGTCATTATGCCCTCCAGCAGCCTAAGCCTATAGCAGCATAACTACAGAGATAGCTCAGGATAACCTAAGCCATTCTAACTATAAGCTTTATCAAAAAGGAAAGTTTTAAGCCTAGCCTTAAAAGTAGACAGGGTGTCTGCCTCACGGACTAAAACTGGGAGCTGGTTCCACAGGAGAGGAGCCTGATAACTAAAGGATCTGCCTCCCATTCTACTTCTAGAGACTCTAGGAACCACCAGTAAACCTGCAGTCTGAGAACGAAGTGCTCTGTTAGGAACATATGGAACAATCAGATCTCTGATGTATGATGGAGCTAAATCATTAAGGGCTTTATATGTGAGGAGGAGAATTTTAAATTCTATTCTGGATTTAACAGGGAGCCAATGAAGGGAAGCTAAAAATAGGAGAAATATGATCTCTCTTTTTAATTTTCATCAGAACTCTTGCTGCAGCATTTTGAATCAGCTGAAGGCTTTTAACTGCATTTTGTGGACATCCTGATAGTAAAGAATTACAATAGTCCAGCCTTGAAGAAACAAATGCATGGACTAGTTTTTCAGTTTCATGGACAGGACTGGTGGACATTTTTTGTCTAAAACTCTTAGAACAGATCATTGCTGTGTAAATGTTCACACACTTGATTAGCAACTATTTTCTTAAGCATGTTGGATAAAAAACAAAATACTGGATATAGGACTGCAATTTAGTAAATCTGCTTGATCAAGCATAGGTTTCTTAAGTAAAGGTTTAATTACAGCTACCTTAAAAGCCTGCGGTACATTTACTATTTACTAAGGATAGGCCTCCAATTCAAAAACCCTCTCCCCAAAGCTACAAAAATGCTACATTCGTTACACGTACCATTATCACTAAAGGAGGCAGAGGAGTAAATGAACATCTGACACAGAGAGCAGGAAGGAGGAGACTCAGAGAGTGAAGGAGAAACAACAGGTTGGGTAGTCATGGTGGAGCTAAAGCTAACGCTAAGCTAGCGATCCCTTACCACTACGAGAAAAAACGTATGAAACATGGAGGCTCCCCAAACTTAAGTGCAGCAACAGAAAATATGTGTTTTAATGTGCTTATGTGTTAGAATAAGTCAGTGATGACACAGTAAAAAGAAATCAAATCAAATCGAGAGAGCCTTCACACACCAAACAATCCACCGAGTGCAACAGTGACAACAGGAAGTGATGTAATATGCCTTACCCCTGGTAGGTAGATTGTCCTCCAAGCATTCACAAGGATGTTCGTTTGGCTCATAACACAAAAATGTTTGCAGTAATTAACTGTAACTCGAGTAGGCACTTAGTAATAGTTGCTTACTGACTGAGCAGATCACCTTGAAGTGGTAAAGGAAATTTCTGTTCAGTGCACTGGTCAAAAATCCAAATTGAGACTGAATGAGATTACTCTTTATGGATGAGTTTGCGCATACCTTCTGAACAGCTTTTACAGTAGACCCATCTATTGAGCAATGTATGAGGGAGGAATTAAAGGCTCACTGTGGTAAACCCAAAACTAATTACCTGACTTACACTCTTGTTGTGCTCTGTAAATATTCATCTCATTGATGGTCCAAGTGGGATATGTTGGCTTCAGGTCAATTCACCGCTTTACATGTCATAAAAATGCTCAGATCTCTTAAACAAACTCAATTTTGTATTTTCTAAAGATTATATCTTTAAACCCATTTTGCATTGTTTGTGGTTCTGATCCCAATTCGGGTCGACTTCTATGAAATATGACAGATCATGACCTCATTCCTAAAAGTGGAAATTACATTTCTCCAAAGCAGATATAAATGTGTGTGTAGTTGGTATAAAACGCCCAGGTGCGAGCTGCTCCATTTCATACCCAAAACAGTCAAGTACAAAACTACCAAATCTGTAAAAGTATGAGACGGTGACAGGGTGAAATGTTAACACCAGGTTATCACAGTGTAGTTGTTGTGGTGGTGGATTTACTTATTGTGAGAATCTAATGTCTGACTCAACCCCACTGCAGCTCTCTATCTAATAATTGGCTGTTCATAAAAACATAACTAAATCTTTAAGCTCCACCCAGGCATCAGCCTGGTGTATTTGAAGTAATTAGTACACCTCCATCAGTAACCATCAACTGATGTCCAGAACATGTCTTAAAGGGCACCAGTGAAAAAATAGGTGGACTTGTTCATGTAGCACTGACCCAAGTCTGTGTTTGATGTTTGTTTGGCACACCACGATGGATAAGTCTTCTGCCAAGAAGTTCAGTAAAAGACATTCTTACATCACAGTCTGACTTCATTAAAACACCAGAAGCCATTGTACCTTCTACAGGAACAATACCAATATTCATGTTGCATTAATATTATTTGTGTTGCACATCATCCGGCATTTTAAGGTTTTGCAACAGACTTGATTAATATTCAAGAGATACAGAGAGCAGCATGTACATGTGCCGCAGAACCATAAGAACGACCATCCTTTATAATTAGCAGAAGAAGAGACTCTGTCATTGTTGTATAGGACTGCTACAGAGGTTTAGATGTTCATCTTATCGTCACTCCAGTTGGAGTATGTTCCTTTTTATCAAGCTAGACAGAGCTTCTCTAGATACAACCAAGTGGCTGAGTCTGTAGCAAAACAAAGCTCTGTGTAGAAGAACCCAATTTAAAGCACTGACTCAGTGGTGGAAACACTGTAGCTCAGCAGGGTTGTTCTGACCTTTAGGTGTAACTGATGCAGTCATATCTTGAAGGCTGTGTGTACGGTGGCTGTAAGCACATCGGACTGCCCAGGCCAGCTCATGTTCTCTGAACCAATCAGTGGTGGCTTATCTCCTCCTCTTCTGGGACTGCAGCTGCCACCATGGTAATTCCCATACATTTACGTCTGCAAAAGCACTGGAAACAATCCACCTAGTCCATCTGTGGCACTTGGAACTGGAAACATTACTCCTGATCTATGATTACACCAAGAGTATTTGCTCTCTCCATTCCTTGCCAAGCTGCTTTTTAAGGCTGTAACTGCACAGTCCTTTTGAAATGGACAGTCTTTGTATTGAATGTGTGACAACTTCTGTTTCAGATATAGAACTGGAAAACCTACTATGGTTCTGAGTGTCAATAATACTCATAATAGAAACTGACCTCAGTCTCTTGTTACATAGATAGAACAAAAATGATAATGATCCAAACAGGGTCCTGTTCATCATGCAATAGCAACTGCATAGTGTAGGTTAATTAAAATGTTAGCTGAACAGCTGTACTCTAACATTTTACCAGTAAAAAGGCTTTCATGCAAAACATACAGTGAAGACAGTCTGGTGGAAGATGAGAATAGGCAAACAGGAAGTCAGGTGTTAGAGAGCCATACTATCTGTACACATACTTGCAGAGCCCAGGTCATCCAGGAGTCTGGATTTAAAAAATATCACCATTTCTATTATTTTCTTTATTTGACTTTAATGTTACTAAACACAGACAGCAAGTTCGACACATGTTCGTTTAGTTTAGAAAAAAATTAACTTAGTACAGCTAGTTTTAGCTTATTAGTTAGTTTAAAATGCAAATGTATAAAATCTTGTTTAACTAAGAAATGCAACACAAAATCTTTACATTGATATAGTTCCCTGTTAGCAGAGCAATAAAGCCTTTCTCTTTCCTTCAATTAGAAAAGTAAAAAGCACTCTGTGATTGGCTGCTAGATTTCTGCTAGACATGTGGAAAAATTTTGCACCCTTCAGCAATTAAACAGAAGCACATCTGTCTTTGAAGTAACTTAAAACTGGCAAAAGTTGAATGGCATCCTTTATTATTTTTTTATTTAAAACAAATCAAACGTTGCTTGTGATTATTATTCAGCTGAAACCTTTATTTTTCAGACAACTGAAAATGGCACAAAGAAAAAAGCTTGTCCACTTAATGTAATATTTTGTGGCAGCACTCCCTGTGGTCATCCCTGCCAACAACCTCTGAGTTTTACATTGAGATGTCTACATCTTCCAGCAGCTAGTTTGGCCCCATTTTACAGAGCAAACTGCATAAGATCTCTAAGGTTGAAAGGCTAGTGTCTCCACACTGCAGTTTTCAGATCTTTCCACTCAGGTTTAAATTCAGTTCACACAGCATTTTCTACTGTGTCCACATCTACAGTACCCTGAAGCCTATTATGTCAATAAACCTTATTTATGACAGTGAGGAGGTGAGTGTCAGGAAGATGGTGGGAGAAGACATTCCTAGATAGGGCTGGATTTGGTGGTTATATTGTGTCAGAAGCATATGAATTTATCTGCTGGACAAAAAGTTCCCATTTCCAGTGTGATGACAGTCACAGCTGTGCAGGAGGGTTTATGTTTTATGTCAGGACCAGACTAACAGCAACATTCCAACCAGAGATAAATCAGTAAGAAAGAGTTATTCAGACCTCTGCCAGCTGACAGGCTGGTTTTAGCTCTCAGAACCACAAAAGGAAAAGCTGTCATGTCTGAAGTAATCTGCCAAATCAGGGAGATGTTTAGCTCTCAGTGTTGCTCAGCATTACCTTTTAAAGCTGGTCTTCAGCACTAAGGAGGAATTAGGCTCGTCTCCCTGAGCACAACTGGAACTCTCCTTCCAAGAGTAATTGTACACAGCCTGACAGTCTTCCCCTGTGAATCATTGTAGTCACAATACTCCTGCTTTTGTTCTTTTCTAACATTCCCAAAACGTTCCATCAAAAAGCATTTCAGTCAGATTTTAAAATTCTAAATTAAATTCAAAAAGTCTCAAATTGTTTAACTGCAGGCTGCTGGAAATGCTGTGAAGAGAGCCTCTGACAACCTGGTGAAAGCCGCACAGAAAGCAGCATTTGATGCTCAGGATGACCAGGCTGTGGTGGTCAAGAGTAAGATGGTTGGAGGCATTGCTCAGGTAAGTCCCGTCTGAAATACACATCAAACAAATTTCCATGTAGAGACGTATTGGAAAAAGAAAAAGGCCTAAAGAATGACCTGCATGCTTGTAGAGGTTGTTCTGAAATCTTATTAATAGCTCACATATCATCCTACTCTTCTTGTCAGCCATTCATTCACATGCATTTCCACCAACAATAACTTTAAGAGGATGTACAAAGTATCTTTGCGATTTAAACAGATTGCTGCCTCGGTTTATAAAACACAGAGGACTATTACTGTATACTGAGGTAGTTATTAACCATAAAAAAGAATCAAAACAGTGTCACTGGGCAACTAAGCCTTGTGTGACTGGAATCTGATTACTGTCAAGTGTGAATGTTTCTGCATAAACTGTAAACTTATAAAAAGCTTTTGTAGCTATTTTGACTAGAAATGGGCAATTATTACACCTTTTATTGTTATTTTTTTATCTTAATTTCAATTTAATCAAATTTTAATTTAATCAAATTACCTCAAAATATTGTGACTGTTGGACTCTGATATACACCAGTATGCAGCTTGGCTGACAACCTGGGGTTAAATACCTTGCCCAAGGGCAAAAATATGAGGGGATTTTCCTCCAGCTTCACACCAGAGCCACATAAACCTAGAACAGTCATATTCAATTATAAATGGTAAATGGTCTGCATTTGTTTAGCGCTTTATCAAGTCCAAGGACTCAAAGCCTCTTAAACTACAAGCAGTCATTTACCCATTCATACACACATACACACACTGACAGTGGTAGACTACATTGTAGCCACAGATGCCCTGGGGCAGACTGACAGAAGTGAGGCTGCCATACACAGGAGCCACCAGGCCCTCTGACCAATCTTCAATAAATTAGAATCTGCATTCTGATGAGGCTTAAATTAAAAGGACCTTTTGAAAATAACGAGCTTTGACCAGGTATTAAATATAGTTTTCATTAAGCCCACACTTCTGTATTAGTTTTTTTTTCTGATGTGATATTCTAATCTTAAATGTGTTTTCAATGGCTGGAAGCAGAAAATAATCATAATTAACAAAAATAAAGGCTTGAAAACATCAGTCTGTTTGGAATTAACCTATATAAAGTTATGGATTTACTGAAATAAATAAACTTTAATAATATACTAATTTATTGAATATAACTATGTATTTATTGTATGTCTAAGTATTTACACATGTTTACAGTATCTGCAAATGTCATCTTTTCACACATAAATAAGAACCTTGTACCTTTGTGTCACTGCATGGAGTGTTCATTTGCTTTGGTGTTCTTGGCCAAATTGACACTGTGGGCTGACGATCCCTGGACACAGGTTGAACTGATGAGGTACACTAACACCCTACCAAGGTTCCCAGGCCGATTGCAAGATAAAAGGACTCCTGTCACATCTTCCATCCTTCACTCTACTTATCAGTAGACATGAAAGTGCTTTTCCACATGTTCATCCATTGTTTCACACTGAACCCACCTGAAGTGTTGGATGGTAAAAAGCTGACTCTTAGTCTCACCCAACCAAAGCAGGCAGCTCCAGTTACAGTTCCGTTAGTGATCACCACATTTCACATGTTTATGTTTGTGATGATGGGACAGAACAGGCTTTGTCCTGGTATCATTGTTATGGGGCCTTGGTGACCCCAAAGATGCCAGTCTTTGCTGCAGGTTCTCCCTTACCATCCGACACACTGCATGTGGAGTCAGCCAGTCACCAGTGGCACTCTCATCAACTTGAAGAAGTAAATCTATAAATTAAGAAAATTCTCCAGTGACCTTTTATTGGGAATGTTGGGGATTAAATAATTAAGCAATTGCTGGACAATTGCTTAATTATTTGTTACCATGGGACCCCCCCACTCCTTTTGATCGAAATGTCAGCTCAGATTCTTACAGCCTCTGTGTCTGGTCCAGACATCAGTGGACAACACTGAGACAAAAAACAATGTGAGCAACAAGTGTCTGACATGTCAGGCTGCAGTCTTGCTATGTTTTCTAACAAAATACTAACTTGGCAAATGCTAACAAAATATAATATTGATATGAAGTTTTTAAATGTTCAGATAATTACAGTACTGAATATCTGGGTAGAAGTGTTTATTAGCTTTAGAAAAAACATTTAGGCTTTTACTTGCAGGTATCCTCAGAGTGGAATCCATTCATTCATTTTATGAGTTATCTGTGAGTTTAAATCTGCTCTGATTACCTAATGTGGGATATTGCAGATTATCGCCGCTCAGGAGGAGATGCTGCGAAAAGAAAGGGAACTGGAGGAGGCCAGGAATAAGCTGGCCATGATCCGAAAGCAGCAGTACAAGTTCCTCCCCTCAGAGCTGAGAGAGGATGGCCAGGACCAATGAGTGTGTGAGGGGCAACAAACTGCATCATCAGCAAGTCATTTTGAAATGCTCAGGACCTAATGCTTCAGTACAGATCAGATCTAACACCAAGCAGTCAAACTCCATTTCTACAGCAACATATCAGAATGCTTTTTATCAATCTCTAACCATAGAAAAGAATTTATACTAAAAAGTATATCATGAAAATGATGATAAATGTTTGCTTATACTGAGAAATAAGCCTTCACCTGATTATTAAGTTATCTGTGCTTTTAATGATATATGTTTATATTCCTTAGAAAGTGAGTCTTTTTTACGCTTATGTGTACATGATGGTGTACATGAACTGGCTTTGGAAAGCCATCCCAGTTCATTCCTCTGCCCTTTCCTCTGGGTCTCTGACTGTTACATCCCAAAGCTATATAAATGGAATATTATGGCAAATTTATTTGTCAATGGCAATCTATGCAAAGAGTCTTGATGTGTTTGTGGTAGTGGTAAAAGTTTCAGCTTTGTTGTCATTTTTTAGTATTTTCCTTCTACTGTACAAAACTGAACGATAAGAACAAATCAAATGTTGGAATTTTTGAGTTTAGATTCAAAACTTTTTTTAAACAGATTAGTTGAAAATCAGTATTTTTTTTTTTAAAGAAACAGATGTGATCTCTAAGTATTTAGATCAGGATTTGATTGGAGGACTTGTTTGTATAGTGATTATGAAGCCATGTATTTAATGTCCAAACCTTTCACATCAGTCTGAGTGTACTGGACCGAAGTTTAATGATCCACTCCACTAAAATATGTGCCAAATATGTCTGATCCACTCATGTTTAACTGTCTTAGAAATATGTTAACACGCCGTCATCGTCAAAAAGAGCAACATTTTTGCTTAAAACATGTCCTCTTCTTCAGTTCAAGTATTAGTGTCTGTTGCCATTTATTCCTAAAGTGCAATACTTCATCACTCTGCAAAATAAAAGCACAAGTAGCTTTATTTCCTCTCTAGTGTTTTTAATATGACCATCTAGTATGCCATGCATAAGTTTCCACCAATCATCATTCAGATCTTTTTATTGACCATGTCTAGACGGTGGTATGGTTGTAATTGAGGTGAACAGTATTCCCACCCGATGGGCTCTGTAATACAGATTCATGGACAATAAAGCCTATTTTCACTGAAATTGTTCGAGTCTATTTTAATATTTTCCTCTGGTTTAAGACACAAGGTATTCTCTGACATACTTTAAAAAAAACTTTGTTTAGGAGCTTACAGATGAAATACTACACCCATATACTAACTGAATTTATCCCCATCTCTAACAGATCCCTGTTTCCTTATATTCCCAAACATACACTTATCTTTTTGATCTTGGGATTCTCTCTAAACAACACAGGGACAAAAGTTGAAAGTTGCACCTCAGCTAAACTTTCTGGTTTTGTCATTGTTTTCTAACCATCAATTTCTGGCCTAATTCTCACTAAATATTTGACCACTCTTCAAATCAGAATTGGTAGAGATGATCTCAATTGAGACTTGAATGATGGCAGTGTAGAAGATGACCAGCAGCTCCTGTGGAAGGTTGTACTTCTTGAGTTGCCTCAGGAAGTACAGTCTCTGCTGGGCCTTCTTTCGAACAGTGTCTATGTGTGAAGACCATCTCAGGTCCTCAGAGATGGTGGTTCCTAAGAACCTGAAGTGTCCACAGCCGACACGGTGTTGTTGAGGATGGTGGGGGGGGTGTATGGGGGTGGTGTTTTCCGAAAGTCCACCACCACCACAGTCTTGAGTGGGTTTAGTTCCAGGCAGTTCTGACTACACCAGTGTATCAGCGATCCACCTCCACCTCCTGTCTGTATGCAGACTCATCACCGTCCAGTCCAATGACAGTGGTGTCATCTGCAAACTTAAGGAGTTTCACGGACGAGTCCGCTGAGGTGCAGTCATTTTTGTGTACATCACATCAGAACTCCAGTCTAAAGAAAATGTAAAAAGGAAATTTTTTTTTGTTTCTTGATTGAAAGATAGTTTTGAATGTAAACCAGGGGATATAGTCCTACATCAATACGAGCTAAAATAATGTTGCTTAAATTACTATTTAACTGTTGAACAACAGGACAAACAATCTTTGTTTAAAGATAGATACAACAGAGGTTAAAACCCCACAAAAACTTTTTAAATTTTTTGGGAGCATGGACCCGGTATTTAAAAAAGTGCCCTAGTTAAAAAACCCCAACATCTATTTTGGGGGATTTAAAGGTTTGCTAAATTTCCCGGGGTTTTTAGGGAATTGTCAAAAACCCCGGATTCTGTGTTTGGTTTTTTAGAATTGTCCTGAGTCAGACCCCAGAATTTCCATTTTTTAAGTTTAAGGGAGAATATGGGGAAAAAATTTTGGAAAAGTTGGGCCAGCCCTTTTTTGGGGGGTTTAAGGGGGAATTTTTTGTAAAAGACAGTAAACAAGGGTTTTTAAAGCATGCTCTTCATCGCATTCATAGTTTGCTAACACTAAAGGTGCTATGTGAAAATGGTCTGAAATTAGCAAGCTTTAAACTTCTTCTTTGTTAGCAAAACATTTTACTTTGTTCAGTTAAAAGTCTTCCTATGGAAAAGGATCAGAAATCCGTATGTGTGTGTTTGTAACTACGGTTGAAAGAAACTACCTCGCCAGGGCAAGGCTTGTAATCACAAAAGAACTGTTGAACATTAAACAGTTCAATTTGTTTATGTAGACCCAATTAGTCTTAAATAACATCTCAAGCAAAAAATCCAATTTCTGTACAAAAATATATAGTCAATTAGGTCAAAGCATATAGAGACCTTAAATGTTAATGCTTAATTCCAATTTGATCCTAATTAAAAAACATTTCAGCCACTTTCAGTTTATTATACCAGTTTTCTATCTAAGGAAACCAGCCACTTGCACTGTCTGTCTTTGCAACAGTTCCTCCCCCTGAACAAGCATGTACAGTGGGGAGAACAATCATTTGATCCACTGCAGATTTTGCAGGTTTTCCCACTTGCAAAGCATGTAGAAGTCTTTCATTTTTATCATAGGTGCTCCTCAACTGTGAGTGATGGAATCTAAAACAAAAATCCAGAAAATCACATTGTGTTATTTTTAAGTAATTAATTTGCATTTTATTATATGACAAGTATTTGATCACCTAACAACCAGTAAGAATCCCGGCTCTCACAGGCCTGTTAGTTCTTCTTTAAGAAGCCCTCCTGTTCTCCACTCATTACCTGTATTAACTGCACCTGTTTGAACTCGTTATCTGTATAAAAGACACCTGTCCACACACTAAGCCAGACAAACTCCAACCTCTCCACAATGGCCAAGACCAGAGAGCTGTGTGAGGACATCAGGGATAAAACAGTAGACCTGCACAAGGCTGAGATGGGCTACAGGAAAATAGCCAAGCAGCTTGGTGAGAAGGCAACAACTGTTGGAGCAATTATAAGAAAATGGAAGAAGTCCAAGATGACGGTCAGTCTCCCTCAGTCTGGGGCTCCATGCAAGATCTCACCTCGTGGGGCATCACTGATCATGAGGAAGGTGAGGGATCAGCCCAGAACTACATGGCAGGACCTAGTCAATGACCTGAAGAGAGCTGGGACCACAGTCTCAAAGAAGACCATTAGTAACACACTACGCCTCCATGGATTAAAATCCTGCAGCGCACGCAAGGTCCCTCTGCTCAAGCCAGCGTATGTCCAGGCCTGTCTAAAATTAGCCAGTGACCATCTGGATGATCCAGAGGAGGAATGGGAGAAGGTCATGTGGTCTGATGAGCTTTTTGGTCTAAACTCCACTCGCCGTGTTTGGAGGAAGAAGAATGAGTACAACCCCAAGAACACCATCCATACCATGAAGCATGGAGGTGGAAACATTATTATTTGGGGTTGCTTTTCTGCAAAGGGGACAGGACGACTGCACCGTATTGAGGGGCGGATGGAAGGGGCCATGTATCGGAAGATCTTAGCCGACAACCTCCTTCCCTCAGGAAGGGCATTGAAGATGGGTCCTGGCTGGGTCTTCCAGCATGACAACGACCCGAAGCACACAGCCAGGGCAACTAAGGAGTGGCTCTGCAAGAAGTATGTCAAGGTTCTGGAGTGGCCTAGCCAGTCTCCAGACCTGAACCTAATGAAAAATCTTTTGAGGGAGCTGAAAGTCCATATTGCCCAGCGATAGCCCCGAAACCTGAAGGATCTGGAGAAGATCTGTATACAAGAGTCGTCCAAAATCCCTGCTGGAGTGTGTGGAAACCTGGTCAAGAACTACAGGAAACATCTAAAATCTGTAATTGCACTTGCAGAAGCACTTAATAATTACAATTAGTTGATTATCAGTAATAATTGATAACTATTAACCAAAACCACGCTAAATGTCACAGTTTAAACTCGTGAACCAGCCTTCATAGTACGATGGAACCTTTCACAAAGGCCATTGGCCTGTGGGTGGTAGGCTGCAGTATGGTGGAGCTTAACCCCAGGGCTCTCCGCCACCACAGTCCACAATTCAGACGTGAACTGGGGGCCCCTGTCGGAGGTCAAATCTAATGGCACACCAAAACATGACACCTAGAAGGAAATAAATGCCCAAGTAACGTCAATGGAAGTTGTTGATGATAGAGGACACACGTTTGGCCACCGAGTAGTCCTGTCCACCATAGTTAGGAGGAAGTGGACCCACCAAGTCCACATGCACATGCTCGAACTTCCCTTGCGGAATAGGAAATTGCTCCAGTGGAGCCCTAGTGTGTCGTTGCACCTTTGCATGTTGGCAAGCTACACAGGAAGCTGCCCAGGTTCTAAACATCCCTACGGAGACCCCGCCACACAAACTTTGCCCCCACCAGCTTAACCAAGGCTTTAACGCCGGGGTGTGCAAGAGAATGAACTGCATCAAAAACCAGCTGATGCCAGCAATCAGGAACCAAAGGCCGAGGCTTAACCGGTCGAGACATCACACAGAAGAGTTGCCCCGCTCTCGTGAAAAGACACCTTTTCCATACGCAAACTGGATTCAGTTGTTTTAAAAGCGAGAATGCCCAGATCCGTCAGCTGGTCCACGGCCATGACGAGGTAATCCACGCCCAAATGCACAGAAGCAACCTGTCCTCGGCACAGACATTCAGCCACCAGATTATTCTTTTCAGCCACATGCTGAATGTCTGTGGTGAACACCGAAATAGCAGACAAATGCTGCTGTTGCCGCGCCGACCACGGCTCCGAAACCTTTACCATAGCAAAGGCGAGAGGCTTATGGTCAACAAAAGTGGTAAAATCTCGGCCTTCCAACATGAACCGTAAATGGCGTGTGGCCAGAAAAAGGGCAAGTAGTTCCCGGTCAAAGGTACTATACTTCCTCTCAGCATCTCTCAGTTTCTGGCTAAAATAAGGCGAGGCGTTGCCTGTAGCCTGTCGGGGGTCCATTTTATCCGCTGGTCACCTTTTATACCCTTAAGCGCTTCGTACAATGGGTGCATAAGGTGAGCAGCCCGTGGCATGAAACGGTTCGAAAAGTTCACCATCCCCAAAAACTCCTGCAGGGGCTTCATGGAGGGGGGGTGAGGAAAAACTGAAACCGCTTCAACCTTGGCAGGCAGTGGAACCTGAGGCACACCTTGTGTCCTAGGAACTTAACAGCGGGCAGACCGAACTTGCATTTAGCCGGGTTCATGATCAGGCCATGCTCACTGAGCTGCACAAACAACTCCCGGAGGTGTACCATATGCTCCGCCGCAGAAGGACTAGCCACCAGGATATCGTCCAAATTGACGAACAAAAACGGTATACCCTGCAGGACCGAATCCATGAGTTGCTGAAAAAGACCGAAAGGAGTGATAACTGCAGTCTTGCTAACTGATGATCCGATGGTAGCCCCACACTGAATCCACCTTCGAAAAAATAGTCACACCTGCCAAACGGGCAGAAAAGTCCTGGATATGAGGGACTGGGTACCTGTCGTTACTGATCGCGTTATTAAGACGCCGAAAATCCCCACAGGGTCCTCAACACCCGTCAGAACTGCGCAACCTAGTGGCTCTGTCCGACCAAAATGGATGACCCCAACAGCACCAAATATTAAATTTTGTTTTTCTGATGTATCAAATAGTTATGTCATGCAATAAAATACTACTTAATTACTTAAAAATTACACAATATGATTTTATAGATTTTTGTTTTAGATTCCATCACTTACAGTTGAAGAGTACCTAAAATAAAAATGAAAGACTTCTACATGCTCTGCATGTAGAAAAACCTGCAAAATCGGCAGTGTATCAAATACTTGTTCTGCCCATTCTAACAGAGTAGAGTTAACTGCATGTAGCGACAGTAGAAAGGAGAACTCGTGTTTAACAGGAACACCTTCTGCAGAACCTGAACCTGGCTCAGTGTAAGCATCACTATCTCACTATCTAGTGACGTTACTACCTGCCACAACTGACTGGGGCTTTGAAAACACAGAGCCGACACATACAAAACCAGAAGCAGTGGTCCAGGCGTACTTTCTATGGCTGTTTTGGCTGTTTTGTGGCTTCCTCCAGGAGAGAAATAAAGCTGAACAGATAAGTTTTAAACTAGTAGTAAAATCTACATCATGTGAAACAGAGCATATGTAGTTAGTTGCAGCAATAGCTCCTTCATTTGCTTTGTCAAGGAGAGGTTAAATACGCAAAGACGGGGTCAAGTTATCATCTAAACAAAGAAAGCATAAGGTTATTGACAGCAATAGCTCAGCTGATGGCCCGGTCTGAGATGGTGTTGCAGCTAAACAGAAACACTGGGCCAGGTGTAACTTCTATGAGGAGGAAAAAACAGAGAGAACATTAAGTTAATGGCAGCAATATCGGTGAATAGTCAATAATTGGAGAGTACTTTTAAAAAGTAGCAAAGTGAGCAAAGTGGTTAAGATTTGTTTTTAATGATCACAGAAAATATTCTGCTCATCTGAGTCCAGAAATATTTTGAAGGAGCACTTTTTAGATTTTTACTATCACCAAGGAAGAGAATGGCTTATTTGTGTTGTGCTCTCAAGTCATTATTTTGTGGGTTATTATGGTGTGTCAACAGCAAAAACTGATCTCATTGACAATTCAGTGACTGGAAAACTGACCTAAACACTTGGCTTTATTTTCCAGGAGCCTATTGACGCGTGTTACTACACCAGCCTTTGCTGCCTAGCTCATCTCCTACCATAAGAACATTGTTGCTTTTTCATTCTGCTATCATGAAGTAGATAATCAGATGTTTAAGATGTTTCGATAGTGTTATAGGAGGTATTGGTGGGTTCTTTCTTTGAGCAAATTGTAAGTAAAATGCATTATTTACTTTTAAAAGCAGTTAGTCTTTCAACTAACTAATAATTTAATCATATTTCATTATAATGAGCAAATACAAAAATAAATGACTCAATTCATCCTGTCCTAAGTTCAACAATGTGTTAAAAATATAAAATATCTAGAAGATCAACATAAGAAAACAAGGGAAAAAAGGTGTTTTTTTCATGGGTTGTTCTGTTTTATCAAACACATAAATCCATCTGCTGTCTTTTAGTTATATGAGATTGAGGTAACAGGACCAGGGTATACCTTCTTCCAGCAACATTCTCCAGCTCATTCTGGGGGATCCCAAGGTGTTCCAAGCCCAGATTGGATATACAGTAGTCCTTCCGTCCAGTTTTGGTTCTGACACAAGCTCTTCTCTCAGTGGGACGAATAAATTTCTCCTATTTCCCTCACATTATTATTTTGTACAGTGTAAAGCTTTATGGTCTCTGCCCCACAGATTACCCCAAAACACTATCAGCCACTACTGCAGATGGCATTAATTTTCAATTTCAATAACAATTGAAATTGAAAATATTACTAGTTTTAAGACCTCTTGGCCAGGCCATTAAATGGCTTACACTGTATGACTTCCACATGTATGAAAGAAATTCTGGAATATCCCATTCTTCTGAACATATCCTGTCAAACTCATAAGACTGGTTGGGAATGGCCATCCTTACATTTCTTGGGCAAATCTTGGGCTGTGGACAATGTGAAACATGTATTATTCTCTGCTGAGTCCACCTTTACTGTTTTCCCCACATCCGGGAGAGTTACGGTGTGGAGAAGCCCCAAAGAAGCGTACCACCCAGACTGTTGCATGCCCAGAGTGAAGCATGGGGGTAGATCAGTGATGGTTTGGGCTGCCATATCATGGCATTCCCTTGGCCCAATACTTGTGCTAGATGGGCGCGTCACTGCCAAGGACTACCGAACCATTCTTGAGGGTTCAAACATTGTATCCTGAAGGCGGTGCTGTGTATCAGGATGACAATGCACCAATACACACAGCAAGACTGGTGAAAGATTGGTTTGATGAACATGAAAGTGAAGTTGAACATCTCCCATGGCCTGCACAGTCACCAGATCTAAATATTATTGAGCCACTTTGGGGTGTTTTGGAGGAGCGAGTCAGGAAACGTTTTCCTCCACCAGTATCACGTAGTGACCTGGCCACTATCCTGCAAGAAGAATGGCTTAAAATCCCTCTGACCACTGTGCAGGACTTGTATATGTCATTCCCAAGATGTATTGACACTGTATTGGCTGCAAAAGGAGGCCATACACCATACTAGTAAATTATTGTGGTCTAAAACCAGGTGTTTCAGTTTCATTGTCCAACCCCTGTAGATTAGATGTTTTTGGGCATAATTTATAGGGAGTGTTGGTAGTTTATAAAGTGTGTTGGTGGTTTATAAGATGTTTTGGTACAATATTGGTGGTGTAGGTAGATTATAGAAGTTGTTGGTATTTCATACTGTGGTGTTGGTAATTTAAATGTTTTTATGTTGGTAGTTGATGTGTGAACTCTGGCCGTTATGATTTTCCATGAAACTGACATGTGGTTGTTTGTCCTGGTTGGAAACTGGAAACAGACTAGCCTTGCGGGTAGCTCAGATCCTATTTTGTTCTCCTCTGCATTGGATTCAACTGCTGCAGAGAACTGCAGGCGGCTCATCAGGAAGCGTGCGGCGATCATCCTCAGGTTGGTTTCTAAATTGGAGAAAACTGAACTAGATGTGTTTTCACCTGAGCACATGATTTGTTATTGGGGCATTTGAGCTAGGCAATGATTCTGTGGGTACGGTTGTAGCTCAGAATGTGAAGGGTTTACAAATGGACTAAAGCTTCTCTGTAACTGTACAATATCTGTTAAACCGTTTTAATTCTCTTCCACACCTCTTCAATCCTTTGTTCTTACGATGGCTATTGCACTCCCATTGGCTGCAGCCCCTTACCAACCTGTATCCCCTTCCATCTTCTAACCTAACATGGATGTGATTGGATCAGAGCATGCTGTGCTCATAGAGTAATCCCACTTTTTGATTGTTCTAGTGTAATAATTTGGGACACAATCAGAACCCCAGTCTGAACTGGTTTGTAACTCTAAGGTTTATGATCAACTTGATTGTCTGTGCTGGGATTTGTTCTCCATCTCTTGAATTCTCTTGGACAAGAGGTTGCCATCTTATTATAAACTTTGCCAGGATTACATTCTACTTCCTCACCCTCTAAGAGTTTGGTGCACTCATCTAGTTACTATTATAACTAACTATCATAACTAAACAATTCTTTGTGTAATGTGTGATAGTCTTCTCAAAACAGCAGTATCATTTATTGATGGTGTGGAGATGAAGCTGCAAGCTTGCACATAAATGATTATTGCAATCCAAACTGTGTATAAAGCCAATCAATTGTACTCGTACTCATACTCGTCGTATTCCGCTTATCCGGGACCCGGGTCCCTGGGGCAGCAGACTCAGCAGAGACACCCAGACGTCCCTCTCCCCAGACACCTCCTCCAGCTCCTCTGGCGGGAGCCCAAGGCGTTCCCAGGCCAGCCGAGAGACATAGTCCCTCCAGCGTGTCCTGGGCCGTCCCCTGGGCCTCCTCCCGGTGGGACGTGCCTGGAACACCTCCTGAGGAAGGCGTCCAGGATGCCCCGAGCCAGAGCCACCTCAACTGGCTCCTCTCGATGTGGAGGAACAGCGGCTCTACTACTCCGAGCCCCTCCCGGATGGCCGAGCTCCTCACCCTATCTCTAAGGGAGTGCCCGGCCACCCTACGGAGGAAGCTCATTTCAGCCGCTTGTATTCGGGATCTTGTTCTTTCGGTCATGACCCAAAGTTCATGGCCATAGGTGAGGGTAGGAACATAGATGGACCGGTAAATCGAGAGTTCGCTTTTCGACTCAGCTCTCTCTTCACCACAACGGACTTGCACAGTGCCCCCATTACTGTGCCAGCCGCACCGATCCATCTGTCGATCTCCCGCTCCATTCTTCCCTCACTCGTGAACAAGACCCCGAGATACTTGAACTCCTCCACTTGAGGCAGGAACTCCCCTCCAACCTGAAGAGGACAAGCCACCCTTTTCCGGTCGAGTACCATGGCCTCTGACTTGGAGGAGCTGATCTTCATCCCAGCCACTTCACACTCAGCTGCGAACCGCCCCAGCGTATGCTGTAGGTCTTGGCTAGAGGGGGCCAGCAGGACCACGTCATCTGCAAAAAGAAGAGACGAAATCTACTGGTCTCCAAACCAGACCCCCTCCGGCCCTTGGCTGCGTCTAGAAATCCTGTCCATAAAAGTTATGAACAGGACCGGTGACAAAGGAGCCCAACATGCACCGGGAACAGGTCCGACTTAGTGCCGGCAATGCGGACCAAACTCCTGCTCCACTTGTACAGGGAGCGGATGGCCCCTAATAAAGGGACCCCGATGCCATACTCCTGGAGCACCCCCCACAGGGCATCACGGGGGACACAGTCGAATGCCTTCTCCAGGTCCACAAAACACATGTGGACCAGTTGGGCAAACTCCCATGAACCCTCGAGTATCCTGTAGAGGGTATAGAGCTGGTCCAGTGTTCCACGGCCCGGGACGAAAACCACACTGCTCCTCCTGAAGCCGAGGTTCGACTATCGGCCGGACTCTCCTCTCCAGTACCCTGGCGTAGGCCTTACCAGGGAAGCTGAGGAGTGTGATCCCCCTGTAGTTGAAACACACCCTCCGGTCACCCTTCTTATGAAGGGGGACCACCACCCCAGTCTGCCAGTCCAGAGGCACTGTCCCCGACTGCCATGCAATGTTGAAGAGGCGTGTCAACCGTGACAGCCCCACAACATCCAGAGACTTGAGGTACTCAGGGCGGATCTCATCCACACCCGAAGCCTGGCCGGGTCCTGCGAGGAGCAACCCGGCCACCAGGCGCTCTCCGGCGAGTCCCGACCCCAGGCCTGGCTCCAAAGTGGGACCCCGGCTCCGCTGTACCGGGCGACGTCACGTGCTTCGATCTACTAGTCCTCATGAAGGATTCTTGAACCGCTCTTTTTCTGACCCGTCACCTAGAGCCTGTTTGACATGTGAGACCCTACCAGGGGCATTTAAGCCCAAGACAACATAGCCTCTAGGATCATTCGAGCACTCAAACCCCTCCACCATGTTAAGGTGGCGGTTCAAGGAGGAGTGTTTCAATTGTATTTACAATTTAAAACTTATTCCAACAAGCACAGGTTAACAAAAAAAAACCTAGTTCTCCTGTTTAGGGGCATACATTTCTGTGCTAAAACTAGTTTACCAGGCCATTATTGCACTGAATTGCAAGCTTCCTTGTGTCAGCCAGGGAAACCAGAGTCTTTTTTAATTTACTAGGGGTAGACAACAACACATAAGCTAAGCACCTACAATTCTTTCTTAACAGGTTGTATTCATATTTTCCATTTGCCTCTTTGTTTTTTCATTGGTAATCTTTTTTAAAACGCTGTCATCGTTAGATGTCAAGGACTGCTCAGCTTTTCTTTCTGAATGTCATGACAAAATAATCTAAATTATTATTAGAATTATGCATTAAGCCTCTAAAATTCTATTATAAATTCAGACGTGTGTAAAATTACAAGCAGACTAGATTATGATTTGTCTGTATTTTATCCGTACTGCATTCGTTTTTCCAAAGCCTGGATTGCCTGCCTTAAAGCTGCACAGATTTTGCGCACAGCAGCATTATTAATACACTGCAAGTGAAAGTTATGTCTGTCTATCCACTCAGTAGTCCCATGGATTTTGAATACTTTCTCTATAAGGCAAAGAATGGCAGTAAGTGCTGTTGGAAGAGACAAAAGCTGTTTCTGTAGCTGCAACATCAGGTTGGTTAAAGAGGGGAAACCAGAACCCTTCAGGCTGACTTAAAGTACTGGGGCTGTTGGTTTCTCCAGTACATCCTCAAAGAATTTCTGACAAGATCAGGTAGCAGTGTATTTATAGATGCCAATATTTTACCCAGCAACAGCAGATATCTTATTGTTCCCAAGTGGCATCCAACTTGAAGTCAGTAGAGGTCGTGCACTGGTGCACTTCTTTGTTTGGAGTATTTAACTCTGGAATGTCTATTTCTATGTTCTCTCTGAAGACCTCCACCCTCTTTGAATTGTTGCTGTGGGTTAGGGAGTCACTACTCTGACTGTGGGATTAGGGAAGCTGAATTCTTTTTGTGACGCAGAAACCTTAGATGGCTGCAAGCTGGAAGAGGCTGCCACAGCTCAAATAGAAAGGACATTTGTTCCTGGGACATTGTCACCAGACCCTTTAACTCTGCTTTACAGCTGGCTGGCTTTTTATAGTCCTTTAAGCTGCAACTATCGTTGACATTAGTCACTGTCTAACAAAAGGAGGAGTTAAAATCAGAGCGGAAAATATTATTCTGAACAACATTCAGACATCAGTCTTTGTGAAATGGATTAGTTGAATCATACAATTTAGAAGGTTTTGCTGTGAGATCCTTGAATCATTATTTGTGACCCTGTGTAGTTCAGCTTTCGTCGTGGAGTTTGTTGAAACCTGTCTATAATATGTTAAACTTTCTGTTGTGTTTTCCAATGTGTGATAGTGATGACCTGAGCTCAGAACTGACAGGACAGAAGTGTGATGCTGTGCCTCTTTAATGATTCAGTACCATTGTTCCATTGTCTCACATCCACCTGGTCTCATGAATTAGCACATTTAGGGAGTTCACTATGTAAATGAGTCACCTGTTAACATGATTCCCACATATAAAAGTTCTCACTTTTTCATATAGCACATCTTTACAACCAAAGGTTTATATGGCTGACTCTACAGAGTCTGCCATGATGTACTGCCATCCTTTCAGGGGATACCAGAACAGACAAACCAAACTTGGCTCCGGTTGGTGGTTTTCTACAGGCTTCATGCTTTCTCCTAAAGGTTAAGAAGTGGATCATTAGGGAGGAGTTATTTAGTTCACTGCTCTTTACAGATCTGATGCAAATGTAACAGGATACTACACAGTGTTATGTTTTGGATCAGAGGGACCATGAAATATATGCTGGGTTAACAGTTATATGTATTATAGTAATATATATCATATCATATGATATGTATGTTATTTCTTTATTTATTGATTTTATTGATAGCCATCTATCCCACATAGTACTTTATGCAGTTCCTTAATTATGATTGACAGACTTTTCATCTATAGGCTTTGAGACAACAGCACCAAACAATGATGTTTTCTGTGGCAATAACAATTTTAAAATTTCACTTTAAAGGAAAAAGGACAGTTGGCACATTCATCTTACTGAGACATTATTCCTTCTTTAGAGGTAAATGTTAATACATCGTAATTATATATTTTTGCAACACAAAAATTCATAATTAAATAGAAACTAACATTTAGGCCTTTTCAAAGATGGTTTTAAAGGTAAAAAAAAACGTTGATTCTTCCATTTTTAAATATTACTACTCAAATTTTTAAATTAAGAAATAGATCAAACTTTATTTTGAAAACATATATGGAATTTAAAAATGCGTAGGTAGAATAGCTGTAAAAAAAAAACATTTAATTGAATAAAAAACTTCTCCCACACCAATTTCTTCTGTTTCTGCTCTTTGAGGAAAATATGGATAAAATATTTTTGGTAGAAAACTCTCCATGAAGATGCGATCTTTGAACACCTTTAATCTCTCTGTTAACTGTCTGTGTCTGTGGCCTGTAGCTGGAGGAGGAGCTGCTGGGCCTGCAGAAGAAGCTCAAAGGTGTAGAAGATGAGCTGGACAAATACTCGGAGTCCCTGAAGGATGCCCAAGAGAAGCTGGAGCAAGCAGAGAAGAAGGCAGCCGATGTAAGTGGTAATACTGTAGTACTATAGTAGATTGCAGAAAGGCAATGACAGTGTTACGTAATGTTTTGTATAACTTTTTTTCTTCTTTGATTGTTAAAGATCTGGCTTCTGATTGCTGAGCTGGTGCATGGTTTAAGGGCAGATCTCCGCCTGTTTTACAAATCCTGACCATTTCCTGTTTACTTTCACAGAACTTCACATTCTTCACATTCCAGCTTATTACAGGAGATCCTTCCTGCCCACAGTCATCTCCATTTATAATGATTGAAAAAACTTATAGCTAGTTCCAGTTATAACAGCATCTATGTAATGTCCCTTTTAGATTAATAAAGCTTTATTTAATTGAATACAACTGAAAGAAAATTGGAATATACTGGGATTATACTGTCTGCAACAAACTATAAGTGCAAGTAGATTTGGTCATCCATCCATTGTCTATACCTGCTTAGCCTTTCAGGGTGAGATGATGCCTATCTCGAGCAGTCATTGGGCAAGAGGCAGGGTACACCCTGGACGGTTGCCAGTCCATCACAGGGCAACACACATTATGCACTTACACACTCATACCTAAAGGCAATTCACTGAAACCAATTAACCTAACAGTTTTTGGACTGTGGAAGGAACAGGAGTACCCACGCTAGCACAGGGGGAACATGCAAACTCTGGGATTGTGTGTGTGGATTCGAACCCTGGACCTTCTTGCTGCAAGGCAACACTGCGATCAACTGCGACATTTAACATTAACATCTCTGTTAAATTTAATTAAATATACAGTAACTCAATCATCATATTCCAAAGTCAGCAAACTGTGAAAAATAGCAAGAGGACATCTTTATTTATAGTAATTAGAAATTAGTTCATTTTGTATTTTGAAATAAGACGTGATTAATATAATGACATATTACCAGACCGAACCAGAAATACGGTTCGTATGTCTCAAACTTAACAATAAGTCTTGTTAAAATGTCTTAATATTATTTTGAAATTACACGGATCCCATTCCGGAGCGGTTGCCATGGACACCCGTGGCGACATTGAGAAGCTTGGGGCTGAATTTCCGCACAATGGCGACCTCAACATCCATTGACGCTGTTAGGAGAAAAATACAGAACCTGCAGCAGCAGGCCTACGAGGCAGAGGACCGAGCCGAACTTTTCCAGGCAGAGGCGGACATGGAGAGGCAGGCCAGAGAGAGGGTAACCCACTGTGACCACACTATCCAGTGATAATACTCCAGGAGGCGCTGCTGACTACCACTTGAATCACCTGACTAGCGACTATGTTTACTGTGTCAAGATATGTTACCAGAACATATGTGACCAAATCATTAATCATTTAGTCCAGAATTTATTATAGAATTTTCGTGCTTGCTGATTTAGTTCACTAAACGCTACGCTGACGTCATGCGGACCAGCGCGCAGTGCGGGTCTGCTCTATTCGTACACCGGCGCGCCAGGTATATACCAGAGCGGCGTTTGCGCTCCTCAGACATATCAGCTGATTGTTTCGACGACAAGCAACTATGGAGTTTTAAATGAAAAACACCAACAACAAAGACCTGCAGGGAGAGAAATATACAAAGAAGAAACCTGGAAGTGTCCTGAAGTGATGACATACTAATGGGATCAGATTGTTCATCAGTTCACTGCTTTTTACCTTGCTGCCTGTTTGGTACAATATTATGGGAGCGGTGGCCTAGTGGTTTGCATTTTCGTCCTGGAGAGGCCACAAGTACCCTGGTTCGAATCCCACAGCCTGCCACTTTGAGTCCCTGAGAAAGACCCTTAACCCCTGAATGCTCTCCAGGTGCTGCTCCCTAAGGGGTGGGTTAAATGCAGAGAACAATTTCTCCATTGTGAGACCAATAAAAGTCTAATTTATTTTATTTAGGTGTTTCCTGAAGAGACAATTTCATAGAAATTCAATTTAGAGTAATTGAGATAATTTGCAGCTTTAGTTCTTTTAATTATGTAATGCTTTGCAACATCAACATTTTCTTAAGAAAATGTTGCAAAGCCATACATAAACCTCTGAAATGAGCCCAGAGTTTTAGGCCTAAAAACAAAAAGGAATCCTCACATCTAATCAGACATTTGAGCTCCTAAAAGTGAATTGTTCAAAATGTTTTTCAGTTTTGCTGCAAAAATAAGAAGAAGGAGGTTGAATCTGACTCTTGGCGGATGGTGATTTTGTGTGGATCTTTCTGCTATTCTCCTTTACTGTGACCCACAGGTTTACTCTATAACGGTCCACCAGTCATGGTAACCTCATAATAGTGCGAGTGTGTTTCTGTTCCTGTAGGCGGAAGCAGAGGTGGCGTCTCTGAATAGGCGTATCCAGCTGGTGGAAGAGGAATTGGACCGAGCTCAGGAGAGGCTAGCTACTGCTCTACAGAAGCTGGAGGAAGCAGAGAAAGCTGCAGATGAAAGCGAGAGGTGAAGAGCTTCATGTTGATCAGGGACCATGAACAATATAATTGTTCACAGAGAAAAATCTGCTTTGCAACATATTGTAGCTCTCAGGGCTAATTTTCATATGCAGACTGACACATACATTACAAGAACATTACAGAAAGCAATACAGAGGATATACACAGTTATTATATTAAAAAGTGCATTGCATCATTAACGTTTATAGAAAAATAAAATTTTATTGTAACTATAGCTTGTTCTCTGTCCTGTTAAAATATGTGTCCACTAAAACAGAATATGAAACGTTAGTGTTTTTTTCTGGTAGAGAGGGATTCATGCCAAATCATCCAATTATTGCTACATCATATTCTTTCCTCAAACAACCAACATGTCCCACCTGAGGCTAATGACAATTGGCAGTTTTAGGCTGATTGTGAAGTGGGGCAGTCTGAACTGAGCATTCTGGCCCTCAATAAAATGCTTTTAGCATTTCCAAAAGCTGCAAAAAACTATTAAGAAGTTGAGTTCATCTAAATAAAAACTGGCCTCTTCACAGGTACTAATGGAATAAATATCTGCAGAATTTACAGTTATTATAGATATGTAGCCACTGAGATGGAAACTCATATTTTTATCCTTCTCATCAGAGGAATGAAGGTGATAGAGAACAGAGCATCAAAAGACGAAGAGAAAATGGAAATTCAGGAGATGCAGCTGAAGGAGGCCAAACACATTGCTGAGGAGGCGGACCGCAAATATGAAGAGGTGGGACAAATTTTGCACATTCATTCTGTTTACAGTTGTGTTTTTTATTCTCCAACATTCAAATAAAGATACCGTATAAGTATATAAAGAAAAAAAAAGAGGAAAAGAAAAAAAATCACAAGTGTTCAACAACATGTTTAAAATAAACTAAAAAACTCTTACAGAAGTTCGAGAAGAGCCAGAAGGAAGCAAAAGCTTATGTGAATTCTACCTCTTGCAGCATTCACTCCTCCCGGATGAGCATGTAGAGACAGTGGAGAGGAAAAACTCCCTTTTAACAGGAAGAAACCTCCAGCAGAACCAGGCTCAGTGTGAGCGGCCATCTGCCACGACCGACTGGGGGTTAGAGAGAACAGAGCAGAGACACAAAGATAAACAAAGAAGCACTGATCCATGAGTACTTTCTATGGGAAGGAAAAGTAAATGTTAATGGTTGTAGCTCCTTTAGTCGTTTCACCTAGAATTAATTCATTTTTTATTCTCTTTAATTATTTAATTATCTTTATGTCACTGCAATGTACTTTTACTATTATGTCTCTTTCAATATAAATGGGAGTGATAATTCTGGCCTTCCTTTGCTGCTGGTTGAGTAAAACCTGGGTGGACTGGGACAAAATGTATTTTTGGAATCTGTGAGCTCTGCTTACAGCAGACATGCGGGTTGTGTGTGCAGAAGTCGTGTGGTGATCAGCTGAGTTTTGCAATTACATCATTTTTGTGGAGTTTATTTTCTGATACAACTGCTGGTAGTTTTAACTGTTTTTGGTGTTTGTTGAAATTGTTTATCTCAGCTTTTAGTCAAGATTCTACTCTTTCTGTGGGTACCATATATGTTTATGTTTAACTAATGGAACTTGCAGTAAAGAAAGCAGAAGAAAACAAGAGTGAAATTCTGCCCCCTTGGGGCTTAAGAGGATTCTTCTGGCATCAGCTAGCATGTGAAGCAGCATTTGGACCAACAAGATTTGGGCTGCATATTGCAGTCATCAAGTGTTGAAAGTGTTTTATTAAGAATTTACTGTGATGCCAGCTGTCTGACAGGTGCAGCTTGTCTTAAATTGGGATAAAGATCTCAAACACAGCAGCAAATCCCTAACAGAATGGCTGAAAAAGAAAAGAAACAAGGGTATGCGATGGACCAGTCAAAGTCCAGAAAATGTTCTTCAGCCTTAGAATTAAAACAGGATACTCTTCCTTCTACCCTGTTTTTATCATTTATAGTGCACTGCCTTGCCAAAAAAAAAGTCGCCACCTGGATTTAACTAAGCAAATAGGTACGGGCCTCCCTTTGGATAATTACTAAATGGGCGAGTTATTCAACCCCAACTGGTGCAATGAGTTGCTTCTCATTTCTTAAACAACCATGTCTAAAGACACATCCTGTGGTCGTGGAAAAGATGTCAGTCTGTTTCAGAAGGGTCAAATCGTTGACATGCATCAAGCAGAGAAAATATCTAAGGAGATTGCAGAAACTACCAAAGTTGGGTTAAGAACTGTCCAACGCATTATTAAAAACTGGAAGGATAGTGGGGACCCATCATCTTTGAGGAAGAAATTTGGCCAGAAAAAAATCCTGAATGATCGTGATCAGCGATCACTTAAACGTTTGGTGAAATCAAATCGAAGAAAAACAACAGTAGAACTCCGGGCTTTGTTTAATAGTGAAAGTAAGAGCATTTCCACACACACAATACAATGGTCACTCAAGGGATTGGGACTGAGCAGCTGTGTTGCCTTAAGAAAACCACTAATCAGTGAGGTTAACCAGAAAAAAGGCTTCAATTTGTTAGGGAGCATAAAGATTGGACTCTGGAGCAATGGAAGAAGGTCATATGGTCTGATGAGTCCAGATTTACCCTGTTCCAGAGTGATGGACGCATCACGGTAAGAAGAGAGCCAGGTGAAGTAAAGCACCCATCATGCCTAGTGCCTACTGTACAAGCCTGTGGGGGCAGTGCTTTGATCTGGGGTTGCTGCAGTTGGTCAGGCCTGGGTTCAGCAACAGTATGTGTTTAAAGAATGAGGTCAGCTGACTACCTGAATATACTGAATGACCAGGTTATTCCATCAATGGATTTTCCAAGATGACAATGCCAGGATTCATCGGGTGCGAATTGTGCAAGAGTGTTTCAGGGAGTATGAGACATCATTCTCACACATGGATTGGCCACCCCAGAGTCCAGACCTTAACCCCATTGAGAATCTTTGGAATGTGCTGGAGAAGGCTTTGACTCTACCATCATCAATGCAATATCTTGGTGAAAAATGAATGCAACACTGGGTGGAAATAAATCTTGTGACATTGCAGAAGCTTATTGAAACAATGTCACAGCAAATGTCTGCAGTAATTACAGCTAAAGGATGTCCAATGAAATATTAGTGTGTGACCTTTGTCGACTTTTTTTTGGCCAGTTTGTGTATGTAATATAGAATTCAATTTCTTATACACTTTGATTAGGATAAAGTCATAAAAAAGATTGATTCCAAGTCAGGGCTGAGGAATTGTCCTTAACAAAATGAGGAAGTTTTTGCTTTGAATAATGTCAGCATCTGATTATCTGCAGGTGGCACGCAAACTAGTGATTCTGGAGGGAGATCTGGAGCGCTCAGAGGAGCGTGCTGAGGTGGCTGAGGCGTAAGTAAAAACCTGCATCATGATCTACAAGAGTTCTCTGATTCACTTCTTCTATTTTGTAGCATTTTATGTTATTCTACTCTCGAACAGCATGTAACAAATGCACCAGTCACATAGACCTACAGGTGTTTTGCTGTGTTTTTGCTAATGCATGAATGCACTACTGTTTCCTGCCTGACTCCACCCTGCCCCCTCACCACTACATCCTGGACTAACCCCTTCAGGCGAGTCAGGGAGCTTGGGCAGGAGCTCAGGCTTATGGACCAGAACTTGAAGTTGATGATGTGCGGTGAGGAAGAGGTACCTGTATAAACTCCTCGCATTCTAACTGTGTTTGTGTTTCTCTGGCCTGTGGTAGCTTTCTCATCTCTGCTTGTTGATTCTATTAAAATTACACATTTTTTCTTCCTCACCATCCTTTATCGAGTACTTCAGGATTTTGTCTGTTATTGAATGTTTGATCTTTTTCCATTTTCTTTATGAAATGATTGAAACTAGCAGTATTTTTGTGACTACATAAAAAATAAATAAATAAAGTACCAGAAATATTTGAAACACAAAAGTCTACTGATATCATATCATAAGGAAAAACTTGGTTAATGATGATCATTTTAAAACATCTACTTTTATGTATTTTGCATTTTTTTAATTGCATCAGTTAGCAAACACTTTTCCTAAATACATGTAGTTGTAGGTATTTGATGTTTTGACTTCATGTATTTTTTTGAGGATTAATGTCTAAACAATAGTGGGAATTACTTAGAAATGATTATTGCTGTAATGTAAGAAAAGTTGGAGTTTTAGAAGTGGATGCAGACCAATGATAATTAAAAGGATCATTAAAAACTATTGCTATCAACTTTCATTCTTATCATCACACAAACCTTAGTGTGAAGTCCTAACTATTAAATCCAAGGAACCTACAAACACGTTCTTTATTACAGGAAACAAACCCCGTAGTTTTACACTAGCTCTGAAATACATTCACTAGATCATTATATTAAATAACATCTCAGAATTGATCCTCCAAATGTGGCCTTCTAACCTTTTTCTGTTTACTTTGTTTTTTCATTTATTTATTTTTTGTTTGATTCTCGAAGGAGATAGACAACAAAAAAAAACCCTAAAAACCTAAAATCCTAAATATATATATATATTTCATTTTTATCTGTAGTACGTACAAGTAGCCTATACTGGGTTCAGTTTTCTAATTTAATGTTTTGCCCATTTCCCCCACAAAAAACTTAAAAACTTAAAAAAAATAAATGTGGATTAGATTTAATTTGAATTCAACTAAATATCCATTGTCCATCAAATGTAAACTTTCGCTTTATAACTTCCTGATATTTGCTGAATCCATGGTTGCTTTGCATATTGCTGGACCTAAAACAATGTCTTCATTATATCCAAAGACAGTATGAGGTACTTATTTTTACTGTGTATCTAATATTTGAATTGGACATATATTTTTAAAAAATGTTTTTGGTCCATCAAACAGCATCTGGTTTGATCTCCCCTGCTGGTCTACTTTTCAAATTACTGCCTTTCCTTCTGCTGCTTTCCTTTTTTCCTATGTTGCTCAGTAAATCAGCTGACCTTGAGGAAGAGTTGAAAAATGTCACCAACAACTTGAAGTCCCTGGAAGCCCAGGCTGAGAAGGTATAGTGAGAGAGCCAGACTTTGCCTTTAAAATTACTTATCAGTTTCAAGATTTGGGATTAAAACTAAGAAAAATTGCATCCAAGATCTGCATTGCTTGTTGGGTTAATAAAGTAATGGAAACATCATCAGAGAAAGAAAGGTTCAATACAAATAAATTTGTATTTCATTTAAGTACATATGGTTGGCAGTAAAAATGTGTTAAAATCTTTTAGTCCCCACATGCTGCCAGGAACAATACTAGTTCATGTGGGGGAAATAATCCCCTGTCAAAGTTACGTTAACATTTGTACCAGGCTTAGGCAGTACAATAAAAACTTAAATAATGTTAATTTTGTAACATTTCCCAGTTTAATGTTTCCACATCTAGCTGTTTTTCCTGTTCTTTCTCTCAACATTCACCTCATTTGTCAAAAAGAAAACAAACTAGACCATGGACTTGCCGATAATGTGATGAATGATTTGTTTCGCTGTTGATGCCAAAGCCTAGACTGGAAAGGTCATTTCATTTAACTTTTTTCTTTTTTTATACCTTTGTTTTGGATTTCAGTACTCACAAAAAGAGGACAAATATGAAGAGGAAATTAAAGTGCTTACGGAGAAGCTGAAGGAGGTGAGAATATTTACTCTTTCTATTTGGTGGGTTGAGTTTAAATACTCTAAAAACAGTTTATATGTGTATATGTTTATCAAATTAAATCTGATTAAACTGTATGTCAGCTGTATGTCAAAAGGTTTAAATTGCCCCCAAGCCCAGTCCTTCCACCCCACAGTGTTTGCATGTGTGTCTTCGGTAATGTAAAGTGTTTCAATAAATGCAGATGTGTATCTCTAAAATGCATTAAAATTGTGGTTGTGGCTAGGGTGTGCGAGACCCTGCTGCTTGCTGACTGTAGAGACTCCCCTACCAACCCAAAAGTCATAAATGTCTATAGTATAATAAAATTGAGGTGTGCAGGACGGGGCCAAACATAGCAAAGGGTGGGGGCACTGCATGGTACTCCTCTCGTGCCTGCAAGATCCATCATCCTACACCTCAAGACCCTACCGAAGTGTGCTGTTGCAGTTGTTAGAGAGGAGGGGATGTGTCCCAAGGCACCAGCACCAGCCGGCCATAGCAGGCAACTCAGCCTCCAAACCCTCACTGTCCAACCGGGAATAGCCCAAAATGCCTTAACCACCCTCCAAACCATAGACCCTATTCTTCCCCACCCATGCCCCCACATCCCAATGCCCTCACACTCCAGGCCCAACAAGCTCCACCCACCAGGCCAGTGACGCCAGGGAGGCACCCTCAACTCTGCGCACAGGCAACCACCCCACGGGGAGCCAGAGCAGAAGACCAGCCCCAACCTAATCAAAGCAACCAGGAGTGGGAGCAGGCTAAACGAGAGGGCACAGTCCAAGCCTGCCTCAGTGCCGGTATCTGCAGCACCCACACCCCAAAATGCTCAGTCCACCTAGGGACAGCACTTCCCAAGTGCCAACATTCCTATTTCCCTTGGCCCCCTTTGCCGAGGTGGCAATGCCCATACCTCCTATGCCACTAAGTGATGTACTCAATTATTGGAAGCCACACAAATTCAAATTTATTCTGTTGGTTTTTCATACAAGCAGACATTCTTTCCATAGAAACAATAGATTTTTAAAAGAATATTTAAGCTTTGTTCATTCTTCCATTTATCATGCATTGCTTTTTTTGCAATGCAGAACAGGCGCCACAGTTTGTTTCCAAATACACTTTTGTGATGTCACCAAGAAGGCAAAGTGAGGGACACACTGGGACTATTTACTCTAGGCAGGTTGATAGGTCTTCACATACTTTAGGCCAAAAGCCATGGACAGGTGGACAGTGCTAAAGAGCATTTGGAGAGTCATCACCAAAAGGGTAAAGGAAGCACTATGCTAACAATCTTTTTGCATTGGATTTTTTACATTCTGCATTTGTTGTTTTTTTTTAATTAAAACTCCATTTGAGATTAATTCAATTTGGGAATTAATTAATAGATAGACAGTGAAAAGAACTGGCCTAAGCACTGAACCCTGTGGTACTCCACATCTAAGCCTGGCGTAGGGAAAAGAGAACAAGTCCGTAACATGAAAGAGGCTGCATATGTTATAATAATCTTCAACAGAGAGGGCCGCTGTCATTTCATCAAAACATTCTTAATCCACATTTAGAATGTATTGCTGTTTAGGTTGTAGTCTGGCTAGATGGATAAGAAAAGAGGTCAAAATAGAGATTAAGAAGTTTTATTGCAGTCTTCAGAAATCACCTGAATTTACGGAGTGATCAGCAGATTTCTGTGACCTGGGAACTAATGTGATTACTTCACATTAAGCATCAAAAGGCAAAACTCAACGTACCTGACAAAGGGGAAACCGACAGTCAGCTGATTAGCATCTTGGGACATAAATGCATTGCCTATGATCCATACAGTCTTAAAGCAGGTTTGCGAGGCACAGGAGCCTGAAATATTTTTCTGCAAACTTGTCAAAATAATATATAACCCTGCATTCCCAAGGTTTATGTAATTTTTTGTTAGTACTCAAAGCCCATTTTACTTTATTTGTCAATGATCTAAGATTTTCAGTGATAACCGAGGAAGGAAACTGTTCCCTTACATTTAAACTCTACTCTATGTGGGCTCTGGGAAGCACCTCCTACCACATGATGCGATAATTATCATAACAGGTGTTACAAAACACTGAGAATAAATAGACGACCTTTAAGCAGCCGGGCTGGGGTCGCTCAGGTTCAGGCACAAGCCTGGGCTAGCCCGGACCGGGTTCATGTCCTGGGGCGGTCTGCCTGTCTCCACCCCCGGAGGGAAGGGGACCACCTCCTGGGTCCGGGGGCTGGTTGTCCCTATGGGGTATCGGCACCTGGACCTGGGAGTATAGAGTATGTATGGGTAGTGTGAGTGAGCGTACGACATCCATTGTTGTTTGTCTTTACGTTGGGTGTGAGTGTTTTTTTATGTGTACGCATGAGGGTGGGAATGTGTGATTGTGATTGCATGTGCCTGTTTTTTGTGTCAGGTAGGGTCTTGGGATGCTCCCTCTCCTGGATCAGTATAGGCCCCCCATCGAATGTGGGGCCTATTCCCACCCCGCCGCACTTCCTACCTACCCTTTCTCTCTTTTGTGCTTCTTTTTTTTTCCTTTTCATTTCTGTCTCCGTGTCCGTAACTTTGAAATAATCCCAAAGCAGTTTCTAATAAAGTTTCTTTTTATGAATATCAAGCAGAGCTTTAAAGCGTTAGCTGTAATGCTCCACTTGTGAAAGTAAATCTGTTGGGCTTTTTCTTGGCCCTCAGACAACATTTCTGAGAGCTACTGTGCCGGACAGGACACGGTTTAAAAAAAAAAAAGAAATAATGACAGTTTGCATGTTACTGTGGGTGATGGTTGTGGTTTGTGTTGCAGGCTGAAACCCGGGCAGAGTTTGCAGAAAGGTCTGTGGCTAAGCTTGAAAAAACCATTGATGATCTAGAAGGTATGTAATACTCTCTGGTAGTATTCCAACTAACATGTCTGCTTTGAGTCATTCAGTGAATAGGGTACTGGTCACCTTAACAAACCCAAACCGAGCCAACTCACATTAGAAGACCGGAGTAAAAAAGCTATTCAGCATTGCAGTGTCCTGCTGTTTCAAAGTGATACATTTAGTTATAATTAGAGTTCTGTTTAATTCCTTCCTAACTGCCAGTGGGAGTAAACAAAGTAGGTATGTCTCCTTGCACTCCTCGCAGGTCGAGGTTTTATGTAAACAAAGTCACGTATGTTACGTGTAGCCTACCTGGCTGCTGCGTCTATAAGTAGCACCAGGGAGGCTACGTACAGTCTCTGATCTTCGCGCTGTCGAGCAAATTGTTTGCTCCATTAGTCCGTGTTTTGGAATTTATTGGTTTTCTGCAGGTCTAATAGAGGTAGAGTACGTTTGGCATCATCCTGCCAGTAACTTAACTGTCAAAGGGCTGTTTTATAGCCCTCAAAGGCTGTGCTTGGCGTTCTTTTTTTCCTGCACCAGGGTCATGACAATGAAGTCACAATTAAGTCATGACAATGGACGCATTGCCCCTGGGATGGGGAGCGGTGTGGTAGTGCAGGTCCATCCAGACGCTGTAGAACCAGCAGCACAGGCAGCTTCACATAAATTTCCTGGAGCTGCGTACTATTTACTTGGCGCTGAGGCACTTCTTGTATTTTCTCAGGGGCAAGCATATGCTTGTCCGGATGGACACTACGTCGGCAGTGTTCTATGTCCACTGTTAGGGTGGGACCCGGTCACTGCAGTCCTTGAGGGAGGCCTAGAGGCTGTGGACTTGGGCGCACCCCTGGCGAGCCTCCTTGAGGGCGGTGCACCCAGTAGGGAGGAGGAACTCTGTGGCTGACTGCCTGTCCGCCCAGAGGCTGGAGGCTTCCTCCAGGGGAATGGAGGCTGCATCCTCACATAGCACAACGCATTGCCCGTTGTTGTTTTCCCTGGCGTTGCCCGGTTCCCTACTAGGGACAGAAGCCCCGCCAACGTCTGGCTGTCATTTCCGCTGATCCTGCCCACTCTTCACTGGGTGAACTTGTCGACTCAGAGGGCTCTCCTGTTGGCGCTGGAGTGGCCAATGAGAGTCTGGTTTCCATTGCTCCTCTGCCTGTTGGACGGAGAGCCGTAGCAGCTTCCATTGAGACGGGACCTGTTGTCCTAGATGGATGGGAAGGTGTGGTATCTGTCCCAGGGCTGTCTTAAGCTCACGGAATGGCTGCTGAAGGGGGCTAGCAGCCCCTGACAGGCCCGGAGCCCTAGATCCGCCAGACACTACTGGACCATGGCCCGTGGCTCTGCTCTGGCTTCAGCAGTCTTGCCTCTGGCTTCAGCCTCCTGAGCGATGGGTGAGTACCCCATTTCTCGTGACATCACTGGCAAAGGTCATCTACTTTGTTTTCCGCTACTGGCAGTCAGGAAAGAATGAAACAGAACGGAAGTTACTCTGGTTCTGTGAATTCTTGGATGACTGCCAGTCACAATGGTCACACAGAACTTCTCGTCAGCGAGAAGATCCTAGAAGACTGAATGTAGCCTCCCAGGTGCTACTTATAGTAGGCGCAGCAGCCAGGTAGTCTACATGCCATGTATGTGGCTGTGTTTACATAAAACCTTGACCTCAGCGGAGCTCAAGGAGACATTTCCACTTTGTTTACTGCCACTGGCAGTCACCCAGAAATTCACAGAACCATAGTTACAGCATAACTTCCTTTATCTTAGACCTTTGTGTTTCCAGGCAGCTCTTTCAAATGCAACTGGTCTGAGTCGGTTGGATCATGATACAGAAATACATAGATTCCCTATTAACTGACAGTTTATGGTTAATGTGTGTGTGTGTGTGTGTGTGTGTGTGTGCAAAAGTTTACCAAAAAGGGAGGCTTGTAGAGGATGAGGGTACAACAGTATTAATATCACAAAGGACAAAGGTTTGAAGTTCAATAATTATTGGCTAATATATTCCAAGTGTTCTGAACTTGCATTATACATGTTAATGCAAAATTAAGCCAAACAGAGTCTGGACAGAGTCTAACAGTGGCAGATGTTCTCACTGAACACTAAAGGTCACAGGATGGAAGCACAGATTAAGAAGCAAAGAAGAACGAAAGAAGAAAATAGGCACATATCGCAACTGACAAAGGAATCATTATTATCACCATTGCAGAATTTTCTAATATCATGCAGCCATAATTCAAATTCAGGGCTGTAACAATCTGAGTTCCACTGTAGAAAAGATTGAAGGTCTGTCAGTTAAATGTAGCTGAGAAATATCAGCCTGTTGAATATCATAAAAATTCAATTCAATTGAAAAAATACTTATTAATTCCAAAGGGAAATTAAATGTTGTTGTAGCTCATATTATACAGAAAAGTCTCCTTGTCGTCTAAAGAACTCAGAAGCTGTATCATTTAGCTGATTTCATTTCATCTAAAAGTTGCACAAGAGGCTATTACACCAGTGAATCTTTGTTTTTTTTTTATGCACATTTTCTAAGTTGGTTAATTTTTTATTTTTATTTTTTCAATGTCCTTTCATTTCAATATGTTTCCATTCTGTGTCTCCTTCCTTTATGTCTTGTCCTTCTGTCCACTTCCTCTTCCAGATGAAGTGTATGCTCAGAAGCTGAAGGGCAAGGCTCTCAGTGAGGAGCTGGACCTGGCCCTCAACGACATGACTACACTGTAGAGGCTTCCTCGCTTCATCTCTGCTCCTCTTTTATCTCTCAATTCTTCCCTATTTGCTGATCTCCTCTGTTCTGCTAAACTGTTGTATCTGGGAGATTTTCTAAACATAATGCAGTAAATTCCAGCACCCTCAAATAAATTACATCTTTAATCCAGAAAACTGTTTTTTCACCCTTTCCATTCTTTATTTTAAAAGTTACAGCTAACCCCTTTCACTACTACCTGTCCTCTGGTCCGGAGTTAATGTCATGTTTGAAGCGTTTATTCAAATCTGCTTCCCCTTCCTTTCTGTAATAAAATTTTTTATCATCAAATCCTGTCTTTTCCAAATTTCATCTTCTTCCTGTTCCACTTGGCTTCCAGACTTAAACTTTGCAGTTCCTTTGAACAATATCTGGTGTGGGATTTATGTTTTTTTTTTTTTACATGTCCTGTTGGCATACCACATGGAGCAGTTGGTTGCCTACATGTGCCAGGACAGTTTTGCTCTACAAAAAGGATATCTCAAGACGGTACCCTAATTGCGTGATTGACTTCAATTCCAGATTCAATCCAGCATCAAATTAGGCAGGCTATATTGATCTTATAGTAACCTGTGTTCATATGACCTTCAACTGTTTTGAAGAATTGTGTGCTGGTGCGTGTGTTTGTGTCTGATGGTGGGTATGTCATAATGTTAAGGGCCGATTTGACCCACATGCAGAGACACTCGTAGGCAGAGAACAGTTTAGTTGATTTTATTTAAATGCAGGCTGCAGGCCAAACGAACAGCTCGGGAACAGAACGGCACGTACTGCACGGAGAGAGACAACAGGTAAGAGTGAACCTCAGAATCGGGTTAGAAAAAATTATCTAGTGCTTACTAGTAGAACCGTGGAAACCGTCAGGGAGAGAGTCAGAGTCTGGGATGAAGGGTACGACTGCCTATGGCACCATTGAAGCCAAAGAGGTTGATCCAGGCTGAAGCAAACGCCGGGGGGTGGACAGGGTTCGAGCTGCGAGCAGGAGCTCCAGAGGGTCCAAGGATTGACAGCTAGATTCCGTCCAAAGTCAGGGAAACAATTCCACACTTCTAGTCGAAGGTTCAGGATTGCTTGGTTCCGGTCCGTGGTCAGAACCTAGAACAGGCAAGAGAAGGGAAGAATTAACACGAGGTGATTCTCAGGAAACAGGCTCAAGGCGAGAGCAGGCCAGATTGAAATACCGCAGAGGGCAAAACACTCAGGCAACGAAGTGCTGGCAATCCATCCTCTTAAAGCTCCCCGGGTGATGGAATACTGAGCCGCACCTGTCACGTCCTCCAGTGTCTTCCAACTGGCGCCTCCTAGTGGTGAGAACAGGTTAGCAGCAGGCAGACAGGAGAACCAGACTGATAGGGTAGGCATATGAGTAGAAATAAGTGTGTTTGTGTTGAGTGGTTGTGTGCGAGTGCAAGTCTGGAAGTGTACATTTGTAAGTCTGAAGAGAACGGTTGAGTGTCCACAATCCACATCACCTAAGGGGAGGGCAGACCTCATCCAGAAGGCCTCAGCACTCCCATGCAGCCAGACAAAGTTAAAATTGAGGTGCAGGATGGGACCAAATATGGCAAAGGCCACAAAGCCCATCATCCAATACCCAAAGACTCTACTGCTGTTGCATACAGTGGCGAGAACAAGTATTTGATACACTGCCGATTTTGAAGGTTTTCCCACTTGCAAAGCAAGTAAAAGTCTTTCATAGGTAATCTTCAATTGTGAGTGACAGAATTTTAAACTAAAATCCAGAAAAATCACATTGTGTGATTTTTAAGTAATACATTTGCATTCTATTGCATGACATACAGGGGTTGGACAATGAAACTGAAACACCTGTCATTTTAGTGTGGGAGGTTTCATGGCTAAATTGGACCAGCCTGGTAGCCAGTCTTCATTGATTGCACATTGCACCAGTAAGAGCAGAGTGTGAAGGTTCAATTAGCAGGGTAAGAGCACGGTTTTGCCCAAAATATTGTAATGCACACAACATTATGGGTGACATACCAGAGTTCAAAAGAGGACAAACTGTTGGTGCACGTCTTGCTGGCGCATCTGTGACCAAGACAGCAAGTCTTTGTGAGTACAAGAGCCACGGGTATCCAGGGTAATGTCAGCATACCACCAAGAAGGACGAACCACATCCAACAGGAATTAACTGTTGGACGCAAGAGGAAGCTGTCCTGAAGATGTTATGGTGCTACCCGGAATGAATCCAAAACAGAAACCACAGGTGACGAAATCACGGCAGAATTAAATGGCACATCAACTCTCCTGTTTCCACCAGAACTGTCCGTCGAGAGCTCCACAGGGTCAATATACACGGCCGGGCTGCGATAGCAAACCTTGGTACACTCATGCCAATGCCAGACGCGATTCAGTGGTGCAGGGAGCCGCAAAATCTGGCTGCTGGACAATGTGGAAAACATGTATTGTTCTCTGATGCGTCCACCTTTACTGTTTTCCCCCACATCCGGTGTGGGGACAGCCCCAAAGAAGCGTACCACCCAGAACTGTTGCATGCCCGAGTGACGCATGGGGTGTGGATCAGTGATGGTGTTGGGCTGCCATATATGGCATTCCCTTGGACCAATACTTGTGCTAGTATGGGCGCGTCACTGCCAAGGACTACCGAACCATTCTTGAGGACCATGTGCATCCAATGGTTCAAACATTGTATCCTGAAGGCGGTGCCGTGTATCAGGAGACAATGCACCAATACAACAGCAAGGACTGGTGAAAGATTGGTTTGCTGCGCATGAAAGTGAAGTTGAAGATATCCCATGGCATGCACAGTCACCAGAATTAAATATTATTGAGCCACTTTGAGGGTGTTTTGGAGAAGTGCGTCAGGAAACGTTCCTCCACCGTATCCCCCACCACGGTAGTGACCTGCATGGCCACTACCTGCAAGAAGAATGGCTTAAAATCCCTCTGACCACTGTGCAGGACTTGTATATGTCATTCCCAAGACGAATTGACGCTGTATTGGCCGCAAAAGGAGGCCCTACACCATACTAATAAATGATTGTGGTCTAAAACCAGGTGTTTCAGTTTCATTGTCCAACCCCTGTAAGTATTTGATACATCAGAAAAACAAAACTTGGTGCAGAAACCTTTGGTTACAATTATAGATATCAGATATGAGATGCTTCTTACGGAGCCACTCCTCAGTTAGCTGGGTGCTTAGGGTCATTGTCATGCAAGAAGACCCAGCCATGACCCATCTTCAATGTCCTTCCTGAGGGAAGGAGGTTGTTGGCTAAGATCTCCTGATACATGGCCCCTTCCATCCTCCCCTCAATACGGTGCAGTCCTCCTGTCCCCTTTGCAGAAAAGCATCCCCAAAGAAAGATGTTTCCACCTCCATGCTTCATGGTAGGGATGGTGTTCTTGGGGTTGTACTCATCCTTCCCCTAGACATGCGCTGGCTTGAGCAGGGGGACCTTGCGTGCTCTGCAGGATTTTAATCCATGGAGGCGTAGTGTGTTATTAATGGTCTTCTTTGAGACTGTGGTCCCAGCTCTCTTCAGGTCATTGACTAGGTCCTTCCATGTAGTTCTGGGCTGATCCCTCACCTTCCTCATGATCAGTGATGCCCCACGAGGTGAGATCTTGCATGGAACCCCAGACTGAGGGAGACCGACCGTCTATTCTTGCAACTCCTTTCCATTTTTTTTCTTATAATTTGCTCCAACAGTTGTTGTTGCCTTCTCACCAGCTGCCTTGGCTATTTTCCTGTATGTCCCAAGCTCAGCCTGTGCAGGTCTTACTGTTTTTATACCTGAATGTCCTCACACAGCTCTCTGGTCTTCGCCATGGTGGAGAGGTTGGAGTTTGTCTGGCTGAGTGTGTGAACAGGTGTCTTTTATACCGATAACGAGTTCAAACAGGTGCAGTTAATACAGGTAATGAGTGGAGAACAGGAGGGCTTCTTAAAGACAGGCCTGTGAGAGCCGGGATTCTTACTGGTTGTAAGGTGATGAAATATTTACGTCATGCAATAAAATGCAAATGAACTACTTAAAAATCCCACAATGTGATTGTTTTTATTTTAGATTCCATTACTCACAGTTGAAGAGTACCTATGATAAAAATGAAGGACTTCTACATGCTTTGCAAGTGGGAAAACCTGCAACCTCCACTGTATGTATGTGAGGAGGTCTAGTTGCCAAGGCACCAGCGTGAATCACCCCTTGTAGGTGGGGGTGGACCAGCCGAAGTGGCATAGCCCATACCCTCCTACGCCACTAGGTGATGTATTGAATTAAGCTGTGCCAACAGCAGACTCTGCTCCTCTTTCCAGTTCGGTTTTCTTCTTTTTTTTTCTATTTTGTTTTGGTTGTTTTACCAAATCAAAATGCGACTGGTGAGGGTCCACATTAATATCAAATAGATGAAGAAGGAAAATAACCAGCATGGTGAGTATAAATAATAATAGTCAAGTCAAGTCAAGTTTATTTATATAGCGCTTTTCAGCAACAAGGCACTCAAGGCACTGTACATAAGGAAAAATTTTACAATGATACAGAAAATCAAACAACAGAGGTAATTAAAAAATAAAGAGAATAGAATGATGGATAAGAAAATGAAAGGAAAATTGGACTGAAAACTTTAATAATGTTTAGATAACACATTCAAAAGCCACGATTATTGATTAATTGAATATTTATCAAGAATTATAATTAAAATCATAATCCGATAAATTTAACTCCTTAACCAAAATCCTCGTTTATGAATTGAAACCAGAGCTGTCCTCTGGTGTTGTAATTATGGCTCAAGGCCTCTGATAATTACAATTATTAAATGTCACTGTTTAATCAACCGTTTCTGCCGAAACGTTGGGGAACTTTGCCTTATTTTGACTGAAAAATCACTCTTGCACAAAATAAACACCAAAACGCCTTCTCTTTATCTACGTGAAAATTTATTAAATCAATCAGCCTGATACAATCAACTCTCCGATTCAATAATCTTCACCTACTCAAACATGCAAAGTTCTACACAAAAGGGTAAAATATCTAACTAAATAAAATAAAGCAAAACAGCAGTGTGTGTGTATTGAATCAACCAGCAGTTATGGCAAAAGTGGTAGTATGACAAAGGAATGTGGTGTTGAACGAAGTTTGAAAACAGCCCGCCAGATAGCGTGGCCCAGCGGGACACGGGCGGTCATAAAACCCCCAAAGCAAAGTTAACTCAGCTTCGACAAAGAGTCATAAACCTTTTGGCGGCAATATGGCAAGCAGTAAAGTTGGAACCAAGAAAATGGTGAATTTCACCATGAGGTTACTGTTGTAGTCCAGTATTACCGGCGCTCCGGTGTTCGCACGGTAAAGACACAACTTGTGAGACGTGGTCTCAGCACTCAATACAATGTTGCATGCAAATACAATTTCATAACATCAGACTATAAGTTGCGATTCGGATCGCACTAAAAATCCTATCTCTCTCTACCCTGCCCAGACTACTTCTAATAAAGAAATCAAAGAAAATAATAAAAGATGGGTATTACTTTGTGGAGCAATCCTTCAGGGCTGCCCGCGTGAGGGGGAGAGGAGGAGGGGGAAAGTTGGAAGTTAACGTGCGTCCACGGAATAGCGGTCAATCTTCGTCCTTTGGCCTCCTTGGCGAAAGGGAAAAATTATGATCCGACCGTCAGCAGTCGACTAGAACAAAAAAAAACAAGGTGGCGATCCGTCTCCTTGAAACTCAGTGGTTTTTTGGTTACGTGTTAAACTAACACCTTCGATCGGTAAAGTTGAAATTTCTGGCCTTCTTATTCCAGGAATTTCTGTCATGAACGTTCTTTTCATTGGCCAATGAGAGAATGTGAGTCCACGCGGGATCTCGTCTCCAGAATTGCTGCTTCAGTTGCGTGGTAACACGAGGTCTCCAGCTGAAAAGCAAGGTTTAAAGCGCTCGCTTTCCATATATAACCTCGTGTGACGTCAGACCTCTTGTGATGTCAGACTTGGGACGTCCCCGTCCTACCTGCCGCAGTGCCCACTGGGATTTGTAGTGGCAGACAATACTGGATACAAAATGGCAGATGAAGGCCTGGAAGTGTGCAGCAATGTGTAAATGGTCCAATATTCAGCAAACAAGTGGTCCAACACAAATAAGTTTTTTATCTTGATTTAAAGAAACTTAGGGTTTCGGCGCTTTTACAGTTTTCTGGGAGTTTATTCCAGGTTACTGGAGCATAAGAACTAAAAGCTGCTTCTCCATGTTTGGTTCTGGTTCTGGGTATGCAGAGTAGATTTGAGCCAGAAGACCTGAGAGGTCTGGGTGGTTGATACACTGACAACAAGTCTATAATGTATTTTGGTGCTAAGCCATTCAGTGATTTTTAGACTAACGGAAGTATTTTAAAGTCTATTCTCTGAGCTACGGGGAGCCAGTGTAGGGACTTTAGAACCGGGGTGATGTGCTCCACTTTCTTAGTTCTAGTAAGGATGCGGGCAGCAGCGTTCTGGATCAACTGCAGCTGTCTGATCGACTTTGTAGGCAGACCTGTGAAGACACCGTTGCAGTAATCACTTCTACTAAAGATGAATGCATGAATTCGTTTTTCGAGGTCCTGCTGAGACATTAGTCCTTTAATCCTGGCTAATATTCTTTAGGTGATAGAAGGCTGACATTGTTACTGGCTTTATGTGCCTCTGAAGGTTCAGGTCTGAGTCCATCACTACATCCAGATTTTGAGCCTGATTGGTGGTTTCTAGCTGTATTAACTGAAGCTGTGTGCTAACTTTTTAAACGCTGTGTGCTAACTTTTAAACGCTAAAGTCCAATAATACCAGCACTGTGGTTCTTTCACAGTCTGTATCTATATTGATGTCACTGAACACCGTGACAAGAGCAATCTCTGTACTGTGGTGAGCAGGAAGCCTGACTGGAAGACATCGAAGCGACTGGTCATTGTTAGGAAGTTGTTTAACTGCTGAAACACAGCTTTTTTAAAATAATCTTACTGATGAAGGGGAGGTTTGATATAGGCCTGTAGTTCTGCAGTAGCAGCTTGTCCAAGTTGCTCTTTTTCAATATCGGTTTGATAATTGCTGTTTTTAGGGCCTGAGGGGAAAACCCCTGACAAAAGGGACGTGTTTAATTCAATTCAGTTCAATTCAGTTTATTTGTATAGCGCCAATTCACAACACATGTTGTCTCAAGGCATTTCACAAAAGTCAGGTACATACATTCCAATTAATCCTAATCATTGAACAGTGCAGTCAGATTCAGTTATTTATTCAAATTGGATAAAAAGTTTTTCTATCTAAGGAAACCCAGCAGATTGCATCCAGTCAGTGACTTGCAGCATTCCCTCCTTCCGGATGAGCATGTAGAGACAGTGGAAATTAACTAGCGTTGACTTTACAGCAATCCCTCATACATAGCTAGCATGTAGCAACAGTGGAGAGGAAAAACTCCCTTTTAACAGGAAGAAACCTCCAGCAGAACCAGGCTCAGTGTGAGCGGCCATCTGCCACGACCGACTGGGGGTTTGAGAGAACAGAGCAGAGACACAAAGAGAACAAAGAAGGACTGATCCAGGAGTACTTTCTATGGGAAGGAAAAGTAAATGTTAATGGATGTAGCTCCTTTAGTCGTTTCACCTAGAAAGAAAGAGTTTTCAAGGTTAGAGTCTGAAAGAGAGTCTGAAAGAGAGCACATAGAGTTAGTCACAGTGAGAGCTCAGTCAATTGCCATGTCTAGGAGAGAGAAAGGGTTAAACACTGAAAGACAGGGCCATGTGGATCATCTGTAGAGGGTGAGCATTAAGTTGTTGCCAGCAGAAGCTTGGACGATGCCCCTCTCCAGAAAGGTGTTACAGGTAGACACAGAGTCAGGCCAGGTGTAGCTTCTAGGAAGAGAAAAGAGAGAGAACAAAGTTAAAAGCTGAAATAACAGCAAATAATGCAAAATTGGAGAGTAGTGTGAGAATGTAGCGAAGAGGGTGAAAGTGGTCATTATGTCCTCCAGCAGCCTAAGCCTATAGCAGCATAACTACAGAGATAGTTCAGGATAACCTAAGCTACTCTGACTATAAGCTTTATCAAAAAGGAAAGTTTTAAGCCTAGCCTTAAAAGTAGACAGTTTGTCCATCTAGAGCCCACTGATGGCCATTGTTATACTACAAACCACAACGATTGGGATACCTCCCAATTTATTATTTGTGTTAAATCAGATGTTATGACAGGCAAAGCTTTCTTAAGGAAAGCTGTTGGTAAAACATTGAGACAGCAGGAAGAAGAGCTTAGTTGGTGTACGATTTCGTTTTTGTAGTTTATTTGGTGAAATTGGGAAATTTTGTCAAAATCAGTTCTAGTTGCAGACAACTTTGGTACTGGAGTTGATGTGGATGTGCTGACTGTCCCTCTGATCTTTTGGGTTTTTTCAGTGAAGAAGTTAGCAAATTCATTGCAGGCCCTGGTAGAGAGGAGTTCAGATGCTACAGTTACAGGAGGGTTTGTTAACCTGTGGCAAATAAGGCACGAGCATTGTTAATGTTTTTGCTGATGATGTCAGAAAAGAAAGATTCCCTTGCATTTTTCAGTTGTAGGTTATATCTGTATAGTCTCTCTTTATAGATAATATAGTGAACCTGGAGTCTAGTCTTTCGCCACCTGCGCTCAGCTTTTCGACACTCCCTTTTTTCACTTCTGACTGGTGGAGCACTTCTCTATGAGACTTTTTCTTCCCAGAAACGACTTTCACTTTAACTGGAGCAATTGAATCAATGTATATTTTAGAATGAACGTTGTCTACCAGCTCATCTACAGTGTTCCAGGGCAAAGTGGAGGTAGAAGAGTAAATCTGGTTAAAGGTTTCAGCAGCACCGTCCTTAAAGATGCGTCTTCTTATCATGTCTCTTTGGCAAACTGAGCCATTGGAGATGATGCTTTTAAAAATAACAGAAAAGTGGTTAGATAGGGCAACATCAATTACAGACACCTTGGAAATGTTTAGACCCTTAGAGGTGATCAAGTCCAAAATATGTCCCTGTTTGTGTGTTTGCTGTTTAACATGTTTAACATGTAACCAACATTTCTAAGAGTGTCACATAGATCTATTGCACTTCTGTCTTCAGGATTGTCCATGTGAATGTTCAAGTCTCCCACAATAATTAAACAGTCATAATAAACACATATCACAGATAAAAGCTCATTAAAATCACTGAAAAAGTTTGTTTTGGACTTAGGAGGCCTGTAAATATTCAAGAACATGGTTCGGACTGGGCTCCAAATATTCAAAAGAGTCAAATTTGCCCAGAAATACTTTACACTTTAGTAAATCTTTAAACAAAGTGGGCCCCCCTCCACCTTTTCTTTTCCTTTTCTTTCATCTGCCATTTTGTATCCAGTATTGTCTGCTCTCACAAAGAAAATTGTAGTTCGGGGGCGTCAACTCTATCAGAATGGGGGCTTCATTAAATTCATGTAACCATGTTTCTGTTAAAAACATAACATCAAGATTGTGGCCAGTAATGAAGTCATTGATTAAAAAAGATTTTCCTGATAGAGATCTAATGTTCAAGAAAGCCAGTTTATATGACTTAGTGGCTAATATTAACTCTGTGTCTGGTAGTATCTGACAGTTTACGGCTTTTAAGTTTGATTGTTTGATTTTATTATTGTCTCTTAACCTTTTAGCTTTGTTCTTTCTGTCCCGTATAAGCACAGAGATTTTACAACTACAGGGGTTGGACAATGAAACTGAAACACCTGGTTTTAGACCACAATAATTTATTAGTATGGTGTAGGGCCTCCTTTTGCGGCCAATACAGCGTCAATTCGTCTTGGGAATGACATATACAAGTCCTGCACAGTGGTCAGAGGGATTTTAAGCCATTCTTCTTGCAGGATAGTGGCCAGGTCACTACGTGATACTGGTGGAGGAAAACGTTTCCTGACTCACTTCTCCAAAACACCCCAAAGTGGCTCAATAATATTTAGATCTGGTGACTGTGCAGGCCATGGGAGATCTTCAACTTCACTTTCATGATCATCAAACTAATCTTTCACCAGTCTTGCTGTGTGTATTGGTGCATTGTCATCCTGATACACAGCACCGCCTTCAGGATACAATGTTTGAACCATTGCATGCACATGGCCCTCAAGAATGGTTCGGTAGTCCTTGGCAGTGACACGCCCATCTAGCACAAGTATTGGGCCAAGGGAATGCCATGATATGGCAGCCCAAACCATCACCGATCCACCCCAAGCGTCACTCTGGGCATGCAACAGTCTGGGTGGTACGCTTCTTTGGGGCTTCTCCACACCGTAACTCTCCCGGATGTGGGGAAAACAGTAAAGGTGGACTCATCAGAGAATAATACATGTTTCACATTGTCCACAGCCCAAGATTTGCGCTCCTTGCACCATTGAAACCGATGTTTGGCATTGGCATGAGTGACCAAAGGTTTGGCTATAGCAGCCCGGCCGTGTATATTGACCCTGTGGAGCTCCCGACGGACAGTTCTGGTGGAAACAGGAGAGTTGAGGTGCACATTTAATTCTTTCCCGTGATTTGGGCAGCCGTAGTTTTATGGGAAATGGGAGAGTTCTGTGCGGTCTGGGTTGGGGTCTGAGGTGAGGGGGGTTTGATGGGGGGGTTGGCCTGGGTCTGGGCTTGGGGGGAGGGGGTTTTACCACAGGGGTCCACTTCTCCTGTGGAATTCGGAGGGGAAACCTCTCTTTCTCAGCAAACTGGGCGGTTGTCTCTGCTAGAGCTGTTGGAGGCAGCGTTATCATTATTGTTGATACTCCATGTTCTCAGCTGAATGTCGAAGCTGCTGGCAGATTATTTACTGAATAGAAGAGGTTAGATGTGAGACGTCTGGCTCCCGGCTTGTTCAAACAGAAACCATCTTGCTTGAAGAGTTGTCTCTTTTCCCTCTAGACACAGAGCCAGGCCAGGTGTAGCTTCTAGGAAGAGAAAAGAGAGAACAAAGTTAAAAGCTGAAATAACAGCAAATAATGCAAAATTGGAGAGTAGTGTGAGAATGTAGTGAAGAGGGTGAAAGTGGTCATTATGTCCTCCAGCAGCCTAAGCCTATAGCAGCATAACTAAACAGATAGTTTTAGTTCAGATTATTTAGTTAAACTGCGCTTATTTACAACAATGTCAAACCACAAGGATTGGGATACCTCTCTCTGTCAGACTGATTATAACCATTAGGAAAGAGAAGGGGTCATACAGGTAGCAGAAATTGAGGGTGTGTTTGCACCTCATCCATAACTGAGCCGGTTTAGGCTAAACCTGACTCCCCCTTACTCCATCCAACAGGGAGGGAGGAAGGCTCCCTCCCTAATAAACTAAGCCACTCTAACTATAAGCTTTATCAAAAAGGAAAGTTTTAAGCCTAGCCTTAAAAGTAGACAGGGTGTCCGCCTCACGGACCAAAACCGGGAGCTGGATCCACAGGAGAGGAGCCTGATAACTAAAGGATCTGCCTCCCATTCTACTTCTAGAGACTCTAGGAACTACCAGTAAACCTGCAGTCTGAGAACGAAGTGCCCTGTTAGGAACATATGGAACAATCAGATCTCTGATGTATGATGGAGCTAGATCATTAAGGGCTTTATATGTGAGAAGGAGAATTTTAAATTCTATTCTGGATTTAACAGGGAGCCAATGAAGGGAAGCTAAAATAGGAGAAATATGATCTCTCTTTTTAATTTTCATCAGAACTCTTGCTGCAGCATTTTGAATCAGTTGAAGGCTTTTAACTGCATTTTGTGGACATCCTGATAGTAAAGAATTACAATAGTCCAGCCTTGAAGTAACAAATGCATGGACTAGTTTTTCAGCGTCACTCCTGGACAGGATATTTCTAATTTTGGCAATGTTCTGGAGATGAAAGAAGGAAATCCTAGAAACCTGTTTAATATGTGATTTAAATGACATGTTCTGGTCAAAAGTTACACCAAGGCTTTTACTTTATTACCGGAGGTCAATTTAATGCCATCCAGGTTAAATGATTGACTAAGCAGTTTCTTTTTCAAAGACTCTGGTCGAAAGACGACAACTTCTGTCTTGTCTGAATTTAGAAGCAGAAAATTTAAAGTTATCCAAGTTTTTATGTATTCAAGACATGCTTGTAGTCTATCTAACTGGTTGGGCTCATCAGGATTTCTGGATAAGTAAAGCTGAGTATCATCAGCGTAACAGTGAAAATTTATCCTATGCTGCCTGATAATTTTACCTATTGGAAAGATATATATATAGTAAAGAGAATTGGCCCGAGTACTGAACCCTGTGGGACTCCACAATTAACCCTGGAGTTTAAAGATGATTTATCCATTATCTGAGGCTGGGATAATATCAGTAGTGACTTTCAGCAGAGCTGTTTTAGTGCTATGATGAGCTCTGAAACCTGACTGAAACTCTTCAAACAGGTCATTGCTGTGTAAATGCTCACACATTTGATTAGCAACTATTTTCTTAAGAATTTTAGATAAGAACGTAAGACTGGATATAGGGGGGCTGCACGGGGGTGCAGTTGGTAGCACTGTTGCCCTGCAGCAAGGTCCTGGGTTTGATTCCCGGCCGGGGGTCTTTCTGCATGGAGTTTGCATGTTCTCCCCGTGCATGCGTGGGTTCTCACCGGGTACTCTGGCTTCCTTCCACAGTCCAAAGACATGCCTGTTAGGTTAATTGGTCACTCTAAATTGCCCTTAGGTGTGTGAATGAGTGTGTGCATGGTTGTTTGTGTGTTGCCCTGCGATGGACTGGCGACCTGTCCAGGGTGTACCCTGCCTCTCGCCCATAGACTGCTGGAGATAGGCACCAGCTTCCCCGCGACCCACTATGGAATAAGCGGTAGAAAATGACTGACTGACTGGTTATAGGTCTGTAATTTATAAAGTCATCTTGATGGATAGGTTGTTTTTTAAGTAAAGGTTTAATTACAGCTAGCTTAAAAGCTTGTGGTACATATCCATTTACTAAGGATAGATTAATTATATCTAAAATGGGGCTGGTAATCAGAGGGAACACCTCCTTAAATAATTTGGTTGGGATTGGGTCTAACATACAAGTTGAAGGTTTAGATGAAGCTAATATTTCTGATAACTCAGGAAGCTCCACAGGATCAAAACAGTCCAAACACAAATCAGGTTCTGCAGTTCTGCAGTTCTCTGGCAATTTAGGAGAAGACTGTTTAGAATGAAGGTTGTTCTCAAAACTTTTATTGTTCTCAGAAGATGGATCATTTTCCAGGTTTTAATTCTGTAGTGGGGCAAATCTGTTTTGGAGGGGAATTATGCCTGGTTCACACGACAGGATTTTCAAATTGTTGGCTGACTTTCAAAACCTGAGACCCCACTCATGACAACAGAGTATAACAGGTTTGGTCCTCCAGTGTGTGGTGCCCAGCCATACAGCAAGCACAACACACCACTCACGAACAGTCAGATGTCAGACGGGAAATCTTGCAAACCCTCTCGAGATCAAACGTGAGTTTAGAGTAATGCCTCTCCATGTTTTTGTTTAAAGTGAAACATTAATGGTATAGCTCCTTTAGAGGCCTTATCTAGGAGAGAAAGACAGCTAAGCAGATGAACTCTGAGCCAATTGTTTCAAGTCTAGAGTATGAAAGAGAGTCACAGTTGAAGCTCAGCCAGTAGCTATGTCTAGGAGAGACAGGGTTAAACACTGAAAGACAGGGCCAAGTGTATCATCTGTATAAGGTGAGCATTAAGGTGTTGGCAGTTGCAGCTCAGCCGATGTCCCCCTCCAGGAAGGTGCCACAGCTAAACCCAGAGCCAGGCCAGGTGTAGCTTTTAGAAAGAGAAAAAACAGACAGAAAACATAGAGTTAAAAGCTGAAATAACAGCTAATAATGCAACATTGGAGAGTAGTATGAGAATATAGCAGAGAGAGTGAAAGTCGTCATTATGTCGTCCAGCAGTCTAAGCCTATAGCAGCATAACTACAGAGGTAGCTCAGGATAACCTAAGCCACTCTAACTATAAGCTTTATCAAAAAGGAAAGTTTTAAGCCTAGCCTTAAAAGTAGACAGGGTGTCTGCCTCACGGACTAAAACTGGGAGCTGGTTCCACAGGAGAGGAGCCTGATAACTAAAGGATCTGCCTCCCATTCTACTTCTAGAGACTCTAGGAACCATCAGTAAACCTGCAGTCAGAGAACAAAGTGCTCTGTTATCAATATATGGAACAATGTGAGAAGGAGAATTTTAAATTCTATTCTGGATTTAACAGGGATTCAATGAAGGGAAGCTTAAATAGGAGAAATATGATCTCTCTTTTTAATTTTCATCAGAACTCTTGCTGCAGCATTTTGAATCAGCTGAAGGCTTTTAACTGCATTTTGTGGACATCCTGATAGTAAAGAATTACAGTAGTCCAGCCTGGAAGTAACAAATACATGGACTAGTTTTTCAGCTTCACTCCTGGATAGGATATATCTAATTTTGGCAATGTTCTGGAGATGAAAGAAGGAAGTCCTAGAAACCTGTTTAATATGGGATTATATATATGTCATATATTAATATGGGATTACTACACATAGCCCATTCTAAAATGGCCAAACTCTAACACTCAGTAGTTTATTCAAACCTCCCTAACAACCCCGCACTATTCCAAACCCTTTGTGAAATTGCTTGAGATTACATGTATTGTGAATTGATGCTATATAAATAAAACTGAATTGAACTAAATTAAATTTAAATTACATGTCCTGATCACAAATACCAACCAACCTTTTTTATTTTATTAACAGAGGTCAATTTAATGCTGTCTACATTAATTGATTGATTAAGCAGTTTCTTTTAAAGTTATTCAAGTTTTTATGTCTTCAAGACATGTTTATAGTCTATCTAACTGGTTGGACTCATCAGGATTTATAGATAAATTAAGCTGAGTATCATCAGCATAAAAGTGAAAATTTATCCTATGCTGCCTGATAATTTTACCTATTGGAAGCATATATATAGTAAAGAGAAATGGCCCAAGTACTGAGCCCTGTGGTACTCCACAATTAACCCTGGAGTTTAAAGATGATTTATCATTTACATGAACAAACTGGAATCTGTCAGACAGATAAGATTTAAACCAGCCTAGTGCTGTTCCCCTGATCCCTACAGCATATTCCAGCCTTTTTAAGAGAATATTATGGTCGACTGTATCAAATGCAGCACTGAGATCTAACAGGACAAGTACAGACACAAGTCCATTATCTGAGGCTAGGAGAATATCATTAGTGACTTTCAGCAGAGCTGTTTCAGTGCTATGATGAGCTCTGAAGCCTGACTGAAACTCTTCAAACAGGTCAAATTGCTGTGTAAATGCTCACACATTTGATTAGCAACTACTTTCTCAAGAATTTTAGATAAGAATGGAAGACTGGATATAGGTCTGTAATTTAGTAAATCTTCTTGACCAAGCGAAGGCTTCTTAAGTAAAGGTTTAATTACAGCTACCTGAAAAGGATAGATTAATCAAATCTAGAATGGGACTGTTAATCAAAGGGAACACTTCCTTAAATAATTTGGTTAGGATTGGGTCTAACATACAAGTTGAAGGTTTAGATGAAGCATATCTTTTTGATAACTCAGGAAGCTTCACTGGATCAAAACAGTCCAAACACAGATCAGGTTCTACAGTTACCTCCACTGGTGTCTCACTTACTGAGGATGCAGTAATCATTTCGGGTGTATGCCAATGATTTTATTTTTAATAGAATCAGTTTTATTTAAAAAGAATCCCAAGAAGTCATTACTGCTGGGAGCTGGGGGAATGGATGGTTCAACAGAGCTATGACTCTGTGTAAGTTTAGCAACTGTACTAAAAAAAACCTAGGATTATTCTTAGTCTCTTTAATTAATGATGAGAAATAAGCTATTCTAGCTTGTCATTTTATAAAACAGTGGACTATTTTTCCAGATTACAGAGTCTTCTAGGTGTGTAGAGCACCATTTTCTCTACAATTTTCTAACAGTGTGCTTTAAAATACGCAGCCTTGAATTAAACAAAGTAGCCAGTCTCCTATGAATAATTACCTTGTCTAATGCATTGTCTAATGCACTACGCAGTTAGGAAGTAACACTATGAACAAGAGAATCGATTTGTGAAGGGGAAGAAACAAAATTATTGCCCTCATCTGTATTTTTCTGTGATAAAGGAGAAATTGAAAATGGAACAGATTCTTAAAGGTTGTTACAGCATTGTCTGATAACGATCTACTATAATGACATTTTCTCTCAGGTGTGGAGTACTCAGTTCAATTAAACTCAAAGATCATTAAAATTTGTCAGACAGGGCAGGGTTATGAGGAAATATTGTTATTCCTTTTAACTCAATGCCATATGTTAGCACAAGGTCCAGAGAATGAAGACAAAGGTGGATAGCATTTAACACTAAATCAGATGAGAAGTCTGAGAACTGATCTAAAAGTTGAGAATAAGTGCCTGGTGGGAAACAGAAGTGGTTTTAGTGATTTGCAATTTGGATGAGGAAAACTAAGGATTAAATATTCAAAAGAGTTGTAGCTATTGATTGGTCAGGTACTAATCAATAAAGCGGACAGAAAGATGGTTCCTACTCCGCCACCTCGCCCAGTATTTTGATGTATGTGAAAATTTAAGTAATTAGAGTTGACTCATTTATGGTAACATAATCCTCTTGCTGCAGCCAGGTTTCTGTCAGACAAAATAAATCAATCTGATTGACAGAAATCAAGTCATTAACTAATAAAGTCTTTGAAGAGAGAGATCCTATGGTCAACAAGCCACATTTAAATGTTTTATTTTTCTTTTCTGTCTGAGTTTTATTTACTGTTATGAGATTTTCATGGTTTCTTCTTTTTAGATTATTTTTTAATCTATTTAATTTTGGCTGTGGGCAAGACACTGTCTTAATAGGGCAATGGGTGGGTTAAGTAATGGTTAAGAGTTGGCTATGTTATCTGGGTTTGATTCCCACTTAGGGAACATAATTTTATAAATCTAGGAAAAAAGTTTCAATCTCAAGGAGGCTTCACCTGGTTAACTACAGACCGTTATTATAAGCATTAGAGGTACACGTAATATAAGCAAGCTCACACACAACCCTCTCCCATATTTGTTTGTCCTTTTCCTTTTGATCTAGCCATTGTATCATAAAGACAGATTAAGATCATACTGACACCATATTCAGAATTTATTGGCATCACAAACACCATTCATTTATTTAGTCACTTTAAAGCTTTACACAAGGAATTCGTGTCATTATAATCATTCCGCCTGTTTTACATTTATTGTCCACTTGATGGCGCATGGAAAGCTATGGAGGTAAATTTGTCTCAATATTATTCAATCATACAAAAAAACTAATCTCAATCCAAAAAAAACTAATCTCAATCAAAAAAATAAATTGTGGTCAAAACTTTTGGAATATTCAATCAAAAAAAAACTAATCTCAATCAAAAAATATTAAGTTGTGATCAAAACTTTCAGAGTTGTAACAATTTTTCATTTTTTCTCACGAAGAGAAAAAACTTATTTGCAAAACATAAACTTTTATTTGCGCATGTCAAAAATCTTTGGTTACGACTCGCTCTTTTGGTTTTGACGCTCTCTGTTTTTGGTTGAACTCAACGAATTTTGAGTGCTGGAAACATGAACATCCTGGGCGGGGCCTAAAGACGAACGATATAAGACGTTTCCCTATTGGTTAGCGCTGACTAAAGCGGCAGACTCTGATCCCCCGCACCTCTGAACATGCTCGAACTGCAGGTCTTGTTGTACAGAAGAAAACTGCGGTTAAGTGAGCCGACAGTCAGAAATACGCGTCACGCCAGTCGACACCAGCTCTCTCTTAAAGATTAGCTTTGCGCATACAAGGTGCATTACGGTATAACATAAACTTTTAGTTTTTTTGATTTAGATTAGTTTTTTGTTTGACTGAATAATATTGAGACAAATTTACCTACATAGAAGGCTCAGTGCTTCAAGAGGCTTAATCTGCCATCACTAGCCTTCATACACTAAACAACCCACCGAGTGAAACAGGAAGTGACGTAATACGCCTTACCACAATCCACATCTGGATAAATCCCACGCACAGCAGGGTTATTTCATACAATAATCTTAAGAGCCGTCACGATGATCAGGGCATGTCAGAAGGGAAAAATCCTGCCGTGTAAACCAGGCATTACACATTTCTTAATCCAGTCTAAATTCTGTAAATAAATTTGGCTAATATCTCTCCATTCATTACTAGGAGCGCATTTGTTTTATTTATTTTTATTGTATTGAAAAAACCAATCAAAGCTCTTAGAAGACAGTGTCACACCTAGCAACGGGGCCAACCTCACCTCCTCACTGAGATAGGAATTTCTGTTCTCTCCTCGCTCAGAGACACTCTCAGCAGCGAAGTGAATCAGTCTGAAGCTAAGACTCCTTGGCAGGAATTTTTAGGCTAACATTGGAGCTTTCTGAAAGGACTGAGAATCTTTGTGAATGCGAGCCCTGACATATGAATGCTTTGGTTTAGCTCTATATGTGGGGGACGCATGGTGAGGCAGTGGGTAGCACTGCTGCTTTGCAGCAAGAAGGTTCTGGAATTAATAACCAGCTTTGGTCTTGTTCTGTATATCTTTGTATTGCCCTGTGATGGACATTTGACCTGTACAGGTTGAACCTCTTGTGTACTGACTGCTGGTGATGGGCAATATCCTCCTTGCATTCCTACAAGCATCATATGATTAGTGAAAATGGAGGTGTTTTGCCTTCTACAACAACAGTACTTTTATGATTATTAGACTAAAGTAAGGTATAAATTTCCACACCAGGGTATAATAAACCCTACTTTTACACAATGTGTAGATCCAGGTGAGACATCAAAGATAAAATAAAACACCAAGTATCTACATTAAGCAACAATATATTTAGAATGAATACATTTATTTTTCTCTCAGGATTTTGAAGATGCCAGTGTCATTGTGCAATCTGAAAAACTAAATACAGCAAACCTCAAAACTAAACATAATATTAAAAGATTTATCATTATTTTACAAAGGGTTAAAATTGCTTAAATGAAACGTAAAAGGAAACTATGAATGAATGATGAATTAGGCAGAGTGTTATTATCCGACCTACTGTTGGTGCATTTGAATTAGATGTAATGCCGAAAAAGTCCTATAAATATTATTTAATTACTCAATTAAATGCACGCAGCGAGTGCCATGCATCAGAAAGGTGCCCAGTGGGCATGGGCTTATGAAAGTAAAGAGTAAAATACGTTGACAGGAAGTACAAAACAGAGCACAACGTACCTTTGTAGGAATAACCATAGGTTTAGTGCATATCAAAAATTTATATTTACCCTTTCAGTATGCCACTCTAACCACTAACCACCAAAGTATGCCACTCTATGTACCTGACTTTTGTGAAGTGCCTTGAGACGACATGTGCTGTGAATTGGCGCTATATAAATAAAACTGAATTGATGAGTCCAGATCAATTGGAGAATCAGGGTAAGTAAAGAGGCGCATGAAGTGTTGCACCCATCATGTCTAGTACCCATCATACAAGACTGTGGGGGCAGTGCCATAATCTGGGGATGCTACAGTTGGTCAGCTCTAGATTCAGCAAAGTTATATCCCAAAATAATGAGGTCAGTCAACAATCTGAATACACTGAAGGACCAGGTTATTCCATTTGTGAACTTTTTCTTCCCTGATGACACAGGAACATTCCAAGATCAAGATGCCCGAATTCATCAGGGTCATATTGCGGAAATGTGATTTAATGATCATTAGACATCATGGATTGTCCACCAGAGAGTCCAGAGTCCAATCATTGTGCAGCTGTGGGACTCTCCCGTCCACTCAATATCTTGGCAAAGATCTTGTAGAGTGTCTAGATGAAGTCTAGATGATAGCACCATGATATGAGACAAGTTGAGATCATGAAAACATTGAAAATATATCTGATTGAACTGAAAGGATCTTAGCAACGCTTATATCAAGTAGCTGTTTTATTGTATGATACAGTTTGCAGGTTAAGCTAATCTGGTATCCATTTTGCTTGTATGGGGTCTGCCATTGTAGCAGAGAGAGAGATGGAAAATGAGAAAGAAAATTACGTAACAAATGGAAGGTGAAGACTGATCTGAAGGTAATGAGAAGGCTTAAAAAAAGACAGTGGAAGAGAGAGGCTAATGTTGGCAATTAGCATTTTTTTCAAAATAGAAAATAAAATCTAACATATATTATAATATGGTAATTGTTAAGTGATAATGGGGGCCACCAAGATGGTCTGACCTGGACCGGGTTAATCATCGGTTTGTCTGATTGGCATTCATTTTTAAGTGGTTGAAACAACACTTGAGTTAGCATCTGGTTTGAAAACTACTGATTCAGCACTTGAGTAAAGAGCTACGTAGTTTGTGGTTTTTATAGAGTAGGATTTAACGTCTATTTACTGATTCAAATCATAAAATTTTTTGGTGAAACCTGGATTGGAGTATTGTACACTCCCCTGAAACAGTCTTTTCAAATCTTTTAATCAGATGCTAACTTCAGTGTTGTTGGGTAGTATTAGGGGAGTCTTGCAGGTCATGGCAGGACACATGATTTGGACTCTAAAATGCTCTTTTACTTTCAGTTTCTTAATAGAATGCATCAACTTTGTTTTGAATATTTGATGATATAATCTGGCCGAATCAATCTGCACTTTTACTGTCACCAAATTATCAAAACTCCATTGAGTGGACAGCCCAGTGAGACAGATGTTCAGTGATGGATAAATGGTCAGAATTTATAAAATGCTTTTCCAGTCATATTAAGTACTCATCAACATATGACAAGAGGAAGCTGGAATCGAACCCAAAACATTTAGATTGCAAGACGACCACCCACTAACCATAGTCGGGTAGAGATGACCTCTTCTTCAAAGGAAACAAAGAAAACATGTGCCTGATTTTGAAAAGAAAATTACTCATACAAAACTCAAAACTGTGGCATGCATTTGTATTCAGCCGTATGCTCAGAGTTGTCATAATGGATCATGTGTTTAGTTCTATCCATCTTCCTATCATCATTCAGTTCAATTCAAAAATACTTCTTCTTGCTAAGATCCGCCTTGAGTTCCTCAAGTTTCTAGATGCTATGGGGCTATTATGGCTGACACGTCTTCAACATTGCGTGACGGTCGGAGAGAGTGCCTCTGGACTGGCAGACCGGGGTGGTTCTAAATACAGGGGGACCTCTGCTTCAGGAGGAGCAGTGTGGTTTTTGTCCTGGCCGTGGAACACTGGACCAGCTCACTCTACACCCTCTACAGCGTGCTGGAGGGTTCATGGAAGTTTGCCCAAACGGTCCACATGTAGTTTGTGGACCTGGAGAAGGCATTCAACCGTGTCCCTCGTGGTGCCCTGTGGGGGACACTGTAGCAGTACGGAGTCGGGAGCCCTTTATTAGGGGCCATCCAGTCTGTGTACAAGCGGAGCTGGAGATTGGTTCGCATTACTGCCACTAAGTCCAACCTGGTGGACAGGATCAGCCAAGGCCCAGAGGGGGTCTGGTCTGGGGACTAGTGGATATTGTCTCTCTTTTTCGCGGATGAGTGGTCCTGTTGGCCCCCTTGGGCCAAGACCTACAGGATGCACTGGGGAGGTTCGCAGCCATGTGTGAAGCGGATGGGATGAGGATCAGCTCCTCCAATCCGAGTCCATGGTTCTCCACCGGAAAAGGGTGGCTTGCCCTCTTCAGGCTGGAGGGGAGCTGCCTCAAGTGGAGGAGTTCAAGTACCTCGGGGTCTTGTTCACGAGTGAAGGGAGAATGGAGCGGGAGATTGACAGACGGATCAATGCAGCCGCCACAGTAATTAGGATGCTGTGTCAGTCCGTTGTGGTGAAGATAGTGCTGAGCCAAAAAGCAAAGATCTCAATTAACCGGTCGGTCTACGTTCCTACCCTCACCTATGGTCATGAGCTTTGGGTCATGAATGAGAGAACCAAATCTTGGATACAAGCGGCTGTAATGAGCTTCCTCCACAGGGTGGCCGGGCACTCCCTTAGAAGTTTGAGGAGCTCGAAGTAGAGCTGCTGCTCCTCCACATCAAGAGAAGTCAGTTGAGGTGGCTTGGGCAACTGTTTCAGATGCCTCCCCTGGGAGGTGTTCCAAACACGTCCCACCAGGAGGAGGTACAGGGGACGGTCCAGGACATGCTGGAGAAACTATGTTTCTTGGCTGGCCTGGGAACGCCTTTGGCTTCCCCCAGAACGAAGACTGGACGTCTCTACTAAATCTGCTGCACCCGCGACCCGGTCCCGGATAAAGTGGAAGACAACAAGTACGAGTATATATTTATTGTGTTTTATGTTTGTATTGCTCTTTCACATAATGTACCAGAGTTTCCCCTACCATTATTTTAGGGCCAGTTGTTCTAATGTTTAATAGCCAGGGAGGAGCTTCTATAGAAACATCCATAAATCAACGATTATAGATCTTGTACATCACTTTTCCCTGGACCTTCTAGAACTTATTTCATACTATCACAATTGTAATACTAGACATCTTAAGATTTTCCTAGTAATAATGTAATTGTTGAAATCTTAATTTCCATTTTAAAATATTAATTTGACTGTTTTAGTAATTCAGTGGTTGCAGGTATTCTATATTTTGCTTCAGTGTTCTACCACTGAGTCTGTTAAAACAAAAGTAAAATAGAATCTTCTAAAACAATGTTTTAGTTAAAACTGACATTACATTTATCTCACTGCTTGAAACCAAAACCTTGATTTTTAGACAAAAGAAAGTGATTTGTAAAAAACAGCTGATTGATTTTAAAGACTGTCCACAGACTCCTCTGTTTTCCTTCGCTCTCTGTATCAGAGTCAGAATCAAAATTTCATTCAATAAAAAATATAATAGAAACATTTCTATATTAATAATATAAATTTTTACGGCCCTGGTCGGCCGTGATCTGGTCCCAACAAAAATTCACGTGAGCTTGACCCGATTGTGCTGAGAGGCTGTGACGGATTTCTCTCTCTCCCTCTCTGGTTCTCTCGCTGTCTAGAGACAGAGTCACAAACAAAACGTTTTTGCCTCTTGAAACCTGACAGCATCTGCAAAAACACGTGATATACTTACTTGCGCAATGAAATCGGAAGCGCAAAAAACACCCCTGTCCAGTTGCCTCAATGAATGTGCAATAGGCCTACTGGACGTTTCAGCGCAAAGTTGTCAAATTCTGGGAAGAGTTGATGCCAATATGTTTCTATAACACCTGTAGTGTAATTAACTCACGAAAACTGCGTTCATTATTAGTCTGTCATCCATGGGTGATCCAAAAGCAGCTGCCATTTGCAACAGCACCGCGCAGTGCGCACCGATGGCAGGTCGCTATGTGGAGATGGAAAGAACAGCAACGACCTTCTCTGTTCGTGTGAACATCTTTGAATAATAGAATAAAACAATAATCAGGACCTCTTGCAGCCTGTCAGGGTCATTGTTTCGTTTTCTGAATGCCACGCCAGTCAGGAACGGTCGTCACATAATCTATCCAGACACCAGGACGCACGAAACCGTTTTTAATGAATGGAGAACTTCTATTTCACTTTTTCTTTTATTAAAGACAAATGGTTAATATGAAAAAAAAGAAAAAACGGTTGTTTTGTCAGCAGAAGTTCAGCAAAAACTGTTCAACAACATAACGACAAAACGGAAGACAATGTTTTATTTTATTTTTTAATTATCTTTATTTTAATAAGAAAATATTACATCTGACAAATCCGATTTACAATGAAAACACCCCAGTTTATCATTATTCTACCGGTTCGTGTATCAATGTAGGCCTAATGATTGTTCTTAATAAATTGTTGGGATTATTTGTGATATAATAATAGTCTTGGTATTTCTGGGCTATATTAGATCTCATCTCAGTGACCTGCGGTGAGGTCCATGACTGGTGAAGCCCTTAGAGTCGGATGTACAAATATATGAACCCAATATAGAAGCTGATATTTGTTTTTAACTCATTTAAAACTTAGTTGTTTTAAAAGCTTTTAATAATGCTTTAATTAATTCTATACTGTTCAACAATACGACAGCAAGAAAAACTAAATATTTAATATAAGGTCAAATTTGATTATCAAATTATCAAATAAGGTCAAATTTGATTGCGGCTCCTGGATGGGTTGCAGGAGGAACTGTGACCCGATCCAGAGGCTGCGGGTTCAGCCGAACTGGAGCAAAACCACAAAGGAGCGTCTTCGGCCATGGACTGCTGCGGCCACCGCTGGTCTGACACTGCGTGTTTTCCCGTGTAGCGAACAGATGCGCTCTGCTCTGGCCACTTGAAGCACGCAGAAGGTTGTTGTGCTGCGTCATCATGATCCAGCTGCTGATGTTTTTCCTTCCGTTATGTTTTGCTCCTGCTTTTCTGGACTGTTACAGTTTGTTAAAACGTGTCATCACTGTCCACAGCAGCAGGTTTGTCATGTCAGCCTCCACCCTGATTTATCCTCCCTGTTCATTTGCGCAGGGTGCCTCTGACTGCGTATTTACGCACTCGAAGCCTTTACGCTTCTCTCTTACGAATCTGGGGTCACATAACCCTATTCTATGAAAATAGACACAGCCCTTTAAGGTCTGGGGTTTACTGGTTCCTAAAGGCTGAAGAAAACACCTCTTCTTTGGGAACCGCTTGTCCGGTCTCATGATTTATGCTGAGACCGGAGTGAGCCCCACTCAGCAGGTAACTGCGGTGAAGTGAGCCGACAGTCAGAAATACGCGTTCCCGCCAGCCGACACCAGCTCTCTCTTAAAGATTAGCTTCACGCTTACAAGGTGCATTACGGTAATGGGGCAGAAAGGACCCGATCCTGGCAAAGATTGAGAAAATTAGAGGAAAACAGAAAAGTTATCTTCAGAACATTTATATTAATGACATTTTTACAAATTTCACATACATGTTTTATGTAAAAAAATAATATTTAATAATTTTACTGTAGAGTTTTGGAGAAATAACGGGTCAAAGTACCTACTAATGCTCATCCAGTATGTGCTTTTCTCCCACTTTCAGCAATTTATTTCTCCAAAACCATGGGAGTTGACAACACACTCTCTTCAGATTATATTAAAGGGTTATCTATACTATAACCAGAAAAAATATTTCATTATTTTACTGTAGAGGTTTGGAGAAATAATGGGTCATACATAGAGAAGAGCGTGTTTAGTCCTCCTGGACCTCCAGTAAACCAATGACCACCACTGTGTCAGATGTTGGATACTGGATGAGCATTTTGAGGTACTTTGACCCGTTATTTCTCCAAAACTCTAGTAAAATTATGAAACATTTACTCTGGTTATAGTATAGATGACCCTTTAATATAATCTTAAGAGATCGTGTTGTCACCCCTCATGAGTTTCGAGAAATACATTCCTTAAAGTGACAAAATGCCTATACTGGTGAGCATTAGGTATTATTTCACCAAACATCCTCAGTGAAATTATTAAATGTATATTTTTTTACATAAAACATGTATGTGAAAGTTGTAAAAATGTCATTAATATAAATGTCCTGTAGGTTACTTGTCTGTTTTCCTCTAATTTTCTTAACCGTTGCCTGGAACGGCATCCTTTCTGCTCCATTACCGTAATGCACCTCGTATGCGCTGAGCTAATCTTTAAGAGAGAGCTGGTGTCGGCTGGCGTGACCGCGTATTTCTGACTGTCGGCTCACTTGACCGCGGTAGCAGGTAGCAGGAGGAATATACATAGTGGTCAAAATACATAAACAGAGACTGTAAAGTGCAACTTTTAAAGAGAGAACAGGAGGAAGGAGGGTTCTGGGCTAAAGCCCCCAATATATCAAGACCCTAAAAACGCCCCTTAAGTACGCACCAACATTATAGTGTGACAAAATTAAGTATGTGTGACTGACTGACGGACGGACCCCCCCACTAAAATGAGTCCGGCGCCGCTGCTTAATCCATAAAATATTCAAGTTCAGTTCAAATTCAAAAATACTTTAACACCAAAGGGAAATCAAATATTGCAGAAATTTGAACTAATTTTCCTCATAGAATAATTGTACAATCCTCTCTTGAAGTTCTGCAACGGTCTTAAGAACAGAGCCAACCTTCTTTAACAGCTGTAATATATAATAAATAAAAATACACTGAAGTTTGGAGTTACAAGGTGACATGTGAAAAGGTTCAATATCCTATTCTTTTACTAAATGGCCTATATAAAGTAAAGAGCTCCTTGTGGACCTTCCTGTTGAACTCCAGTGCCAATCTCTCTCATAGAATATATATAAAACCAGTTCTTCAATCAAAAATGTTAAAATCTTTATACAAGCACTATACAAATTCAGTCTATTTACCAATAATACATACAAACGAGGTTGGCATGGATTTACATTGCTATGAATAATCGCACTATATATGTGTCAATGATGCAATACCAAGCTCACTTATTCTTTCTCTACTTTAGAGAAGCTGGCCCAGGCCAAAGAAGAGAATCTGGACATGCACCAGGTGCTGGATCAAACCCTGCTCGAGCTCAACAATCTATAGAAGCTTCCACAGAGGTGGATGAATGAACCCCTGAAACATCTGAGGAGAGGAATGTTTTCTCTGCATCCACTGTAAAAGACAGTACCTGATTATTTTCACTGTCAACTGAAAGTGCCCTTTTTATGAGTTCAAATTGTTTCTTCGAATGTAAATAAAAATAAATAGATCTAAGTGATATAAATCAGAGGAATCTAATCAAATAAATTCTCAAGTAAAAAAACGTATCAATAAAAGAAATATACAAATCATTTAACAGAATTCCTCATTTTCACAAATGGAAAACTATTTTTTTGTAAGAGTTTATTCTTGTAATTAAAAAAATAATAATTCTGTTATCTTGGCCCTAATACTCTGGCGTAGTGAATATGTATATGAATAAATGTCTACCATCTGATATTCAGGGATGTCTCAGAGGAGAACACATTCCAAGGATAAACAAACAGCAATGACTTAATGCAACTCAAAAGCAACATATATTTACACACACATTACAAATGGATAATATAAGTAAAAATGTTAGTGCAACATATGCTTTTATTTTAGAAGGATACAACATTAAAAAAAAGTCTTATGACAGTTATTTTTGAGTGTTTTTTCCCCTTTGTTTTTACATTTTTTGTTGTACTGAATAAGAACTGTGTTCTAATAAACTAATCATTCAATTAAAGAAATTAGAGAAGAAATGACAGCTAAGTTGTTTTATTACTTTTTTGTGATAGAACGTGATCACGATTTTTCATGCTGTGCCATATGTTCTAAAAACGTTTCATTATATAGTTTTTTTTTAATCTTTTGAAGCATTAATATTAAATGATTATTTATTGAAATATTACCTTTTTCACACGTTAGATCTAAATGTCCATTTAGAAGAGTTCCATATCTGTAATAGCTTCTTATATGACTTTTATTCTCTAATAAGTTGAAGCAGTGGTGGGTCATTTGACCTCAACATGTCAATAAATAGTAATAGTCTGAAACTTCTAATCTAAGATCAGAACTGAAGAAGCATTTTAGATAACAAAAAAAGAGGTGAAACATCTCCAATAAACAACAACTTGACTTTTATTCAAGCAATGAACTGTAGGCTTTGGAGGGACATTCTGGCAGGGCTGTTTTCCTTTCTACTTAGTTATTTTAGTGTGAAAGTGAGAATTTAACAGATAAAAAAATCTGTAAAACTGGCACAAAGATGCAGGAAGGGAAAACACTATGCAAAAGTGTTGCTTCAAAAATCTTATTTATATTTACTTAGAGAGAAATTTTTTAATTATTTTAGGGACATTATTGGAGCTGCATGTGTCTTCTTAAAATATTTTGTTTTTAAAGAACAGAGGCAACACATTTTCACAGGTCAAGTACAGAAGCATATAATAAGATTGATCATGAAGGCCAAGAGAAAACAGCACAATGTAAGAAACAAGAAAAGCATTTCCAAAACAATGGCTGGAAGCATTGGCACAACCATTTGTTTAGCTAGGAAAATACAGTGTGCTTCTGTGATGTTTAGAGGGCGTTTATGTGCTAGTAGTAAATACAGGTGACACCAAAAGGAGCTAGATGGAAAAGTAGTGTCTTGACAATTAGTAATATGCCATAAACTGTTGGCATTGAACTTGCTAAAGCAAGCAGTAGATACACAACTCAGCAGCAGCACAAATGATGCCAGGAGGACAACTGGTGGGGATGTCATGATTCCGACCTTCTTGATCAAGACCGTCAGTGTAGTGTATGAGCTATTACCACTAATCTATTAGATTAACTCTATGCACAACAGCAGCTGTAGGATATTCTAGAGTTAAGGACAAGCTCAAGCAGAAAACCAATGAAAACTGTTTTTATTTTTGTCCATTTCACACCTGCTTATGATTATAAGCCATTTCAAATCCCTAATCCCCAAGATTTACTTCCTGAAACAGACCTAAGGGGCCAGTCATGGCATGGCAGCCTAACTAATAATGTAATGAAACTGAATCCAGTGGATGACCAAACTGCTCAGCTCTCAATCTAAACATGTTTAATAACTGTTGTTAACAGGTTCCGATCTAAGGCTTCATCCCTTCAGCTTGCAGCTCAAGGTTCTTTTAGACAGCAAATGCTGTCGCTGAGGTGGATTCCATAACAGTATTACCTGGCAAAACCATAAACGGTATCATTCAAAGCTTGATTTTGCTGCAGCATGTGTGCGTGACTGAGTAAGTTTTACTGAGAATTTGATAGTTAACACCAGCTGAGACCACAATGACCGCTTGCGTTCCCACTTTTTTAGCAGGTCTTTCCTGGAATTTAAGCCTGCTTTGGAATAAACTGTATAGTTATTTATTGTCCTTTGTAATGAGTAGTGGCAAATATTAATGCAGCACCCTCAGATTTCACGTACTCAGCTGATATTCCTCAACATCTGGAAGCAGCATGAGTGAATGCAGGTTGTATCAGAAGTGATGCAACATTAGAAGCAACAGAAAAACCAAGACAAAGCGACAGCAGAGAAAAGAGCACATATGATGCACAGAATTAGTCAAATGTTTCCCACTTCCTCCTAAGGTCCTCTACCTTCTTCTTCTGTGGTATAACGGGTGTGGCCATATTGAGCAGGTCCCCAAAAGGATCCTTTGGTTTCTGATTTTCTCCTGGTGCCTGCAGTGGCTTTGGCAGCATGTTCATAGGTGTGCTGAAGACGGAGGTGGAGTCCACCAGGCTAGAGAGAACATGGCTGCTGTCAGAGGAGCAAGGCAGAGAGGTGACTGAGGATGGGGATGCTGACTGGGCCAACCCATGGCTGGGGGGCAGAGTGGAACCGCAGGGGGATAGCTGTCTGTGGAGTCCTGGTAGCGTAGAAAAGGACTGTGGCTGGGATGAAGCATGTATGTAAGAGCCTGGTGGAGGTCCATAGACTGCGCTAAAGGGATTCCCACTGACAGTAGGAGAGTAGTGCTGCAAAGACTGGGCAAATGGATTTAGTGATATGTGAGGATATAGTGGGAAAAGTGGCAAACCTTGTGGGTAGGGCCTGGGTGGTAGTGTTGGCTTGCATGCAGATGATGCACTGAAATCTAACTGATCTGTTAGAGCAGAAAAGTTGATCTGTGCTGAGCTGTTCAAGGGGTCCAAAAGACTGATCAGATCGACACCGTCCTCATCAGCTCTTGTGAGCCTCTCCTGGTATTCATTTGAGGTCATGCTCAAGGCTTGCCTAAATTCTTCTCTTCCTGGAGTAGTTCTTCCTTCACCATAACCAGTGGCTTTGGACCGCGGCTGGACAGCAGGGGGTGGTAGAACAGTTCCAAGCTCGGGTGTCTTCCTTCCGTGGGGACGAGGAATGGTTATGTTGCCAATGGCAGAGGGGTCTGAAGAGTCTACTGCCGTGTCAGAGGTTTCACGGAGAGGGGAACAGGATTCTATTTGCACTGGAAGTTGGACAGATGGAGGTCCATCACAAGTAGGAGGCACACAGATAGGCAAAAGAGATTTGTCCTGGCCTAAAGTGCACAGCTTGTTGTAAGGATTGGTGAGCTTGAGCCCTGGAAGCGTTCGGGAGTTTTCACTGATGCTCAGGTCCAACCTCTGCAGGCACAATGGGGAAAAAAAAGACCATTGCAGTAATTATGTTCCTTTACAGTTAGCCTAGGTACATAAAAGATTCGTCTTCTACAACTATAGTTTCTTGTATATCTGAAATTTTTCCTTGTTCTTACAAAACCGTTTAACTTATTTTACCAGATGTGGCCTTTGGTTTCAGTTTATTTATATAGATAAAACAGTTAAAATTCAGTATAGATTATACACACTACTCAGAGAGTTAGGAATATTTGGCTTTGGGGTGAACTTGATGGAAAATGTATAAAGTCCATGGTACAGTGATATTATATCATGAAAGTAGGCCATTCAAGTAGAAGCATGCAATGGTGTTTTCTTCATCTCAAACAATTTCATTGAAACAAAAGCCAACAAGAGTTGTGGGTAGACCACAACAAATAAATGTCAGTTTCTCAATAATGTATCATATGACCTTGAGCATCAATTCCAGCTTGACAACGCCATCTCCTGCTGTTCACAAGCCAACTTATTGCCTGCTGAGGCATGGCATCCCACTCTTCATGAAGTATGGCCCTCAGGTCAATGAGGTTCTGGGGTACAGAGTTACGAGCCTCTCGACAGCAACTCAGCTGATCTCATTGGTTTTCTAAGGGATTCAGGTCTGGAGAAAGTGCAGGCCACTCCATTCCAGGTACCCCAGTCTCCAGCAGCTGTTCCCTAATGTGACCTCAATGAGCTGGAGCATTGTTGTCCATGAAGATGACATTAGGCCTGTCTTGTTCATGCAGGGGCACGGTGACTGGATTAATGATGTTCTTCAGGTAGTATGGGCTTGTCACTATACCATTCACAAGTGTAGAGCAGTTGTGTATTGACTAGACACACCAGCCCACATTATAACACCAGCACCACCAACAGCTGGTCTGGTGACAACAGTGGCTGATGCATAGCGCCCTCCTTGATGTCTCCAACATCATTGGCGTCCATCATTTCTGCTCATCGTGAATCGACTTTCATCATAGAACAGCGTAAATGTTCCCTGGTTCATGCAAGACGATGATACCTGTGCCTGGTGCTGTTTTCAGGTACCCTTGCAGGTCATTTAGCATGCAGACCACACTGATGTAAATAGTTTTGATTGGTCTCACGAGACACTTGGATGCTTCTCACCTCCCTTAAATGTGCCTGGAGTTGAGTGGCATTTATTATCCAGTTCCTGCAAGGCACTGTTCACAATGAAGAGGTCATCAGCGTGGGAAGTGGCCAAAGGACGTCTACTTCTCTGCCTTTCTGTGACTCTTCCAGTCTCTCTGATTCAACCTGCTGATGACCCTCTGTGACACTAGAAGCTCAGTGGCCACTTATGTCTGAGAACATCCTGTTTAAAGCTTAGCAATGGTGAGAGACTGTTGATCAATCGTTGGGTGTCATCTTGGTCTCATGAGGTCAAAATGTGAACAGCATGATGAGGAGGACTATTTAAATACCAATTCTGATTGAACCAGGAAATGTATTGGTCGATTCATGGATCAAACAGCTGTTGGGAATTTTGCCATTAAGCTCCTTGTTAGAAAACAGCAAGTTGTGCAAAAGGTACTGACACACTAATCAGTCGAACATTTGTTTAGAGGTTTAGAGAAGGTAACCCTTAAAGGTTATAGTGCATTTTAGGTTCATCCTGAAATTTCACCCAAATGTCGAGTATCCCTAAGTTTTTGTGAGTAGTGGAATTTGACTAAAACTGACATGCCTAAACATAAATTAGTTTATCAATATAGAATGCGAATGTATGAGAAAATGTGACTAGTTTCAATTGCATAAACAATACATGAAGACACATTTTTCTGTTTGAAAGCACATCTGGGTCTCTGAAGTCACAAACAAATAAAGAGTTTGTTAATGTAAACCAAATAATTAAAGTTATTCAATGAAAACTTAATTTACGCAATGAAAAATAAACAACAGTTTCCTCAAAATGTCAGAATGGCTTTTGTAAACACAGTGCTTTCATGTCAATATATCTATATTGTATAAAATAATATTGCTATGATATAAACTTTTTTTTTTAGGCCTGCTGGGGTTTTGTGATTTAAAAACTTGAAATCCTAATTAAAAACATGTGGACATCTGACCTGGAAGTTAAACTTGGCTTGGAGCTGTTCAGAGTCTTTAGGTGTTCTCAGGTCTTCCAGACTCTTAGCCAGATGGATTGGTTGACACTCCGGTTCATCCTGGCATCCAAAAACGTCCCCCAGGAGGTTGACATTGGAGAACCTTTCAGTAACTGGACTAGGAGGGGCAGTGTGGCTTTCTGCCCCCAAACCAAGATCATCTCCTTCTATCAACTCAACCTCCTTGAGGGAGCGGTATGGCTGTGGCCTGCAGACGGGGGGGGGAATCTTTGGTTATTTTATTCTGTGGCGCACAAGAGTTTGTCACAAATAAAGGAACACATGTCTGTTACCTTAAGGACAAGAAAAAAAAAGCTTAATGAGCTTTAGTATTAGACTCTCACTGCCTCCTTTATTTCTAAGACATGATGCTAGTGGTAGAAATATGCACACATTTCACTGGAAAAAAAAGGAAATAGGTGAAAAAATATTTATTTAACACAATCAAAGAGATGCATACACAGGTGACCAGTCAAAAGGGGTGGACAAAAGAAAACTGTCAGGAAAGCCAGAGATGGACTCATCCTCATATTGGTGCTCGTCCCCAGATGAATCCTCTGACAGAAACACTGTATAGTGACGAGTAGGACGGACAGAACTACAGAGAAGAAAGCAGACAGGAAATGTACAGTTCATCATACAGATCATTTAGCTAGTTAAAGAGAGGCAGGGAATAAGAAGGAAATTAAGGAAAGAAGGATCTGCAGTTAGGTTTAAATAAAGTAATACTGTCTCACTGGACATAAGATTGTAAATGTGTAAGCATAGTATTAATTAATTTTACTTGTGTATAAAAATAGTTTTCATTTCTAAAAAAACAAAATAAGTTTGTAGAGTTTGTGAATCACTGCACTACAACATTACTAAGCAACTCACTATTTCTAATTTTAGCTGTTAAGAATTACACAAGAAAAACAATCAACACTACAAACCTACCTGTCTACATCAGAAATCATCTAACGCAAACCTTAACTTTACAAACTACTGAACAAAAAATGGCTGAAATAGTTATTATAAAGTGTTTTGTATCATTTTGTTTTAAAAATGCTAAGTAAAAGCACTGTCAATTTAAAAATCAAATATAAAAAAACAAAATGCATAGCTGCTGTAGTATTAAAAGCTTCTGTACTGTAGATAAGATGAAGAACTGTGAATTACTGATCAGGCTTTTCAACTGATAGCAATATCCAGTTTTCTTTGTTGTCTGACCTGCCAACTTATTTTTCTGCAATGCATAAAATAGAAACGTGGTACAGGTTCTTTTATAAAGGTAGTAGTGTTGAATTCAACAGAAAATCAATGAATAATATCCCCATTTATGTATCAAAGCATATCTCTCTGACCTTGGAAGGTGCAGCAGAGTAAATGATGCTTGTTGATGTATTTAGAATTGCTTGGTGGATCTCTAGTCATTATTTCAGCCATGTTGGTCAGAACATTTAGGCATAACAAACACATCCACACTTGTTTAGTGCAGCTTTTAAGCATTTGCCATACATACATTTTTATTTTCAACTTACACATTTACATAGATGTTAGGGTGTATACAATAAAAGGCAGGCTTACTGGTCACAGCTGCTTTCCAGACTCACGTTACTGCTCGGTCTCTTCAACATCGTTGGAGGCCGGGCCTGTAGTAATGATAGAGCAAAGAATCTAGCTCCACCTGTGATAAGGGCTTTCATTGTTCAACCGTATGCTTGTGTAAAACTGCCTATATTCCAGTGCACCAAAAACACAGTAAACAACTCCACCAGAGAGGAAGAGAGCTGAAACTGGTGTAGGAGCTGTATATACTGAGTTGAATGGAAAGTTTTTAGTGGAACACATGATGATTTAGAGGACAAGACAAATAAAAAAGCTTAAAAAAATACCCAGAATAGGTACCCTAAATCCATGACAAGCTGATATGCTACATCCACAATATCACCCTAACAGAACAGGAAGAAGAAAGTTCACAATTCCCTGTACAAATATGGAATCACCGCTTCATATTAAATTTTATTGATGTAATACAAGGCACTTCTTCAGATCAATGGTATTAGAAGAAAACGTATTGAACCAATTAATGTTGAGGATAAAACTAGGGAATCATTCAGTAAATGGCAGAACTAAAAGAGATATTCGCACAAGTCTACTTCCGCCATATAAACAGAGAGCTTGAAAATGTAAACGAGCTGTTGTAGCTGGCTGAAACAACAGAAAGGGTTAGAACTCAACACAGAATGTGGCAAAACATCTCAGCTATATACAGACTGCAAAGGAAGAATACCTAGAGAAACTGCAACAAAGTCCTAACTATAAAAGAGGTTTTTGGATTTTAATTTCCTCTATTTGAGCTAAAAGAACGACCATCATTATCAGAGAGTTCAGTTATGAGACAGGAAAACCCAGCTTGTTTGAATTTGAGCATTTAATATAAAGGAAAAAGCAAGTACAATTTTGGGATATATAGCACAGCTTGGCTGAAAGATATTACCCAGGGTTCTATTTGATACAGCTTTATCAATTTGGTTTCTGACAGAATATACCAAAAAATGCATGCAGCAGGTCAGGGAGTTCTTACAGCAGGGCTTGTAGACCAGGGCCCACATTCACAAAGATTTTCAGAGTCCTCTCAGAGAGCTCCCATCTTAACCTAAAAGTTATTGGCAAGGACTCCTAGCTTAAGAGTGATTCACTTCACTGCTGAGACGCTGAGAGGAGGTGTGGTTGACCCCGTTGCTAGGTGTGACACTGTCTTCTAATGGTGCGTTCGACCGACGGCGATTGCAGCAAATTTTTTGCCTCATTTGCGTGCTGTCGCTCGCCTGACATTTCGCCAGCAATTCGCATGGCCAATGGGCAACAACGCTCTACTCACTTCATCACGTCATCAAATAGGAGGAGCGCCTATCTGTTGCTAGCCGGTTTCAATTCAACATGGCGGACCTGGATTTTATTGAGCGAGTCACGGTGCTTTATTTATAGAAAGCCGAACAACGGCGCCGGCGTCAACGTCTCTGAATTCACAAGACAACCGAGAGATGGAACCAGTTTGGAGAGCACCACCACCTACTCCAGGAGCAGCGTCTGGATGACGGTCGATTTTAGGGGTTTTTCCGCCAATCTAGGACCCAGTTTGAGGACCTGCTGTCCAGCGTTGGGGGATGAATCAGCCTCCAGGACACCAACAGACACTATATCCACGCTGCAGAACACCTGCCCATCTGTCTTTTGTGAGTAAATAAATCTCACCTCAATAGAAAGCTGTGTGTGAAGGCCACATGTGTGCTTCACAACTTCATGCGTGCCTTATTGAACAGTCCTTTCAGGACTAAAATTCAAAAGGCTTTTTTCAAAGCCACCCAACAAACCTCTTAAGAGCAAACCTTCCTTCATCCTATGTGTACATGAATGTTTCTGTCTTTTTTTTATCTATGTGATGTTTGCGGATTGTAGGTATTTTTTCCCCTTCTTTCTTTGCAGGGACTGCACTGACTGATTCGCGCTGCAAATTGACAGAAAAGTTCTGATTTTTCACCTCCAGCGAAATTCGCTTCGCATAGGAGAAGGTCATGTGGTCTGATGAGACAAAAACAGCTTTTTGGTCTAAACTCCACTCGCCGTGTTTGGAGGAAGAAGATGGATGAGTACAACCCCAAGAACACCATCCCTACCATGAAGCATGGAGGTGGAAACATCATTCTTTGGGGATAGTTTTCTGCAAAGGGGACAGGACGACTGCACCGTATTGAGGGGAGGATGGAAGGGGCCATATATCTGGAGATCTTGGCCAACAACCTCCTTCCCTCAGTAAGGCCATGAAGATGGGTCCTGGCTGGGTCTTCCAGCATGACAACGACCCGAAGCACACAGCCAGGGCAACTAAGGAGTGGCTCCGTAAGAAACATCTCAAGGTTCTGGAGTGGCCTAGCCAGTCTCCAGACCTGAACCCAATGGAAAATCTTTGGAGGGAGCTGAAAGTCCATATTGCCCAGCGATAGCCCCGAAACCTGAAGGATCTGGAGAAGAACAGTATGGAGGAGTCATCCAGAACCCCTGCTGGAGTTTGTAGAAACCTGGTCAAGAACTACAGGAAACCTCCCAGGTCTGTAATTGCAAACAAAGGTTTCTGTACCAAATATAAAGTTTCGTTTTTCTGATTTATCAAATACTGTCATGCAATAAAATGCAAATTAATTACTTAAAAATCACACAATGTGATTTTCTGGATTTTTGTTTTAGATTCAATCACTCAGAGTTGAGGATACCTATGATAAAAATGAAAGATTTCTACATGCTTTAGAAATGGGAAAACCTGCAAAATTAGCAGTGTATCAAATACTTGTTCTACCCATTGCATTTCAGCTGAAGTTAGTTTTAGCTCACCTGTCCAAAGTGCACAGTGACTGGCCTGTGGGAGTCCCATGTCCTCTGAGGTTCATCCCTCAGGACTGCAGCAGAGGAGAATGCAAATTCTGCTGTGCTGTCATCATCACTGACTACTGACCCAGGTGTGGTGAAGCCATTCTCTCCCTGCTCCTACAGAGGAGGAACACATGAAGGTAGACAAAAAGAATGACCCTAAGGTAGGGGAAGCTAAGTTGTGTTTTAGGGTTTATCTATGCATTGCTCTCTTATAAGCACAGCACTGGTTTTCTTGTTCTGTTTAAAAAAAACTACAAAGAGCACATCAATATTCCAACAAACATAATTTTCAATTCCTCCATCATGCAACATTGGAGCAGTGAAAATGGGATAAGAATTAAAATGGTACTGAAAGCGTATTGTAACTTATTCTGTAATAGTAATTGTTTTGTGTTTGTTATATTAAATACATTAATAAATACATAAAGAGCCTCATTTACCTAACTCAAACTTTCTAGCCTACCTAAAGATCCTGATCTGGCTATTGAGATTGGACCAGGGAATTCACGGCACTCTTGAGTTATTTTTTGGTGCAGCAAAGTTACGTACCTTCTGCTTTAGCCGGCTTTTGACTTCTTTGATCCGCATTCTTGCATGGTCCTTAGCCTGTTAAACGAACACAATCAGATCCTCACTGTTCTTGCAGCTTATAAGCAACACATCAGTTGTGAGTCTCAAGAGGTCATTAGTTGACTTGTTGGCATCAGGTTGGCTGTTGCAATATCAGGAGAATAAACTATTCAACTTAACATGTATGTGCTTTTCAAACAGTTTCCATAGACACATTAGGTATTAAATAAAAATAATGTGTTAGATGGATAGTTTTGAATAAGCGCTTACAAACTTATAAACCGTCTTCATGGCTGGGTTGGCCTTGGTCTTCACTGTTTGGAAGATAGCTCCACCCCCTTTCTGTTTCAAAACATTTGCATTACGAAATTAGAGGTAAAAGTCACACAGTTATAACACAAAGCCTGTGTTCATATCAAATGGTCAACTGCAGCCAGCTAGTAATTGCAGTTAGATGGACAAGCACATAAACATATTACTGCTCCTAATTATCTGAAGACAGAAAATTAAAATGACAGAAAAGTATTTTTTTTTATGCCAACGAAGAACAAGGCAATTTACATACAAACAGCTTTAGCCTGAGACTGAGCCTTCACGTCAATATAAAAAAAACACAGAATCACAAACTTTACATTTGCCATCACACAGCACTAAATAGACCAAAAAGAGAAAAAAGAGGTGCTGTAGTTAAGATAAGTCTCCGTGTCTTTCAAAGCTCTGAGTTCAGTTATAGTTGATCAGTTAATTGTTCCATCATGTATATATGCCTAATTTGCTGTATCTAATGATCAGTGGTTGGTAGGTCAGGCTTCATCCAACGGACCGTAATCATTTTTCTTGCTATCATTAAAAGAAAATATACTGTTACAGAGAGCTTTAAACATAAGTCGGTAGGCTAGGAAACATGTCTAGTAGGAAGATTACAGGGTTAAAAGGAATGTTTCCTTTTAGTATTCTCTTCAACATATCTTTTACACCTTTCCAGGAGTGTTGTATATGAGGACAGTCCCAAAATATGTGGGGGAATCCTAGAAATGTACATACAGCGCCATCTCCCATTTTTCCTTAATGTGCTGAGTATTATGTAGCACATCTAACATTAGTTTTTTTGTACATCAAAAATTCTTGTTTTTTTATTGTTTCCAAATTTTTCATTAAATTATATTTGCTGGTTCACTTTTAATGTGTTCCCAATTTGAATGTTGTGATGAATAATGTTTAAAAATCTGTGAAAACCTGTACAGGTCACTTGAAGGGATTCTTAGGCCTCATTTGTCTTAACATGGCATTAAAAATTATTCTTGGTCTTCTGCTCAGCCAGATGAACCTCAATATATTTTTTCTAATGATTTAAATGGGTACTGTGGTAAAGAAACTGGTAGTGACTGAAAGAGGAATAGTAGTCTATTTATTTTTACACATTGTCTCCATCCCAGGAGTTAAAGTAGAAGGATATCCCATCTAGTTAAATCTTTATTTATTTTCTTAAATTATTATAATTAGAAGAAAGCTGCTAGTTATTGTAAGAATAAGAAATACTCCAAGATATCTAAACCCTGTTTAGATTTTTTAAGAGACCAGATCATCTAACTGGGAAGGCCAATCTCCCACAACCATCATAGCCTTGGATTTATTTGTATTGACCTTATATCCGGATATCATACTGTATTCATTATGACTGTAAAGGAGAGCAGGGACAGTAATAGGGTTCTTAAACAATATTATTACATCGTCAACAAAGTGACAATTTGTGTTGAACATTTGCTTTATAACAAATTCTCTGAATCAGTGGATAAGACCTAATCAATTCTGCAAGTGGCTCAAGGGCAAATAATGAGGGTGACAAAACATCCCTTTGTTGGGTAACCACGACCCAGAGAGTAGTCATGGTCAAGGAAAGTCTGCTCATCTTCAAACAAAACTTTTTCCAGTGCCCACACCTGCCGTAAGATGTTTTCTTTAACAGTGTGGGGCAGGGGTCCGATTCTTGAGCTTCATGGTGAGCACCCTCTCAATTCTGATGTAAAGTTCAGGCGGAAGACAGAGAGCATTTCGGAGTTCCTCCTTTTCAAATACCTTGATGTCCTGTCCTTCGGATACATGATATATTCTTATGTTGTTTCGCCTCAGTCTATTTTGCATATTGTCAGATATGGTTTGAAAATGAATTTCACTAAACTGAAACTGAATTTAATGGTTTGAAAGTGAATTCATTTGCTTTTAATACGTATTTTGTTGTATTAAACATTCAGTTTGACTACTTTCATTTTCAGTTCCAAAAATATTTTTTTTTGTGTCTCACACCTTGAGGATAGCAGATTAATCAAACACAGATTCATCGATTTACGTTTTACATCAGGTTAAACTTCCTTTACGGCTTTTTGAGCTGGAGCAGTGCAGCGCACATGAGCTTGGCAGATGCCAATCACCAAGTCAAATGACCAGTATAAGAAGCGCCACGTAAACAAATGATGGTCAAACAGTAACACTTATGCTACCTGTAGCTATTAGCTAAACATGCCAGATTAGTATAGTCATTGACATTAATATGTAGACACCCTATCGAACGCTGAATGACGTTCCAACATCGCTGCCATTTTTGTGGAGTCAAGTTGGAGGGCCAAAATGCCTCTTATGTGTGCAGCATGGAATTGTTCGAACAGTTTAGGTGTCCAAACCAAATCATGGAGAGTTGCGTTTTTTGTAAGAGTTCTCATTAAAATTCTGACTTTATTCTTGTAATTAAAAAAAAAAAATTCTCTTAGCCTGGTCCTATTCTCCGTTGTACCCATGAACATAAGTGTGTGTGTGAATAAATAAGGCGAGGCGTAACGTAAATCTGTTAAAATGTGCTTTATGAAATAAAGTCCCTTTGTTTGTATTAGTTCACATCGCAGCCTTACCTCCAGCAATATGGCGGACACACTGTTACGTCTCAGCAGCGGGCCAACCCTGGTCAAAAAGGCGTCTACATATTAGGACCTGTCCCAATATTCGCACCTCCACCCTTGTTTCCCTGAATTGCGATGGGACAATAGTGTGTCCCAATTCTCCAGAATGGTCCTCAGCCCCGCCCCCTTTGTGCCCTCAATCCACACTTCGGCTAAGCACGCATAGACGTTAAGGCCCTGTCCCAATACTCACATTACACCCTACACCCCTCAATGAAGTGTGTACTTTGTAAAAGTGCACGCACGGCTTGAACCCTTGAAGTGCGACGGTTCCAAGCATACAAAATTGGAGAATTGGGACAGTAGGGGTTACGTCATCGACTTGCATGGAACCCGTCACTGTTTTTGCAGTCTTGCTGCTAAAAATATATTTTAAAACTGCAGCAAGCAATTGTTTTCTGGAGAAGAAAGTGCAGGAAGTGAAGGAGGCTTCACCAGACTCTCGCCACGGAGCCAGTTTTTGTTTGAAAGGTAATTTTAATGTTATGGGCTACTGACTGCCCAGAATCACTCTGAAGCCAGTGGCATCTTACAGTGTTGAGTCTGGAAAGCTATTCAAAAATATATATATTTCGGCTTACTGTCTAAAGTTTAGGCAATTCTTATTCTGATTTGATGGTTGATTACATTGATGGTTGTGATTGGTTTTTGCTCAAAACGTCGCCTGCAGCACTGAATTGTGGGTAATATACAAGTTCGCTTGTATGAGTATAGTTCGCCGCCGGTGTAGGTACCAGATCTGTTCGGGTGGTCAAATCTGCTTGGGGCCCTGTGCCTGCCGTAGATGTCGCAATACGGCAATGCCGTTCGGACAAACTACATTGCACAATATTTTATAAGGACAAGCTACATGTGCCCATTCATAAGAATCAAATCTGCTCCAGGTCTCTATCATTACATATTTTTGCTTTTATTTGTCATTTCTTTTGGCAACCTAAACCCCTTTACGCCATACCAATAAAGCCCTTTTGAATTTGAAGATGAATCAATTTTATTTAGTTAGTTTGTTTACGGTGTGTGTCTGGCACTATTATTTGTTAGACCAAATATCAATTACACCTTAATACGCCAAAAAAACTAATATATTAGACTAAATATCAGTTCCAATATTTACATCTCTCTGTTGATACAAATATTAATAAAAGACAGTGACCTCCCATTCTAAAGTCCAAACATTTACCAACAATCCCCACACTTCATTGATTCTGCACACTGATTCTGCTCTCCGGACTTTTAGATGGTGGTTAGGCTGTGGTAAGTTCCTTTAGATAGGTAATGGGAGATTTCTTTCAAGTGTTGTCCATGTTTGCCAACGTTCAGCCAATCAGACAGTGTGACGTCATCAGAAGGCGTAGGACCCCAAGCAGATCTGACCACCCGAGCAGATATGGTACCTACACCGGTGTTAGGTCGGCCTGTGCTTCCCCTGTCCTTACCTCAGCATAACTTATGTTGCCTAGCAACCGTGTTAGGTGAAGCACAGAGCTGTGAAGCCGAACAAATGGAGCCTGAAGGTTAATACCGTTGTCTCCACTGTAAATAACTACATGGTTTTTATTTACTCTTTTACATATTGTTGATGGCTTATAATCCTATTTGTTTAAAATGTTCTTTTTTTATGATCTTCTTCATTATTAGCCAATTAAATGTTTAAAATAATTTTGTGTTCATAGATATAAAAATCTAACACTGTAGATAAAATACACTAATGACAAATACCATTTGTTTAATTTATTTGTAAAGCTTTCAACAACTTAAACACTAACATACTAACTTTAGGAACAAAGTTTGAATCAATTTATTTGTAGAGCATACTAATAATAATTATTATTAAAATAAATGAACCAAACATCTGACTGAATTAAATCTGTTTAACTTCCACTCATTGGGGAAACCCAGCGGGAGTTTGAAAACAATGTGCCGGGAGTCAGCTGTTCTCTCGGGGTTGAGCGCACCTCAACCGCCGGGTCAGCTGACAGCTGGCAAGGCGAGGCGGCTGCTGTTGGGCTGGCGGACATCTCCGCACCCGTCAGCGCACTTGTGCAATTAAGGGATATCTTGATAAACCGCTCAGATATTTCAGGTTTACAAAACTACATTCTCGTCTAAAAACACTGTTAAAGTTCAGCTTGTTTCACAGAATGCGTAATATATCATTTTATTCACAGCTTTTCTCTCTCCTCCGGCACTTTATACCATACTCATTTTGTCTCCCATCTCTCCATTTCGCGTCCAAACATGTCAAAAAAAGCCTGGCTTGAGTGGGGCCCTTTAGATTCTCCTCTCTACATTTTTCTAGCTCTGCCATTGTTTTATACTCCAAGCTATGTATATTAGCATCTGCGGCTCCACTTGAGGTCGTTTGCATTAAAGTTGTTTCAAATTTTTGTCCTTGTCCTTAGTTTGGGCCTTTGCTTCTGACAGACAATGCCATGTAATTTTTGCTGGTAATCCTCCAGCATGAGACAAATTCAAAGAAAAATTTTAACAGATTACTTTTAGTGTGTCAGAACAGCTCACCTTCACTGTGATCAGCCACTGGTGGTAGGTCCTGTCGCTGCCTGTGGTGCGGAAGGGTGGAGGGGGTGGGATGTGGTTTGTAAAAATCATGTCAGAATGACCAACAATTCAAACACTAATAAGGCATCTGTAAGAGTCTGTAGACTGAGAATCCCTCTTAAATATATAATAGTTGTACTGCAGTCTTAGAGGCTATCTATTTAGCTGTGTTTCCCTTTTAGATGAAGCTACTGAGTTACAGTGACCATTAACTCTGTTTCAGAATTGTCTATATAAAGAAAAAATATACAGTGTTTCTGTGCTTTTTGTGTCTGCTCTGTCTTTCTGTACTCCCAGTTGGTTGCAATTCAATTGCACTGTTTTGTAAACAGGATTAAAATGATAAGTATGTAATTAAATTTGGAACCGTTTATGTAATTGAATTATATACTTCTGTAAATAACCCCGACCTGTAACTTTTGTAGGGCTATATAACTAAAATTTAATTATAAAATAAAGAAAACTGAACTGGACTGGCATGATTTACAAGTACCTACCTTCCATTCAGTTCAATATTCAAGCCTGAATGGAGGGTAGTGCCAGTTACTCATGTGCCCTTGACTGCCACATTAGGGATCCCAATAGCCCTATTATTGTGACTGTTCGTACTTGAGCTTATAAGCCCATTACGTCTAACCCATGTGCAGATCTAACGTAGCCGTTTGGATGGGAGGTGAAAGATCTTTAAGAACAAGAGAGGATCAGTTGCCTTCAATTGAAGAAGTTAGGATTATCATGTACTGAGTGACTGAGAATCTTTTTTTTTCTGATTACATGTCTCAGCATTTTAAGCATATCATCTAGAGAAGCTGGTTCTCCACATGTGCCAGGGCAGTTTTGCTCTACAAAAAGGGTATGGTTTTGTATGGTTGAATGATCAGAATGGTGATTTTGCTGCTGGTGATTTGTGTGGGCCATTCTAATGGCCCGCACAAATGACCGCAACATGACCGCCCAAACCAGGAAGGAGACACTCCCCTAGAACCCCCAACATACTGGTTAGGCATCAGCCAGGTTAGCCGGAACTGGGAAGGACCAAGGGAGGGAGGGCACACTACTATGCCCCCTGGTGAGCGAGCCCCAAAGAGGTCAAGAGAGAGGGATTCCACCCAAAGGCCAGCGTATTCCCTGCTGCCCACAGCCTGCCTTACACATCCTCCAGAGCCATAGGCCAATAGAGCTATATCCCCACACCTCCAGTTCCAGACGAACCAACACGGGCAACTGAACTTCATTGCATTGTTTGATTGACTTGGAAATTATATGTATATGTAATTGTATGTTAATCGGGCTATATGATTGTAACTAATGTATGTATTTCTGTGAGAAATGTGCCTTGAGATGACATTTGTTGTATTTTTTTATATATAATTAAAATAAAAATGAAATGAAAGGTAAACTGACATGGTGATGGGGGGGGGGTTACACCCTTATATAATGGTAGGGGAAACACTGAGCAAAGTTCAAACTATAACTGTCAGTCTAAGGTTATTTAAAGGTTTAAATGTAATTTATGGTCAATCTGGTCATTAAAAAGAAACGATTTTTGTAGGGCATTATTGGTGGCTCACCGGCATATTCCCCCATGTTGATCTCCTCTTCAAAAATGTCATTAAAACCCTCTCCTGAGTTTAGCAGGTCCAAGCGACCATCAATAAACTGCATTAGAAGTACAAAGGTTGAAAGAGGAAGATTAAAATTTTGTATTAGCTTGTACATTACAGAACCATAGAGCACAGTTGATGTTGAAGGTTGTATTTCAAAGAAGTAGCTGCTACATGTATACCTGTTTAAAGAGCTGTAGCTGAATAGCATTCTGCAGAAACTGTCTCATGGCACTGGATCGGTGGTTGATAAACGTCTCCTCATTGAATGTTATTGGTTCCCCCTAAAAAAAACAAAACAAAAAAAAACAATTTTTATCACAGCTCTATGTAACAAACAATAGCCCCTTTTCCATTTTAGAGACTTTCAGCCATTAACTGGGCTTTTGAAAGCCCTCAGCGAGTTTCAACACAATTTTACCAGAGTAATTCGCTTTCCCACACTTTCACTGATAAAAAGGTCCTGGTCTGGATGTAGGACTTTTTAGATTATCCCAGGATTGTTAAGGGGGTGGGGTTCTGTGTAGCAAGATATCCCACAATGCACAGCAGCAGTAAACTGAGGGTTTGAGTGAAAAATTTATCATTTTTATACCATTAATTTGTCCCAAAAAGTAGTTTTTCAATTTTTCGAAGTGATAAAGTAGATCTCAAAACTTAATCTGTGCAGCCAGTTCATCAAGAATGAGCCTACAGAGCTAAAACATTCCTCCTGGCTCTGACTGGTTGGTTCTGGCTGGGAGTGGTTTATTTCCGCGAATGGCAGTTGGACCACTGGGAAGGGGCCAAGGAACTTGATTTTTTTCATAGATTATCAGTCCACATTTTTCTGTCTGGACATAGTGACAGTTTTAAGAAATATGTAAAAAATACATTTTAATAAAAGTTACCTAGTGCAGCTTTAATGTAGGTATTTTGTGTTTTTTTTTCCTTACAATACAAATTAATTATATTTATTTAATTCATAGTAAGAAAAAGAGATAGAATACCCCTTAATGATAAGACACTTTTCCTTATTCACAAAACCTAAACAATTGCCTAAGATTGGCTTCTCATGTTAACTTAATTTAGTGGAATGTGAAATCTTCATTATTTTCAATTTTTTATGGGTTTATGCAGAAAACACAGCAGGAGGAAAGACCACAGTTCCAGGATTGAATGCAGTTTCCCAAAAGCTCCCAGTGATCCTCCTCACTCTCGTGTCCTGCCATCGTCTACTCCAGGGGTCCCGAAGTGGGCTCAGGAAATAACCCTTACCCTGAGAGACTTTATTAATATAAACTGTGCTTTTTGTGAAGCCGATAAACAATGGTTCATTTATTCGGCTATTGCTCGTTTAAAAACATCTTCGAAGCAGACTTTCACATTATATTTCTTATCATGTTCACCCTCATTTTTCAGCAAACTCAATTCTCACTTTTACGTTACTAACCTGCTACTTCTCCTGTCCATTTTTTATTCATAAATCCAAGTTCTCCAATCATAAGCCAAATCTCACTGAATTACTTTTGTATACAAAGTATTGTATTTTCTCAATAATGGACAGCAACAATAAAAAAACCTTGAAAATGCATACATTTTAAAATATTTTAATAGTCTTATTTTTGTATGTTTGAATGTGTTGAAACCCATGGCATTTTAGATTTATGGTATAGTCAAGATGTATGCAAGATGTAATACATGGTATCTCAAACCTTTCTTTTTTTTTTCTTTGTATTTCTTTGTGTTCTTTTGTCAACTTGTACTGTGCCATGTTCTGTTTTGTTGTTTTGCCCACTGGACTGGAGGTGTAATACAGTTATCTTTACAACATCCCCAAATGCCATTAGGCTGATTTAAATAAATGTTCCGCTGCTTTTCAGAGAGTTTTCAGACAGCAATTACCTGGGATTCCTATTACCTGGGTAAATGAAATCCCAGGGATTTAAATCCTGGGACTCTTAGTGGTTAATCCAATTTGAACTTGTAAGTTTAACACATTATAACAATCTTGATATCTAGTTGTAGAGAAATTAGCAACTGAAACTACCAAAGCAAAATTTAGATTCTGATGGCTTTTATGTCATAATTCGACGAATGTAATTTGATCTGTGAGTTCAAAAACAATTATTGACTGAGCCTGATAAAAAAAAAGACAACTCACAAATGAACAAACATGTTTAGCCAAAAGCTATGACTTTTTGGTTTAAACTCCATAGCAGACTGACCACTTCAATCTGCAGGGCGTTCCTGTAGCTGCCAAACAGAGACGCCTGACTTTTGAGAAAGGCTCGGGCCACACCGTCACCTGTTGTTGTTGAAACCTTCTTCAAACGGCTTTTTAGAGAAGAAACCTGCAGGTCATGAAGTCACACTCATTATTACACATTTTATAATGGCGCTTTACAGACTAATGATATTTTTATCCAAAAACTGTGATTTCTTAGTTTTGTCTTTCTAAACACTTAACAACTATTAGTAGCTGCCCATGAGTTTCTCACCACATCATTGGGAAGACTTTGAAGATCATCATAGGGGGTTTCTAGGGTGTTGGTGTCTACATTCAAGAGCACCACATCATCCAGAGTCATCCCTTGAACTTTCTACAAAAACAACAGAAGCAAATATCACAGAGACATCATATAAATTCTGTTTATTTAAATAATTTACAGCTAGTCAAAAACAAAACAGGTATAATTAAATCAAATGCAGAGACTCAGATTCAGAGCTTTCAATTTTTAATGATCCTGTTCATGTGTGCCATAAAGTCAGACACCTACCTCCATCAGGCTGGAATGTACTCCTATGAGGAAAGGCATTGGGGCACTGAGAGCAAAAAGCAGATTAAGGTTCACAGTTTAGTTAAGGCTGCTGAGCACAGACTTACCCATGCTTACAACAGTCTGACAACAACTAAAACTGTAACATCATTCATTCCACTGCACTGCTGTCATTTCATATTTAATTTCCTTGAAGTTTGGCAGGTCTGTAGTACTTTGTAATTTTATTCTCCAGAAAATCATTCCTACAAACAGGGGTTTGTCCAATTAAGTTCTAAGTTTAGTGCAGTGATCACTGTTGTGGTTGATTGAAGGGTGTAAGTGTCAGCTCTTATATCACATCACACACTGACTTCAATGTTCTCAATGTGTGTTCCTGCTGATTACTCATTTCATTTCAATTATTAATGTTAAGTGTTTAGGGCTGCAACTAGCGATTCTTTTGCTAGCTGATTAATCTTTCGACTAGTTGTACGATTAACCTATTAATAATTAAATGGCGAAAGGTGCTTAATAGGAGTTTTTTAGGGAATTTGAACCAGATGAAGTTAAACCTTCAGGAGTTCTGAAAAGAGCACATTTACAGACGAAAAGTTTTTCATCTTAAATGCAAAATTTGTATATTTTTGGTACTCTTCGGGCATCATTACTGCTATGAGTGGGTGATTCTTTTGGCAAATGGCATGTTTTAGAGCCTGTTTACTCCAGTTAACGATTATTTGATTACTAAATTAGTTGACGTTTAAAAAAAATAATCGATTAATCACGATAAATCCGATTATTTGTGTCAGCCCTACAAGTGTTCAATACCAACAAAAACAGAAAACCACAAAAGTTACTGCCTGGACTAAATTTGCTACATCTATAAAAATGCAAATAGAAATACTGAATAAAAACACAACACTAATTAGGATCCTTGTCCTTGTCTCGTTGTCTTATATTTTATCCGGGACCGGGTTGCGGGGGCAGCAGATTCATTAGAGATGCCCAGACTTCCCTCTCTCCAGACACAAGGCGTCTGACACGTCCCACCCTCCCAGGGGAGGCGTCCAGGAGGCATCCGATACAGATGCTTGAGCCACCTCAACTGACTCCTCTCGATATGGAAGAGCAGCGGCTCTACTCTGAGCTCCTCCCGGATGGGCGAACTCCTCACCCTATTTTGAAGGGAGTGCCCAGCCACCCTGCAGAGGAAGCTCATTTTAGCCCTTGTATCCGGGATGTTGTTCTTTCAGTCACGACCCACAGTTTATGCACATAGGTGAGGGTAGGAACGTAGACCGACCGGTGAATCTTCACCACAATAGACCGGCAGTGTCCTTATTACTGCAGTGGCCTTGCCGCTCCGTCTGTTGATCTCCCACTCCTTTCTCCCCCTCACTCATGAACAAGACCCAGATATACTTGAACTCCTCCACTTGAGGCATCTGCCAAAAGAAGAGAAGAAATCCACTAGTGCCCAAACCGGACCCCCTCCGGCCCTTGGCCATCTTGTTAAATCAAGATGGCGCCGACGATGGCAGCCTCGGAGCTTCGCTCTCTCTTTGTTTTTGTAGTTTTTGTGTTTATATTTTTTCGAGCCACAGTACTGGGTCTGGGGGCCAAATTGGGTGGTTCATCAGTAAAAAGGAAAAACTCAAAACATCAGAGAGTCCTCTTTGGGATTTTTTCCCATTTTTTATCCATCGGGGTTTCAAGAGCTTTTGGCGCGGCGGGGGGCGCTCTACGGGATACTGCGCCGGAGGCGTGGGGGGGAAAACGAGCTGGCCCCTAGTAAAGCTCCGAAAAAGAGGATTTTCGCACACCACCCCTTCATACCTGGAAATGTCCGCTCTCTAAGCAAACAAGAGGGGCGAGCTATTCTTCTCCCGGTAAAAACTGGGACCTCCGCAATCGCTTCTCTGCTTCACCGAAAATGGCCTGAGTGAAAAATCCCGGACCGTATGCTGAACCCGGATTTCCAGCTGCTCAGAGGGGAATCGCAGCGCGGAGCTATCAGGAAAAAAGCGGGGGGCGAAATTGTTTTTAAATATAAACGAAGGTTGGTGCAGAGACATAAAAGTGCTGGGGAAAAAACATGTAGTCCGGATCTGGAGTCATTTCCATAATCTGAAAACCTTTTACTCACCGAGAGATTTTTCCCTCGTTCATAATAATCGGCTCATTTTTTCCTCCGCATGGTGCACTTCTGCCGCGGAAAAAATCTTGCCTGAGCTGATAAAAGACGTGGAGAAAAAACCCCTGACTCTTTCATCATAATACTGGGGTTTTTAACAGCGCAGATCTCAAATGAGCTCCCAAAATACAGACAGCATATTAAGGTCCCCCCAAAGAGAAAAAAAACACATGGACCACTGTTACCAGCTTTTAAGGACTCATACCATGTTTTTACCGGCTGCTCTGGGATTTTTCGGATCATTGCCTTATCCACCATCCCAACTTACAGACAAAAAACTAAGAGTTTTCCAAAAACCCACGGTTCACACTGTTAAAAAAAGTGGACTGAGGATTCGAAGCAGATACTCGGGGCCTGCTTTGGAATGCACAGACTGGACTTTTTTTGAAACCTCAGCCACTGATTTAAACGTACTAACTGATGTGGTGACATCATACACTTTTCGTGAGGACGTGTGTGCAGCCCAAAGACCTTCTGCACCTTTGGGAACAAAAAAACCATGGTTCCCCAACCACACCTAGGAATCTGCGGGGGGAAAAGGGAAGAAGCTCACAGCAGGGGGAGATTGGGCGCGGTACAGGCGGGCCAGGAACAGACTTACAAAGGAGATCAAAGCAGCCAAGAAAAGCAAAGTGAGAAGCTGAAAAACACCTTTTCTACTGGTGACACTTCGGCTGTATGGACTGGTCGGGAAAAACCTGACTGCCTACAAAAGCCCCACCACCCTTCCTGAAAAAAAGTCCTCGCCTGGCCAACCGTCTGAATGGCTTCTACTGCAGACATGACAAGACCATTAAACCCCTAAAAAACCAACTCCTCCACATCCTATTCAGGAAAGGGTTCGACCAGCAAAGCAACCCAACCCCCTACCTTTCAGATCCCCCCTGCACTAAAGTCTCTGAGGAATGAAAACAGGCTCTTTTCAGCGCATGAAAAAAAAAGAAAGCTGGAGGACCCGATAACGTCTCCCCATCATGCCTGAAAAACCCTGTGAAACAAAATGTCCGATCTTCACCCGGATCTTAACAAGTCACTGGAGAAGTGTGAGGTCCCCTCCTGCTTCAAACGATCCACCATCATCCCCAGTGCCCAAGAAACCCCCATCCTAGGATTAAATGACTACAGGCCTGTAGCCCTGACGTTTGGTCATGAAATCCCTTTGAGCGGCTGGTGTTTTAAGCACCTGAAAGACATCACGGCCCTCTACTGGACGCCCTGCAGTTGCTTTTCCGAGCAAAACAGGTCGGCAAAGATGATGCTGTTAACTTAGGTCTACACTTCATCCTGCAACACCTCGACCCCCCAGGGACCTACGCCAGGATCCGTTTTGACTTCAGCCGGGCCTTCAACACCATCATACCAGACATCCTCCACCAGAAGCTCACTCAGCTCAAAACCCCAGCCCCCACCTGTCAGGGATCAACAGCTTCCTGACGGACCGACAGCAGCAGGTGAGACTGGGGAGCATCTTCTCCCCGAACCAGATCAATAAGTACGGGTGCCCCCCAGGGGTGTGTTCACCCCCCCCTCTTCTCCCTGTACACAAATGACTGCACCTCAGCAGACTCGTCCGTGAAAATTCTGAAGTTTGCAGATGACACCACTGTCATTGGACTGATCCAGGACGGTGATGAGTCTGCATACAGACTGGAGGTGGATCGGCTTGTACACTGGTGTAGTCAGAAATGCCTGGAGCTAACCCACCAAAGACTGTGGAGATGGTGGTGGACTTTCGGGGAAAAACCTCCTCCATACACCCACCTCACCATCCTCAAAAAAACCGTGGCGGTGTGGATCACTTCAGGTTCTTAGGAACCACCCTCCTGAGGACCTGAGATGGTCTTCACACATAGACACTGTTCGGAAGAAGGGGCCCAGCAGAGACTGTACTTCCTGAGGCAACTTAGGAAGTACAACCTTCCACAGGAGCTGCTGGGTCATCTTCTACACTGCCATCATTCAGTCTGTCCTGTCTTAATCCATCTCCGTGTGGTTCGTTCATCCACAAAACAGGACAGGTCCAGACTGCAACGAATAATCAGGACTGCAGAGAGAATCATCAGGGCTGACCTTCCTCCATCCAGGACTTATACAGGTCTAGGGCAGGAAAAGAGCTTTCAAAAAATCTGCAGACCCCACAACCCTGCACATAAATTTTAGAGTTCTGCCTTCAGGGCGACGCTACAGAGCGCTGTTCACTAAAACCAGCCGCCACAGAGACAGTTTCTCCCTCAGGCTGTTTCTCTGTTGAACATTCAATAAAAAACAAAAACAACAGCATACAGATGTTGCAAATGCACCTTTTTATTATATATGTGTATATTGTACATTGTAAATATGTATATTCTGTAGTGCAAAAACAAAAACCAAAGAGCAAAGTGTACCGGAGTCAAATTCCTTGTTTGTATGTACAAACTTGGCAATAAAGCTGATTCTGATTCTGATTCTGATAGTTATAAACAGGACCAGTGACAAAGGGAAGCCCTGTCGGAGGCCAACATGCACCGAGAACAGGTCGAATTAATGCCTGCAATGCGAGCCAAACTCCTGCTCCACTTGTACAGAAACCGAATGGTCCCTAATAAAGGGTCCTCGACTCCTTACTCCTGGACTCCTTCAGCTTGATGGCATCCCTTCCTTCAGCTTGATGGCATCCCTTACTGCTGGTGTCAACCACCAGGTTCGAGGGTTGCTGCCACGACAGGCAACGCAGACCTTAAGACCACAGCTACAGGCGGCAGCATCAACAATAGAGGTAGAGAACATAGTCCACTCGAACTCTACGTCTCCAACCTCCCACAGAATCTAGTCGCAGCTCTCCCAGAGGTGTGAGCTGAATACATCCCTAGCTGAGGGCTCCGCCAAACGTTCCCAGGAGACCTTCACTATTTGATTGGGTATGCCAAGTCTGTCCAGCTTCCTCCTCTTCCAGCAGATCCAACTTACCACCAGTTGGTGATCGGTAGACAGCTCAGCCCCTCTCTTTACTCGAGTGTCCAAGACATGCAGCCGAAAGTCCGAAGACATGACTCCAAAGACAACCTCATGCATAGGGTGTCCTTGTGCCAAGTGCACTGATGAACACCATGTTCAAGCATAAGTCACGGATTATGGACAATCCATGACTGGCAGAGAAGTCCAATAACGGGTTCAGATCGGGGAGGCCATTACTCCCAATCACAACTCTCCAGGTGTCACCGTCGTTTCTCACATGGGCATTGAAGTCCCCCAGCAGAATGACGAAGTCCCTGAGAGGGGCACTGTCCAGCACCACTGACAGGGGTGCCAAGAAGGCACTCAGCGACACTGCTTGGCCTATAGGCCGAAACAACAGTCAGAGACCTGTTCCTGACCTGAAGGCGCAGGGATGCAACCCTTTCATCCACCAGGGTAAACCCCAACACGAGACGGCAGATCTGGTGAGCGACAAGCAAACCCACCCCAGCCCGCCGCCTCTCTCCGCAGGACACTCCAGAGTAGAAGAGAGCCTAACCTTTTTGAGAAGCTGGGTACCAGAGTCCATGCTGTGTGAGCAGATATTTCTCAACCTTCTGCACAAGTTCAGGCTCCTTCCCCACCAGCGAGGACATTCCACATCCCTAGAGCCAGTCTAAGCATACGGAGATCGGGTCGTCAAGGTGTCCACCTTTGTCCGCTGCCAGATCCTCTTTGCACCAGTCCCTCATGGTTCCCCCTGCAGGTGGTGGGCCCACTAGGGGATGGCCTTGCGTCTCTCTTTGGGATTTGGCCTGGCCGGATCCCGTGAGGAGTAACCTGACCACCAGGCGCTTGTCGACGTGTCCCGACACCAGGCCTGGCTCCAGGGTGGAACCCTAGCTCCACCGTACTTGTGGTAGTCCTTATAAAGGCTAGGATCCCACAACACAAAGCATTGAACTTTTAGGACCTCTTCTTTTCTCCCTCTATCTACTCCCACTTGGTTCCATATTAAAAATACATGGTATCTCATTCCATTGCTATGAAGATGACAGATTTATGTCTCTTTTAAAAAGTCAAATGCATACTCTATCAACCCACTTCTTAGGTGTCGTGATGGCATAAAGGCCTGGATGACACTTAACCTTTTCGATTTCAATGAAAACAATATTAAATTAAATCAATATAAGTGATGGTTTTTGGAGGCACTACTGGGCCTTCTTCTATGGACTTAGGTTATTTGGCTCAGTACAGCAAGAGTCTGAGAGGAATTTGGGGTTCAAACTGGATCCTCAGCTCAAATAGGACAACCAGATCAGGAAAGTTGTTAGAGCAGTTTTATCATTTGAGACAGCTGGCCAAAATAAAACCCATTCTTCCAAGGCACTTTGAGACAGTAATCCAACACAGTGTGTTAAGCAATCATTATATTTATTGACTTTAGCAAAATCTCGCAATATCATGTCAGGGAGGTTAACGTAGATACGTTATGTGGTAAACTTGGCTAATGTAGGAAAAATGGAGAAGTTTCTTGTTAAGCATAAAGTTGGGACAGACAACCCTGCCATCTAAATGGATGTGGTGGAAAACATGGAGGAGCAGAAGAAGAGCAATGGTGAGGATGAAGAACATGTGTCTGCACCATGTGACATTAACCTGCAGCCACAGCCCCAAGCTGTAGCGAAGCTAGCACTAACCCCCTCCTCCTTAACGTTAATCTTATATCTAACATCAGCCAGTCACCCAGTGATGGACCAAGGCACCTGTTGTTGAGGAAATATTCGGCTAAGAAGTACGGTCAGCAAATGCGTCATTCAATCGTCAATGGTATGAACAACACCCATGGCTTGAATACTCAATGACCATGGACAGTGCATTTAGTTTTGCTTCCAGACATTTTGCTCACCAGGGCTGCAGCTTCCATAAGGTAACTGCGTACACCCATGATGGATTTAACACATGGGTTAAAGCTACGCAATCATTCCACATACACTATGTGAGTGCTGGACATAAACAAGCCATGGATGCACAGGCTGAATTCAAATTAAGAAACGAGAGCGGCTCAAAAATAAGAAATGCATTCAGTGAGGAACATTTAAAGACAGTGCTTTCTCCGTGAATTTATTGGTGAGTAGTAGTAGCCTCTTTAAAGTTTGTGTGTGTGTGTGTTTGGGGCGGCAAACTTTGAGTAACCCTTCATCTGTTATATTATTATTATCTGCTATTGCTTGGCCCACTGGTATCGTAGATTGTTTATTTTATTTACATCAACTGCTAAGCTACTACAATGAAAAATTTCTGGCACCACCCATCCTCACAAACCTACCCGCCCTCTCAGATCAACTGATCAGCAGCTCTCGAGTGTCCCCAAAACTAGGCCTAGGCTCAGGGGGGGTGAGTGCTTTTAGGGTAGAAGCTCCTAAACTGTGGAAGAAATTCCTCCTCCATCTCAGACAGGCCTCTTTGTCTGTTATTTTTTTTTTTTACATGTCCTGTCTGGCAAAGGAGCACTCAGAATTGTCTAAGTGCCAAGGAGAAGCCAGACAGATTTACTCTCACAAGTGGCGCATTACGGCTAACGCTATAATGCTCCACTTGATATAGAAAAAACATTGGGAAACTTCTTTGGGATCATTTCAAATGCAATGGACATGGAGATGGAAATGAAAAGGAAAAAAGAAGCAAGAAAGAGAGAGAGGTTGGGCAAAAAGGGAAAAGGGAGAGAAGGAGAAAAGAATACAGAGAAAAAGAAAGACAAAGAGAATACAAGATACTAGAAGACCACTTATACACCTGCAGAAACGTGGATGGTACTAATGAATGCAAGATGTATTTGGTGGTAAATGCGTATCAATGTAGGACATCTGTGTATCTATTAACACCTGAATCCAAACACCTGTGGGTGTAAGTGTGAGCGTGCTTGTTTATACACTGCTCAAAAAAATAAAGGGAACACTTAAACAACACAATATAACTCCAAGTAAATCAAACTTCTGTGAAATCAAACTGTCCACTTAGGAAGCAACACTGATTGACATCAATTTCACATGCTGTTGTTCAAATGGAATAGACAACAGGGGGAAATCTTTGGCGATTAGCAAGACACACTCAATAAAGGAGTGGTTCTGCAGGTGGGGACCACAGACCACTTCTCAGTACCTATGCTTTCTGGCTGATGTTTTGGTCACTTTTGAATGTTGGTGGTGCTTTCACACTCGTGGTAGCATGAGACGGACTCTACAACCCACACAAGTGGCTCAAGTAGTGCAGCTCATCCAGGATGACACATCAATGCAAGCTGCGGCAAGAAGGTTTGCTGTTGTCTGTCAGCGTAGTGTCCAGAGCCTGGAGGCGCTACCAGGAGACAGGCCAGTACACCATGTGACGAGGAGGCCGTAGGAGGGCAACAACCCAGCAGCAGAACTGCTACCTACCCCTTTGTGCAAGGAGGAATAGGAGGAGCACTGCCAGAGCCCTGAAAAATGACCTCCAGCAGGTCACAAATATGCATGTGTCTGAACGAACAGTTAGAAACCGACTCCATGAGGATGGTATGAGGGCCCGACGTCCACAAATGGGGGTTGTGCTCACAGCCCAACACCTTGCAGGATGCCTGGCATTTGCCAGAGAACACCAGGATTGGCAAATTCGCCACTGGCGCCCTGTGCTCTTCACAGATGAAAGCAGGTTCACACTGAGCACAGATATGCTGCCTGCAACATCCTTCAGCCTGACCGGAAGCACGCACCCGGGGCGTGCGACCCCCACCATGCCCCTGCAACCACAAAAATGCAGGTGACCACAGATCCCAAAAGAGGACACAACCCATCCACCACACCATCCTCCAGCCCCCCTGAAATTATAAATATAACCCCGGTACTCTGATTAGCATGAGTAAGTTTCTCACTATAGGGAATGTCTCCTGTGTGACCTCGTCAGAACCTTTATTGTCATTACGCCAGCCCTTAATGGCTGGCACCACTGACGTCTATGGTCGTTTTCACACCTAATACTCCAGGAGACCCAGTACAATTGAAGACGGAGTTCACTTTGGGTTGCCACAAGTTTTTTTTTATGTTTTTTGCAGCACTATTAGTCTTATTTTTTTGACAGTAATCTGACTGTCTAGAAAATGTTGTTTTTCATAATAACTAGTTTGAAAACTTCATTGTTCTTGTAAATACTTGTGATATACTTTGTTCTGAACTTCTAGCAGAGCTTTAAACTTGTCCTCCCTCAACTTGTGACCTCAAGCAGTTTCTACTGGCAATCCCGCTACACACGTGATTTTGTTGTGTTCATCCATGATTCCCTGCATTTTAGTCCACTTCCCGCACTTGATTCACTTCAAGCAGACCAAGACCTTGTTTTTAGAAAGACCAGAGTTACTAGCAACCATTTGTTTCCTCTGTGTCTTTTGGATCCATCATTTTCAGTTTGGTATGATAGAGGTATTAAAACAAATCAGAAACCTATACACATGAGGGGTATTTGATAGTTTTGCTAATTTGTCTTCCAAATATAATTTACCTGGTACACATTTCATTCGTTATCTACAAATTCAGAATTTTGCCTCTAAATGTTTCCCAAATTTCCCTTCTGTTCCCCCTGAACAGTCCTGGGAAAAACATATTGCATGTAATCTGCTTCAGAAAGACCCGATTTCAAAGATTTATAATTTTATTCTAACTCTAAGGGTTGATTCTAGTGTTAAAATTAAAAATGCATGGGATAAAGAGTTGGGAATCCAGCTGAACGAAGAGCTCTGGGATAACGCCATTGACAGAATTTGATCTACTTCCTCTTGTGCTCGTCTTAGTCTGATTAACTTTAAAGTTGTACATAGGGTTCGTTTCTCAAAATCTAGGCTTTCTGAGATTTAGCCGGATGTTATGGATACATGCGATAAACGCAAAGGCTCTCCATGTCATCTTGCCCATATGTTCTTTTTCTGTCCTAAATTATATAAATTTTGGTCTAGTTACTTCTCAATTATTTCTTATGTTCTCAAAGTAAATTTGCAACCTTGTCCATTTGTTGTCATATTTGGTATCCTCAACTCTACTTTAGCACTAAATTCTGCGCAAAAGGATATTATTGCTTTTTCATCTTTAATTGCTATATGTTCCTTATTGTTACACTTTAAGTGTCCCTCAATATCCCTGTGGGTTAGAGATATGTTTTCTTTAACGTTGAGAAAATTAAACACACTTTAGATGGATCTATTTGCTGTTATTTCAGCTTTTAACTTTGTTCTCTCTTTTCTCTTCCTAAAAGCTACACCTGGCCTGACTCTGTGTCTACCTGTGACACCTTTCTGGAGAAGGGAATTTTTCCGAGTTTTCTGCTGGCAAAACTTAATGCTCACCCTCTACCGATGACCCCACATGGCCTGTCTTTTAGTGTTTAAACCCTTTCTCTCTCCTAGACATGGCTACTGGCTGAGCTTTTACTGTGACAAAAACTATGTGCTTTTTTCAGACTCTAACCTTGAAAACTGGCTCAGAGTTTATCTGTTCTTTTTTTTCTAGATGAAAAACTAAAGGAGCTAAATCCCATTAACATTTACTTTTCCTTCCGATAAAAAAGTACTCCTGGATCAGTGCATCCTTGTTCTCTTTGTGTCTCTGCTCTGTTCTCTCAAACCCCCAGTCGGTCGTGGCAGATGGCCGCTCACACTGAGCCTGGTTCTGCTGGAGGTTTTTTCCTGTTAAAAGGGAGTTTTTCCTCTCCACTGTCGCTACATGCATGCTCAGTATGAGGGATTGCTGCAAAGTCAACGCCAGTGACTGTCCACTTTTCCTACATGCTCATCCGGGAGGGGGGGAATGCTGCAAGTCACTGACTGGATGCAATCTGCTGGGTTTCCTTAGACAGAAAAAATTTTTTATCCAATTTGAAAAAAACTAACTCTGACTGCACTGTTCAATGGTTAGGATTAATTGGAATGTATGTACCTGACTTTTGTGAAGTGCCTTGAGACGACATGTGTTGTGAATTGGCGCTATATAAATAGACTGAATAGAAACTGAATTGAATCCTCCTCTCCACATCTTCACCTCCCCTTCTGTGAAGAGAAGAAGAGAACAGGGTTCTGATCCAAATGAGAAGAGTTTTTTTGAATGACAACTGATGTTATATCAGTCCTATTTATAGAGTGAGGGTATGGGCCCCTCCTGACATAAATGGCCCTGTTACCATTCATTTAGCAACCCTAAATTTAAACTTCTGACGAGGACACGCATTAGTCAATCCACATAGTAAGACACAAAAACAATGCCACAAAAAAAGCGACATATTTACAACTTATGGGTTCATCACCTTTTAGTTCTGTATAACTGCAAACAGAACTGAGTATTTGGATTTGGGAGGATACCTTCAAAGTGTATTCCTGTTACCTGGTTGCCTTTGCGACTGGATTTCCAGTGAGAAATAATAGTAAAGGCAGAGTAAGGTGAAAGTAGCAGCGGATTTATTCAGCCGCAACACCATTCAGCCTAACAGCATCAAGCCTCCTTGAAAGACACAACTGCAGCCTTAAATAGGCACAGCTGATAAAGGACTAACCCATTCTTTGCATGGAATTTAACAATTCCCAACTTCCAACTCAAACATAAATTTTATCAAATATATACATATTCCCCCTTACTTTTTATAAATATTTTATATTTTTTAAACCTACACCCAAACACCATAAAACCTCACAAAAACTATGTGCACATATCCCCCACATTTTCCATGGTCTCTCCCGGAACCTATAAATGGTGTCTGGACCCCGGGGGAAGAGGACACGGAAAAGACAGGTGAGTTACTTTCTTAGCACCACAACACTTCTCCTGCACTCAACACTTTTAACAGATTTTACACCAACATTTGCTAAAGTTTCGAAACAGTAGACTTCATTTGCTCTGAATAACAATTCTGCTTTCACAGACACCCACCCCACTTCTTAATGAGGAGCAGCTGTGCAGAGCCTGGGACAAAAGGCTACATGGTAATTATTAAAATACTCAATAAATATTTAATAAATAGTTAAAACTTGTGTGCAAATGATTATGTGCAAATCCATGCTTAAAGTGCAGTGCTAAATAAGGTGTTTGTTAAAGTGCTAGGTAAAGTGCTTTTAATAAAGTGCAAAGGTGCTCTTAAAGTGCTATGAATTATTTAAATAAGAATAGTCCAAATAATAAAGACCTCTCCATTACAATTCCACAAATTAATTTTGTATTTATTTTTTTAATTCAAAGTACAGCATCACAGTTTCACTAATAAACGTTTTTTTGGTATATTTTAGGATTTTAACATGAAATGTCAACAATTGTTAGTAACACAACTGGGGTAAACAGAGGAAACTTTAAAAAAGGTTAAGTAAAATGTCCCAAGAGCTTTTAAGAACAGGACAAGCAATGTTTATACTTGTGATCATCACTAAAGGACAAATGTAAGTGTAGTGTTGATACTGATTATTCGATCAGAGGGCACCGTTTGCTTAAGAGGAGTTTGGGTAATCCCTGACAAACTCACCAGCAGTAGTCTAACAGATGCTGAGGAAGCACAGGAATGTAAACATGTTGCCAGTACATTGGAAACAACATGGCTGCAGACCCATGTACACAAGCTGTCAACTGCAGACAAAGATGAAAAACACATGTGACAACTCTGTCCACATTCTAACAGCCATTTAAAACATGATTTTGAAACACAATCTTTGTATGTCAGCTTCATATTGGGGTAAGAATAGACCATGGCGGATCAACACTTGCTCTGATCCATTGTTAAAATAAGAAATTTCGCCACCAGATGTCTTCAAATCCCTCTCCTGATAGGTTGATGAGTTCAAAAACAGCTATTTACTAGTACAGCAGTCAGACTGCAACAATATTATTTATTTAGATTGTAATTGTTGCATACTATGAATTAAGGTCTGTGGTTTATATTGAGTTTTAGCTCAGTTTTCTGCTCCTCAGCTTGAGGGAAAGTTTGTCTCCTAGGCCTCTACTGCACCACTCTGTCAAAAAACTGCTTTGTGCGTCTCTATATTTCTGTAGCTGCCAAAAAATATTGGTGTGAGGCCATGAGAGTGAAGAGATCTGTAAATTACTAGAAAGGTTAGGAGTGTGCTGAAGCTAGGGTTGGGTATAGAGTATTGAGAATCAATTGGAACCTGGACTAACATTCTGATTCTCCTGGAATCTTTCAAACTTTTTAATTTTGATTTCTAGTTCTGATATCCAGTCCGCCGACCGGAAGAACTCTTCAAACACCAGCAAAGAAGAATGTGTAGGAAGTGTGTGCACAACCATGTGCAAATTCAGCTACAAAGCTAACGACAGCCAATGTATTTTTACAAAAACAAATGACCTGAAATTGCCAACGTTAGCCAGGTAGTTGACCAGACTTATATTCAAGTTCATAGGTTTGATATTTATGTACTGGCTGAAAATAGCCCTGAGAGAAATTCACAGTAAAGTTAATGAAAAGGAAAAAGTTCATAGACTTAAAATTCATAGATAATTTCAGACTGTTTCATCTAGAAAGAACTCTGCTAGCTAGCTCATTTAAATCATGTTAACCTTTTTAACCTTGCATCCTAAAAGAATTGGAATCAAGAATTTCTAGGAACTGTAGTTGTACTGAGGAATCAGAATCATTTAAATTCAAACAATGCCCAACCCTAGCTGAAGCTAAAAAATAATGCACTACGAAGATAAAAAACCTAAGTTTATGTATTGAAGTTGCTGCAATAATTCATTTTCTAGACATGACACCTTGTAAACACTTGTGCAGAAAGCTCATATTCATGTTATCAAATCAAAAATACAATTGGGTCTTTAATGGTAAAATGGAGATAAATTAAATAACTAAAAAGCAGAATAAAACAATGCTCCTTCAACTATCATAGCTCTAAAAATTAAAAAAACTGATGTGTCCCTAATTTTTTAAATGAAAAAGCCTTTAACCTGGTAAATCACAGGAGAGCACAAACTAAGCTGACTTTGTTTATGCACCAAATAAAGCAAACTCTTAATGAATGTTGTATATATGATACTAAAATAAAGAAAACAAACAAAAAAAATGTATCATTGCTAAACTCTTCAACTCCAATACTGACAGAGAAGAAAAGAAAGAAAACAGGAAGTACTACTTACAGTGCTCAGTTTGCTACAGCAGATGAGGATTCGACGTTCAGAAAGCATACTAGCGTACAGATGAAGCATGTTATTGACATCTACTGCTACAAAATACTCTGTTAAGTTTCTCTGTTGAGGTAAAACATAAAAAGATTAAAAAAAAATCAGGACAGCTGTGGTGAAAACTCCATGACAGAAATCATCAGTTCACGTATGTAAAACTCCCAAGAAGAGCACAGAACACTGTTAGAGGCCTAACTACAATATTTGTATTTTGAAGATGCATGGAGACAATTTGTGCTGAAGTATTACATTGAGCAGTCAGTACTCACAGAGAGCTGTATAAATTATCTAACCATCAGGGCATAGCTGGTTCACAGAGAGCTGTATAGATTTGAAAAATTACATAGAAACCCCATCCCAATACTTCAGTGTGAATATCTATTAGATTAAACAAAGCGTTGGAAAGTCAGGTTGGAAAAAAATTATTTGTGAAGTAGCCCAAATCAAAGCATAGAAACAATCAGATTTTCAAAACCAGAGGCCAGAATGACACTCAGTACATCTCTTCAGGGTTAGTTGTGATTTTAAGTGCAACTAACCCAAACTAAACTGCTTTCTCCTAACTGGAGTGTGTCATTATTGCAGCTAAAGGTGGAAACCTAACTTAATCAGAGAAGGGTATGTTACTGAAGGGAGTACCTGACCAATAGCTGTTCTTATAAAATGAGAAAATGGTGACTGTCTCTTTAAGAATTAAAAGGCTCCATCCACTGAGCAACATCTTCATGTATCAGGATAAGGGAATCCAACGTATCCAGTGCAAAACAAAGAAAAGCTACTAAAAACTACTAATGTAATTTTATCCATCCTTTGTCTATACCCGCTTATCTGTGCAGTGTTGGTTTTTTCAGAGGACAATGGGCGAGAGATGGGGTACACCCTGGACAGGTAGCCAGTCCATCACAGGACAACACAGATACATTCAGGACAAACAACTATGCACACACGCATATCTAAGGGTAATTTAGAGAGGCAAATTAACCTAACAGTCATGTTTTTGGACTGTGGGACTAAGCCTGAGTATCTCATCTAATGTCCATTATTCATATCCAGTTCTCCTTATAAATGTCTTACTGTCAGCGTCTAAAGTCCAGATCTTACAAACTCATTATGCCTTTTGGCTCAATCAATAAGGTTACTTTATAACTTTGTATTCATAATGAGCTTCATGATCACTTTGAGCAAAAGGAATGTCAACACTTACATTTTCGGGTATGCTCGGCAGTTCCCTTATGTCAGGCACAGTGAAGTAGGAATGCTGGAGAAAAGAGACCAGTGGGATGGAGAAGAATAAAGACTAGGCTTACAATTGCTCAAATGATTACTGAAGGTACAGTTAAACCCAAAATATTTATTTCTGATTGGAAATGAGGCAAGCATCTCTCAAAAGATAAAAAAATCGGTTTTTATTTAGATTTTATTAGAAATGCCATGTCAAATTATGTATACCCTTCTCATTAAAATGAAAAAAAAACTTTATTAGTAGTCAAGCAATCAAAGACTTTTACCTGTTGACCAGTTTTCTGCTCGTTACCACTGGTATTTTGGGAATTTACTTTTATGTTAGTCTTTGAGGTTGGAAGCCCTCCTTATCATCACCTTAATCTTTAGCTCTCCCTACAGATCCTCCATCAAATTCAAGCTGAGACTCTGGCTGGGCCACTCCAAAAGTTTTTTTCCAGTCAGAAGAAATATATTGGTAAAAAAAAGACTACTTTAAACTTAAATTTGAATAATAATTTGGGGCTTAACAGTACAAAAAAAAAAGATATGATTCGTCACAGTAAAATGTCATATGTGCCATTGTGTGCCAAGTAATAAACACAAATGCCAATGTGCAGCAGTCATAACTTTCCACCAGGTTCAGATGCATGTGTTGTGATGAAGTCAGGCTTACCACACCAAGGTGAACAGGGACTCCGGGCTCAGGTATGGGGAGTGTATGTAGTGACACCAGGAGCTCCTGCCACTGGCTTTCCTGTAATATTATAAACCCATGCAGCAGCGATAAAAAAGTTATTCTGCAATAATGAATAATTTCAAAACACAAGCTGCAGAGCACAGACAATAACTACAGAAAACTGACAAACAAGAACCAGATCCAACATACAGAGTGGAATGAGTAATATCTCACCTTGCCTTTGACAGTGCAGTCAGCAAGGATATTCAGTAGCTTGTAGAAAACCTCAAACCAGGGCAGGTAGCTGAGAGGATACAAATATGGGATCAGCTTGCAGAAATGTGGTAACACATTTAGGAAGGCAATATTAAAATACTAAATGAATCACTGGTGGCAAATCTATGGATTCATTATTACTTAAAAAAAAAACACTAGACAGAAAACTATTTTATTTTAAAGCTGTTATAGATTTGAGGACCATAAACATGCCCAAAATAAGGAAAAGACACTGGAGCCATAAATATTTTTTATATCAACTAATGAAAATTATTATTGCGACTGTTTTCAGCATTTCTACAACAAATAGTTAAAGCTGTCAGAAAATTCAGAGGGCACAAGACAGAAGATGTTTTTTGGAGTTCACGATAGGTTTTCTTCTCAATATCATAATATCATTGCAGACATGATCTTGGTGATTTTCATCTCTAAATTAAACAGCTATGTTAACATCAACAAAAGGGATTTAGACATCTTCATCCAAACATTTAATTGTGTAGGATGACCTGTGTCTCCACACACACGGAAAAAAGCCTGTAAAGCTGTCAGTCTAGTATAGCTCCACTCAAAGTCGATGCAAAGAGTTGAAAAAAAAATCAAAAACAATAACAGTTTAATTGCCATTTTCAACTGCTACACAAATTGTATTTTCTGTCAGCTGACCCCACAAATGTTCAGAAGTTGAAAAACTAAATACTTGCCTTTCCCACAAATGAAATTGAAAGAAAACATCTTAATGTCCCCTGCTTGAACCACCATCTTAACGTGGTGGAGGGGTTTCAGTGCTCGAACAATCCTAGAGGCTTTGTTGTCTGGTAGGGTCTCCCATGGCAAACAGGCTCTGGGTGACGGGTCAGACAAAGAGTGGTTCAAGACGCCTTCATGAGGACTACAAAATCGAGGGCAAGTGATGTCGCCCAGTATGGCGGAGCCGGGGTCCAACCCTGGAGCCAGGCCTGGGGTCGGGACTTGTCGGAGAGCACCTGGTGGCCTGGTTGCTCCTCGCAGGACCCAGTCGGGCCAAGCCCGAACAAGAAACGCGAGGCCATCCCCCTGTGGGCCCACCACCCACGACCCGATCTCCGGATGCTTAGGTTGGCTCTAGGAACGTGGAATGTCACCTCGCTGGGGGGTAGGAGCCTGAGTATGTGCGGTAGGTCGAGAGATATCAACTAGAAATAGTCGGGCTCGCCTCCACGCACAGCGTGGGCTCTGTAACCCAGCTCCTCGAGAGAGGTTGAACTCTCTTCTACTCTGGAGTGGCCCGCGGGGAGAGGCGGTGGGCTGGTTGGGTTTGCTTGTTGCCCCCCAGCTCAGCCTCTCGTGTTGGGGTTTACTCCAGTGGATTAGAGGGTCTCATCCCTGCGCCTTCGGGTAGGGGACAGGTCTCTGACTGTCGTTTCGACCTATGGGCCTATGGAGTACTCAGCCTTCTTGGCGTCCCTGTTGCGGGTGCTGCATAGGGCCCCTCCTGAGGACTCCGTTATTCTGCTAGGGGACTTCAACGCTGACGTGGGAAATGACTGTGACACCTGGAGGGGCGTGATTGGGAGGAATGCCCTCCCCGATATGATCTGAGTCATGAGAACCTGAGTAGTGTTTCATTATTGGACTTCTGTGCTAATCACAGATTGTCCATACTGAAAACCATGTTCAAGCATAAAGGTGTTAATCAGTGCACTTGGCACCAGGACACCCTAGGCATGAGGTCGATGATCGACTTTGTTGTCGTGTCTTTAGATCCCTGGCCGCATGTTTTGGACACTTGGGTGAAGAGAGGGGCCGATCACCACCTGGTGGTGAGTTGGATCCGCTGGAAATGGAGAAAGCCGGACAGACTTGGCAGGCTCAAGCGTATAGTGAGGGTCTGCTGGGAATGTCTGGCGGAGCCCTCAGCCAGGGATGTATTCAACTCCAACCTCCAGGAGAGCTTTGACCAGATTCCGGGGGAGGTTGGAGACATATGCCCCTTTTCCACTGACTCATTTTAGCCTGTGCGGCTCTGCACCACTCGGTTTCGCTCTACTCGGTATGGTATCTGTTGTGTTTCCATTGACTCGTTGACAGCTGAAGCTATGGCAGCTGAAGCCCTGCCTCCAGCCATGAGTGTAGTGTGCTGTGCTGCTATTAACGTTACTGTGTTACATTGTCACATTAAAGTAATCTGCGTGAAATGATAATAAATAGAAAACAAAAACATATATTAACTAAATACCAATAACATTTGTATTAATATATATGCAAGAATGTCTTATGTTTTTTATGTCTAAAATTATCCACTGGGATAATTATCTGGACAACAGCCCAGCCAGAACTTATAAAATACAGCTCAGGGGTTCTGACGTGAAGGGGGTGTGGCAGGAGAAGCAGAGAGGATGTCTGGATGGTAAAGCTCCAAAGTTTGCCTGATGAAGTTTCAATTTTGGGCTTTATGAAGACGTTTTTGTCTTATTCATGGCAATAACGAGGACAAGGACTTAAAAGCGCAAAACCACGGACTTATGACCTTTGAAGTTTTAGGTTGGATATTGCATATAAAGTGCTCCGCAGATTCAGTGGGCTCGTCCTCCCGTTTGGTATGATGCAAACAGTCTGATTACGGTCAGCTGCTCTCTGCCTGCTCCCTCCTCCTGCAGACGCTGGCTCGCTTAAAGATAAATGTCCGAACCAAACAAGTTGTTTCATGGTGGTATTGTTTTGTGTGTTTTGGGGAAAATGTTTGTGCCTCTGAAGAGCTGATTTTGTGTGTGATCAGATGATCAGAAGAGCTGATTTTGTGTGTGATCAGATGATCAGATGCCTGCATGTAATTCAGAAGGCTGATTTGTCCTTTTTCTTTTCTGTCAGCCTTCAGGCATGGTTTATGATCTGCAAATGGTAAAATTACATGTATGACCTGCTCCGGCCACTGTGGTCCTTAATATTATTGTAGTTGCTCTTAAATTTTAATAACTTCTCCCTACACTGTCGCAACAAAAACCTTCCCGTTTCTCCTCCTCCCATGGCCAATCAGTGAACAGCAGTCTGTTCATGTCACATGTAGTTCCTACTCAGCCCCGGTTGTACCTGCTCAGGAGCAGGGACCAAAAAAGTAGGTACCGGTACGGAAAAAACAGTAATGAAAACGCTTGCAAAGCAAGCCAAGTGGAGTCAAGGAGGGCCAAATTGAGCCAGTGGGAAAGGGGCAATGTTCTTCGCATCTATTGTCGATGCTGCCGCCCATAGGTGTGGCCGTAAGGTCTGTGGTGCCTGTCGCGGCGGCAATCCCCGAACCCGGTGGTGGACACCGGCAGTAAGGGATGCTGTCAAGCTTAAGGAGGAGTCCTATCGGCTGTGGTTGGCTTGTGGGACTCCTTAGGCAGCTGATGGGTACTGTGAGGCCAAGCGTGCCGTGGCCCAGGCTGTGGCAAAGGCAAAAACTCGGGCCTGGTAGGAGATCGGTGAGGCCATGGAGAAGGACTACCAGTTGGCCTCAAAGCGATTCTGGCAAACCGTCCGGGCCTCAGGAGGGGGAAGCAGTGCTTCGCCAACCCTGTTTACAGTGGGGGTGGGGAGCTGCTGACCTCGACTGGGGACATTATCGGGTGGTGGAAGGAGTACTTCCAGGATCTCCTCAATCCTGCCGTCCCGCATTCCCTGGTGGGAGCATAGGTTGGGGACTCGGGGTTGGACTCTTTCATCACACAGGCTGAAGTCACCGAGGTGGTTAAAAAGCTCCACGGTGGCAGGGCTTCAAGGGGGGATGAGATCCGCCCGAGTACCTCAAGTCTGGATGCTGTGGTCCTGTCCTCGTTGACACACGTCTTCAACATTGCGTGGCGGTCGGGAAAAGTACCTCTGGACTGGCAGACCGGGGTGGGGGTCCCCCTTCTTAATAAGGGTGACTGGAGGGTGTCTCAACCTTCCTGGTAAGGCCTATTTCAGGGTGTTGGAGTGTGTGTCCCACATGTTGTCCTGTGGGGGGTGCTCCACAAGTACGGAGTCGGGGGCCCTTTATTAGGGTCCATCGGCCTCTGTACAAGCGGAGCAGGAGCTTGGTCCAGATTGCAGACACTAAGTCAGACCTGTTCCCGCTGCATGTTGGGCTCCGGCAGGGCTGCCCTTAGACACCGGTCCTATTCATAATTTTTATGGACAGTATTTCTAGCCGCAGCCTAGGGCCGAAGGGGGTCTGGTTTGGGGACCAGCGGATTTCGTCTCTTCTTTTTGCAGATGACATTGTCCTGCTGGCCCCCTCTAGCCAAGACCTACAGCATGCACTGGGGTGGTTCACAGCCGAGTCTGAAGCGGCTGGGATAAAGATCAGCTCCTCCAAGTCCGAGGCCATAGTTCTTGACCGGCAAAAGGTGGCTTGCCCTCTTCGGGTTGGAGGGGAGTTCCTGCCTTAAGTGGAGGAGTTCAAGTATCTTGGGGTGTTGTTCACGAGTGAGGGAAGAATGGAGCGGGAAGTCAACAGATAGATCGGTTCGGCTGTTGCAGTAATGGGGACAGTGCGCCGGTCTGTTGTGGTGAAGAGAGAGCTGAGCCGAAGCAGTCGGTCTACGTCAGGGTTTTCGCTAGCGCATTTCAGCGTAGCGGGCCGCTACGATACGCTCATTTTTTTAAGAGCATATCGGCCCTTTGACTGACATCTGGGCTCCCTCTATGTGGTTTTTATGTCGGCTATAGTGCATACACTGAGTCTGTTCCCGCTTCCTTTTACCCTGTACAACCGCTAACGGTAAAGCTTTCTAAAATCATGTCAGCTTCGAAGGGTGGGTATACACGGCGTCATATCATGACGGGACTGCAGAAGAAAATCTTTTCTCGTCTCCTCCTCCCGCTACACTTCCTGTTGAGAACCTTGAACGTTCCTACCCTCATCTATAGGCATGAACTTTGAGTCATGAATGAAAGAACGAGATCCCAGATTCAAGTGGCTGAAATATGAGATAGGGTGAGTAGTTCGGCCATCCGGAAGGAGCTCGGAGTAGAACCGCTGCTCCTCCATATCAAGAGGAGCCAATTGAGGTGGTTCTGGCATCTATATCGGATGCCTCCTGGACGCCTCCATTGGGAGGTGTTCCAAGCACATCCCACCGGGAGGAGGCCCGGGGATGGCCCCGGACATGCAGGAGGGACTATGTCTCTCAGCTGGCCTGAATATGCCTCGGGCTCCCCCCAGAGGAGCTGGAGGAGGTGTCTGGGGAGAGGGTAGTCTGGGTGTTTCTACTGTCTGCTGCTCCCGTGACCTGGTCCCGGATAAAGCAGAAGACGAGACATCTTAATATTGAAGGACTTGGGCAGTAATTGACATTATATTATGATTAAAGACGTGATAAAAGACAATTGTGACACAAACTAAGCATATTCAATTTGTGAGGGTCAATGATAAACTGTTCTGGTAGAAGCCAAGTTGCATTAAAAACAGCGTTAATATGGTGAAACAGTGCATTACTGGTGGTGGCAGCATTACTAGGTCAACAACCAGTAGTCTGCACTACTACTGAGTTATCAAAAATATTAGCTTCATCTAAATCTTCAACTTGTATGTTAGACCCAATCCCAACCAAATTATTTAAGGAAGTGTTCCCTTTGATTACCAACCACAGTTTAGATGTGATTAATCTACCTTTAGTAAATGGATCCACAGGCTTTTAAAGGTAGCTGTAAATAAATCTTTCTTAAGAAACCTTTGCTTGATCAAGACGATTTACGAAATTACAGACCTATATCCAATCTTCCGTTTTTATTTAAAATTCTTGAGAAAATAGTTGCTAATCAAATGTGTGAGCATTAACACAGCAATGATCTGTTTGAAGAGAAACAGCACTAGTGAAAGTCACTAATGATATTCTCCTCCTAGCGTCAGATAATGGACTTGTGTCTGTACTTGTTCTGTTAGATCTCAGTGCTGCATTAGAAACAGTCGATCACAATATTCTCCTAGAAAGGCTGGAACATTCTGTAGGGATCAGGGAAACAGCACTAGGCTGGTTTAAATCTTACTTGTCTGACAGATTCCAGTTTGTTCAAGTAAATGATAAATCATCTTCAAAGTCCAGGGTTAATTGTGGAGTACCACAGGGTTCAGTGCTTGGGCCAATTCTCTTTACTATATAAAGGGTTTGGACAATGAAACTGAAACACCAGCCTGGTAGCCAGTCTTCATTGATTGCACATTGCACCAGTAAGAGCAGAGTGTGAAGGTTCAATTAGCAGGGTAAGAGCACAGTTTTGCTCAAAATATTGAAATGCACACAACATTATGGGTGACATACCAGAGTTCAAAAGAGGACAAATTGTTGGTGCACGTCTTGCTGGCGCATCTGTGACCAAGACAACAAGTCTTTGTGATGTATCAAGAGCCACGGTACCCAGGGTAATGTCAGCATACCACCAAGAAGGACGAACCACATCCAACAGGATTAACTGTGGACGCAAGAGGAAGCTGTCTGAAAGGGATGTTTGGGTGCTAACTCGGATTGTATCCAAAAAACATAAAACCACGGCTGCCCAAATCACGGCAGAATTAAATGTGCACCTCAACTCTCCTGTTTCCACCAGAACTGTCCGTCGGGAGCTCCACAGGGTCAATATACACGGCCGGGCTGCTATAGCCAAACCTTTGGTCACTCATGCCAATGCCAAACGTCGGTTTCAATGGTGCAAGGAGCGCAAATCTTGGGCTGTGGACAATGTGAAACATGTATTGCTCTCTGATGAGTCCACCTTTACTGTTTTCCCCACATCCGGGAGAGTTACGGTGTGGAGAAGCCCCAAAGAAGCGTACCACCCAGACTGTTGCATGCCCAGAGTGAAACATGGGGGTGGATCAGTGATGGTTTGGGCTGCCATATAATGGCATTCCCTTGGCCCAATACTTGTGCTAGATGGGCGCGTCACTGCCAAGGACTACCGAACCATTCTTGAGGACCATGTGCATCCAATGGTTCAAACATTGTATCCTGAAGGCGGTGCCGTGTATCAGGATGACAATGCACCAATACACACAGCAAGACTGGTGAAAGATTGGTTTGATGAACATGAATGTGAAGTTGAACATCTCCTATGACCTGCACAGTCACCAGATCTAAATATTATTGAGCCACTTTGGGGTGCTTTGGAGGAGCGAGTCAGGAAATGTTTTCCTCCACCAGTATCACGTAGTGACCTGGCCACTATCCTGCAAGAAGAATGGCTTAAAATCCCTCTGACCACTGTGCAGGACTTGTATATGTCATTCCCAAGACGAATTGATGCTGTATTGGCCACAAAAGACACACACACATACTACTGAGCAATCTGAATCTGAATAGATAAAAACTCGGATGACTTTAAATTTTCTGCTTTTAAATTCAGACAAGACAGAAGTTGTCGTCTTTGGTCCGAAATCTTTGGAAAAGAAACTGCTTAGTCAATCAATTAATGTGAACGGCATCACATTCACCTCTGGCAATAAAGTAAAAAACATTGGTGTTAGTTTTGACCAGGACATGCCATTTAAAACCCATATTAAACACGTTTCTAGAATTTCCTTCTTTCACCTCCAGAATATTGCAAAAATGTTTAGCAATCTTTGCAATATTCCGGTGGAATATTGGGTGCTGATTCCACAGGGGAGGAGCCCCTGTGGAACCAGAATGAGAATGTAGCAGAGGGAGTGACCCCTCTGCTACATTCTCATACTATTCTCATACTACTCTCCAATTATATTCTCATACTACTCTCCAGTTATTTCAGCTTTTAACTCTATGTTCTCTTTCTGTTTTTTCTCTTTCTAGAAGCTACACCTAGCCTGGCTCTGTGTTTAGCTGTGGCACCTTCCTGGAGGGGGACATCGGACAAGCTGCTGCTGCCAACAACTTAATGCTCATCGTATACAGATGACACACTTGGCCCTGTCTTTAAGTGTTTAACCCTGTCTCCCCTAGACATAGCTAATGGCTGAGCGTCTACAGTGACTAACTGTATGTGCTCTCTTTCATACTCTAGACTTGAAAACTGGATCAGAGTTCATCTACATGTGGCGGCTGTGGCTCAGTAGGAAGAGTAGTCGTCTTGCAATCAGAAGGTTGTGGGTTCGATTCCAGCTTCCTCCTCCCATATGTCTATGTGCCCCTGGGCAAGGCACTTAACCTCAAGTTGTCTACCGATCTATACCATAGTATAGTATGAGGGATTGCTGCAAAGTCAATGCAAGCAACTGTCCACATGCTCTCTACATGCTCATCCAGGAGGAGTGAGTGCTGCAATTCAATGCAATCTGCTGGTTTTGCTTAGATAGAAAGCCTTTTAAATAATAAACTGAATCTGACTGCACTGTTTGATAGTTAGAATTAATTGGAACATAAGTACCTGAATTGAAATCCGTATGATTCAACTTTGTGAAGTGCCTTGAGACAACGTGTGTTGTGAATTGGTGCTATATAAATAAAACTGAATTTAATTTAATTTCCTGAAGCAAAGAGGAGGTGTTGCAAAAGTACATTTAGATATCGGCAGTTATTGTTAATTAAAAATCCAAAATTATTATTTTTATTAATAATAATAATAGTGCAAAATTATTATTATTATTAAAATAAGATAAATTACACATGCATACAATATATTTAAGTACATGTTTCTGTAAAGATTCTAATATAAAATTAAAAAAAAGGTAGTGTCCTCAGATCTTGAATCATTCCTTGTGTCTGGAGCTACTGCTCTATGGTGCTCACTTTGCCTCCAGTTGTTTCACTCAGTGCCGTATTTACTGTAACGCTGGATCTGTATCTGTTCCGATCCGGTACGATCCGGTCCGCTGCGGAACCCGGAGGTGATTCAAGAACCCTACGCAGATCGCGCAATAAGTTTTATGCATCCAGATATTTTCATGTGTTATGTTCTACAATGAGTGACTTCACTAAGTGCAGAGAAGCTATATTTGTTGCTTAATTTGTTGCATTTAATGTTTATTTGCTTGGTTTATAATACCTTAGTTAACCCAATAACTGATCTATTTGTTAGCAACTGCTAATATATACACGTGTATATATAAATATGTGTGTGTATTAATTAATTTAGCATGACTGGGTGGAAAGTCGTAGTCTGGAAATGCATTTTTAGTAAAATTTATGACCGTATATCTCAACAACTGTTCATTTGAGAATGTTTCCTTTCCATGAATGTAATTGGATTTATCATGAAAATTCGATGTCACAGGTGGTTTGAAATCCAATCGGTTTTATTTCCATGAAAAAAACCATCTGAAGTATGTACTCTTTTTTTTAACTCACACAATGTCTCAGTTAATGCAAAGTTCATGCTTAACCTGTTTTCACAGCATCATTAATATGTGCTTTACAACCTGAAACACACAGACCTACCTGAGAATGCAGTAGCAGGTGTGTGCTCCTGAAGAGAGGCGGCAGAAACCAAATCTCTGTTTACTCTCAATGTCAGTCAACACAAATGTGAAGTTCTGGCCGACCTGGTTAATTGTTAGGCTGCAGGGGGACAGACAGGCAAGCAGTTCTCATGTATGATATGTATTAGTACTTTATAAATAAATATGACTTGCTATTAGGCAAAAAGGATCGAAGTATATTTTGTTTTGGAAATGATGGACGAAATACAAGTTTGCATTGTGGATTCACAATGATGTGTGTATTAACATGTACATGCCTGTCCATGCTGAAGGGGAAGCAGAACTTTGGCACAGTAAGAAGAGTTTCCTGTGAGACAAAGAGAAATTAATACACAAAACATCTGATGGGCTCTATAAAAGTACACAGGGTTAAAGAGTTAGAGATGAAAAAACTGATGTTACAAAGAGGATATGTCAACATCAGCAGAAAAAAAAATAACACAAAAATCAAAATAAATCAAAATGGAGTCCATATGTTTTACATACTGAAAGTGCCTGAAAACAAAAGCCCATACAATAGAGCTGCAGATGTGTCAATTCATTTCGAGTCTTTGCCAAATCTAAAGGTGGGAGAAAGAAACAAGGTACACTGTGTTTAAACCTGATCAGGGTAGTCTTCAGGAAACTGCCGTTGCACCTCTGGTCCTGTTTCAGGTGGACAGAAACAAGTCAGCTAATTAAAGCCCAGATTGTAAGACCAAGTATAGTTCCACAACAATGAATCAAATTCTTTTTATACCTTAGATAATATCTAAATTATGGTCAATAAAAATGAAGATGTTTACAAGATTTAAAAAAATTAAATCAGTATGGCCTGATGATGTATTTAAGACTACACAGGAAATGAAAGAAACAAGACAGCAACAGGAAGGAATTCTAAGAAATACAGCCAATAAGCTCTCCTCAGCATCCAGGAAATTAGTCACACACAGCAGTTAAAAATTGCTCACAAGACATTTTTCTAAAACTATTTCTCAAAGAGGTTCTAAAAAGCTTTACACCGTTTTAAGCTGTTTTCTCTTGTTTATAAGGCAGCAGTAACTGTTTTCTCTCCAATTTAAGGTGACCTGCTGGATGACTAATCTGTCTAAAAGATTGCTGTATAACAATTCAAAGGGTTTTTTCTCAGTTTAAAATCAGGGTCAGCAAACATTCTCATACCTAGTCCATTTTGTCTTAGTTATTTTTCTGTCTGTCAGCCATACCAACACAAAGTTCATCATTAGAAATTTGCTCCAAAATATGAACTCTTTGGTTAGCCTGTCAACATGTAGTATTCTGACAAATTTCAACAACGAAGAGGTCAAACAAAAAACACCTAATTTCTACCTCTACTGAAATAACCTTTTTATTTTCTGCAATCTGTTGACAGTTGAACAAGTCTTAATAAGTTGCCATGCATTCAAAATCATACCCCAGATTAATCCAAAAATCTAACTAAAGCCTGAAAGTGAGGACAAAAGATTTTTCATTTCATACATAGCTACAGCAGGAGTAAATTACTAGGATCAAATTGGGATGAATGTAATTGTCTCGAAACCTGTCTGGATGACTGGGTTGAATTTCTTTTTTTGGAAACATGAATACAGACAAACACCAGAGCCCAACAAACAACTTGTGATCTGCAAATGTTCCCCTCTTGTTTAAAACAAAATGTTGTTTTGGATTAGTGCCATAACTATAAGAAAAAGGTTTACCCTCGGGAGAGGACAACTGTCTGACATCTAAAAAATGTGTCAATATTGTTTAAAAGTTGTTCTCATTAAGACATATACTGGTATCTAAATGTAGTGCAAAGGTTGTTGGGGGTTGATCAAACCAAGCCTGACTTTTAAAATCTTTGAAAAGGTGAATTTTATGATGACATGTGGGCTAAAATGTCCCCTTTTCACCACATTTTCTTGGCTAAATAGTGTAAGTGGCCAGTTTCCAGAGACAGACAAAAATATTTCCATAGATGTTTGATGATTCAGTGGCTAGTTTAGAGTCAATCAACTTACCTGAGCTATGCTTCCCTGGGTTAGCTACCTCCAGGTACACTTCAAAGGTTGAGTCTGGACTCTCCCTGGAACAGGACATGAGAAATGGTCTTAAAAACCAAACTTAAACCAGCAAAGTTAAGATTAAAGAGGAGGAAGCATAAACTTTTAATTCCCTTAATGATGCTAGGCGTGTGAAACACTTAAACAATAAAATGATCAAGCTTCAAGAACTGATAAGGAAATAGAAATTTGATCATAAATGTTGTTTTATGTGTTTCGCTTTGTTCAAGAATTAAGCATCCTGTACCTTTCTTTAAGACCAACAGACACACACTGCAGACAGGGCAGCAAGAATAAAAGGAGAAGATGACCAACAGGTGGGTGCATTTCCTCTTGTCCTAAGATGCCAATCTGCTCTGGATATTAGACCATATGCTGTGTTTCCAGCCATAAAATCTACCAATAGAATGTTATTTTTGTTGTTGTATGAATAGACCACTTTGCAGCGCCAACATGGACACTGTACCTGATAGAATCAGCTCAGCGGCTGCAAGGCTGTGCAACTGCACTGAAATCTCCAGGGATCATTGGGATTGTTTACTTGTTATAAAACGTTTGTAATACGCTCAACCAGGGAAAAAATATTGGGTATTTGTAAATTTCAGAGATGATGCCAGCTTATCGAGCTGTGTTTGAATCAGGACATCAGGCGTCCATATAATGAACTTAACGGTACCTCTGCTGTTAGCCTTAAATAATGGTTCTTAAAAAACAAATGAAAAAGTATTACATTTGCTTTTGGGGTTTAATAGTATTACAGTATTCAATGAGGAACTTTCAACCAAATCAACAAAAGTGTTTAAAATAATTATGTAACAAAAACTTTAATCGTCTAGCTAATTTTGTGTAATAGCTTTATGTTGTTAGGTCTTACAAAAAAACTAGGAGAAGCAAAACCTTGACCTCCTGTGACCTTAATGATGACAGATCCATATAATACAATAAATATTATTTATAATATATAACATAAAAACGATTTTTTGGGAAAAATCTTTGTGAATATTTATAAACTACCAGTTAAAAGTTTGGACTCCCCTTTTCATTCAATGGTTTGTCTTTATTTTTATTCCTATCTCTGGGAACTCCTTCAACACTCTGTTGGAAAACCAGTTTAGGTGACTACCTCATGAAGCTCACTGAGAGAATGCCAGAAGTGCAAAGCAGTAATCTGAGGAGGGCTGCTTTGAAGATTCTAGAATCTAAAAGATTTTTAGATTTCACAATTCTTTGTTTTCTACATAATTCTATTTATTTTTCTTTATAGTTCTGATGACTTCACTATGTATCAACAATTAAGAAAGTAAGAAAAATAAGGAAAAGCCATTAAATGAGAAAGATGTGTCAGTACCTTTGACTGGTAGTGTATGTTTTAAATACTTCTTTCTTATTCTTTTCCATATTTTTTACAACAAACCTTTATAATGCTGAGGGCATTTCTTCAGGATATAACTTTCTTTGTGTGTTCTGTCCCTCAGTTGTGATCAGAATCAGCTTTATTGGACAAGATTGTGTACACACAAGGGAATTGAATTTGGTTTCACATGCTCATAGAGTACAGCCTTTAAACATAAATATATAATATGTTTTAGAGGAAATAAAGATAAAAAGAACATTCCAGTAAGGTGCTCATTGTGTTCATCAGGGAGAGAGCCTGGGGGAAGAAACAGTCTCTGTGGTGACAGTTTGTGTCCAGGATGTGTGGGATCTGCAGACACTAGATTTATATGTCCTGGGTGAAGGGAAGGATGATCACAGGACAGACTGAATAATGTCAGTGTAGAAGATGACCAGCAGCTTTGGTGGAAGGCTGTGCTTCTTGAGTTCAACAGGAAGCACAGTCGCTGGTGGGCCTTCGTGCGAACAGTGTCTATGTGTGACGATCACTTCAAGTCCTGAGAAGGTGTGGTTCCTAGAAAGTGCAAGTGATCCACAGTAGACACAGTGTTGTTGAGGATGGTGAGGCCAACCACGGGCCATATGACCAACAAGCTCTACTAGCACAAGCATATGAAAAAATTAGCATCTGACTTTTTATAAATTATATTTTAAGATATTGTTTGTTTTAGAAGGATTAAACAGGGTCAGAACCTACTTCTAATTCAGGTCCTTTTACCTTGTAGATTTAGATTTAAAATTATTTTCATTCAACCGAGAAGCTTATTTTGATAGGAAAGACATTATAACACAAAAGGAGAATCAATAAAATAAATTCCTGTCTATATTTACATTTTATTTAAAAATTCAATTTTCAGCTTTCTCCATAATCAATGGAAAATGGCATTACAGCAATTAAACCCTTCTTATTATTTCTGAGCAGCGTTTTGCATACCTTTCACTGGTATTTTCAAGATTTATCTTTGATGATGAGTTCCATTACATCCTTACTGACCGCCAGAGGCGGTGCTTCAAGCACTGAATGATCATTCTTGCGCATGCGCAGATCGAGAACTTAATAACCACATGGTCACATGTGACCTACTGGTGGGTCACGTGAGTCTATATTGTCACATGACTAGCCCAGTCCCTTCCTTCTTCTCGCCCGCAGGTTGATGAATGCAGGTGTTGACTTGTATTCGCTGTTCCTCGTTCCTCTTGCTGCTAGAAGCCTCGTGATCAATTGTGGTCGGAGCTGCAGATGGTTCTGCCCTCCAGAGGCTGCGCAAGCTGCTTTTTCTTCCAGGTTTTCTGGTAAGTTTGTTCGACTCGCCGGTGGCCTTTTCTGTTCGTGCTGAGTCCGTTAATTTTTTTTCGGCAGTAGTTGCTGTCCGCTTTGCTTTGATTGACTCGCCAGTGGCGTTTTCTGCTCATATGGAGTCTATTTACTTTCTTCGGCAGTGGTTTGCTGCTCGCCTTGATTTGTTCCCTGTCTATTGGCTCGCCAGTAGCGTTTTTTCTGCTCGTCATGAGTCAGTTTAATTTTCGGCAGTGGTTTACTGCTTGACTCGCCAGTGGCGTTTTCTGCTCATTCTCCTACGGCTTGTTGCTGTTGTTGCCGTAACAGGGTCTTGACGGCGTTTTTTTCTGCCTGCTCGACCCCATCTGTTCCCATCTTTCCCTAGGTCATGGACAATTTTTGTTGTGCGTCCTGTTCGGCTCCTCTGCAGCCTGAGGACGGTCATGACATGTGCCCTCCCTGCCTTTGTGTTGACAATCTTTCGGAGCATGCCTGTTCTAATTGCAGCGTTCTGCACCGAGCGGTGCGGTTGGCCCGGCTGTCCTCGGTGGAGCAGCCTGCTGACTGGACGGTCTCTGTCCAGCAGGATACGTTGCTGCCTGGACAGGCTGCGGCGTCGACAAAGCGGTCCGCTGCGGACGTGCCTTTGGCATCTGGGAGGAGAGCCAAGCGGCGCTGGCCCCTGGGACTGTCCACTAGAGTGGATTAGCTTTCGACGGAGCTGGCCCAGATGAAGGCCTTCTTTCAGTCTCTCCGGGCAGATGGTGGCCACGGCGAGACTTCCCCTCCTGAACAGGGTGGGTCCTCGAATTGCGAGGATGATGCCGCTGATGATTTCAGTTGCGGCCACACTTTTTCGAGAGGACTTTCCGGAGTTGGGCTCCCGGACCTCAGGTTCGGGCTCCGGTGCCTCTCAGGGAGGTGCAGGGAAACCGGTGTCTGTGGCTATTAGAACGGCTCTGGGCCGTTTGCAGCTGGATGTTCCCCCAGCCCAGTCTGCTCCATCTAGCGCCTTCTTCAGGCGTCGTGATGCCGAGGCCACCTTTGTCGTTCCTCCCTCGGCGGAGTACGTCCAGGAGCTGCATGCTTGCTGGATGGACACGAGGGCCTTTTCCCGCCTGACGGCGGATGGCAGGGCCCTGGCTACCATGCATGAGGCGCCCAAGTTTGGGTTGGGCTGCATGCCCCCTGTCGAATCTGCCATTGCCTCTCTTATTGTTCCTCCTGATGAGGCATTGAGGCCTAATGCCTGTTGTCCACGTCCGCAATGCCGTGTCACGGACGATTTACTTTGTAGAGCCTATGACTCGGGTGCCCGGATGGGCCGGATCGGACACTCACTCTCCCATCTACTATTGGGCCTCTCCTCTTCTTTGGAGTCGGTTCCCTTGGACCAGTCGACTCAGGGCTTGTTGGACGCATCCCTGCAGGCCTTTGTCCTGATGACGCGTGAGCTTGGACGCACGCTCTACGCTGGTCCATGCTCAGCACTATCCTTAACAGAGCCTTGCAGGAGAACGCTGAGGTCTCTTCCTGTGGTTCCTGGGGAACTCTTTGGTTATGCTGCGCTGGAGGCCTTAGAACGTACAGCCCAAGCCTCCCGAACAAGGCAGCAGCTGGCGGGTCTCCATAGACCTTCCCCCCTCCTGTTCCTTTCTTGGGGTCCACGAGCATGGCTCCTAGACCGAGACCGGCTAGGGCCCAAGGGGACCATGGTGGGGCCCAGGCTTCGCATCCAGTTCGGGCTGCTCAATGCAGTCTGCGTTTCCCCAGGCCATCCGGGGACCAGGGGGCCTTTTTTTTTTCCCCCCTTTTTTTTTTTTCCCCCCCCTTTTTTTTCCCCCCCCCTTTTTTTTTTTTTTTAAAAAAAGGGGCCCCTTGGAACCCCTTAAAAAAGTGGCTTCTTTTACCCCAAACACCATTAAATTTTATTGGAAGTTTAAAAAAACCCCCAGGCATTGGTCAAATTCCCACATTGACACAAAAAAAAAACCAATTGGAATTTAAAAAAAAATTATTTTAGCCCCGCCCCTAAAAAAAAACTGAGTGCAGTTTCCCTCAAGAAGGTTGTATTTAGCTTTGGGAAAATTTTTTGCCAGAGCAGAACTTAAATGACCAAACAATGTATGGAAAGGTGCTGCAGTGCCCCCAAGGAACGTGTGGACTCGAGCGGGAGGCTCCCCGGGGGCGTGGAGGAGGCGGTCCGGCTCCCCCCCCCCCGGGCGTAACAGGTGAGAGCGCTTTGGGGGGCCCAGGGCCCTTTAAGCTGCTTGCAGCTTTAATTATTATTCCGTTGCCTCTTTGCGGGGCAATTTGGGGACTTTGCCAAGCCCCAAAATCCATAAGATTTTACCCAAAATTGTCCCCCGCGTGAAATTTTTGTTCTTTAATGTTGTCGTCAGTGGGCGTTGCCAAACCTCTTAGTCACGCCCCCAAACGTGAGACAGGCCGAACCGTAAGTCGTAGAGATCTGAAATTTGGTACACTGGTAGAGCTCCTCAAACCAACAAAAAAGTCAAATTTGGACATGGACATCAAATTTTGAATGCTTCTCGCCAGACTAGAACTCCACATGACCGCAGATCATATGACATGTCGCTCACAGTCCCACCTAGTGGCGATGTGTGGAATCGAATGCCGGCCTTGTCAGTGGCTTGTAGGCGGCGATGTCAGGCTCCCGCAGAGGCTGCACAAGCCAAGTTGCGCTATGCTGCGAAGGCCTACAATGCTGCTTGCAGCTTTAATTTTCATTGGTTTTCATTAACAAATGTACCTTTTATATTGAGTATGCTTCATCATTTGAAAAAAAACGGGTTGTAACTGCCTCTACTTTCATCATGGGAGAAGAAATGGAGGTGGTGGTGGAGATAAATACCTCTGTGTTCACCTGGACAACAAACTGGAGTGGAGATGCAACAAAAGCCGTCTACAAGAAGGGACAGAGCAGACTGCTACTTGAGGAAGCTTAAGTCCTTCAGTTTCCAGCAAGATGCTGCATATCTTCTATTAGTCTGTTGTGGAGAGTGTGATCTCTTCGGCCATCATCTGCTGGGGTAGCAGCATCAGAGCCAGGGACTTAAAAAGGCTCAACAAGCTGATAAAGAAGGCTGGCTCTGTTCTGGGGACTCCTCTGGAACCTCTGGAGATCATTGTGCAAAGAAGGATTCTTCATAAAATGAACATTATGGAGAACCCTGAGCATCCTCTTCATGAGACTGTCCTACAACAACAGAGTGTCTTCAGTCAGAGGCTTCTTTAGATCTGCTGTAAGACAGACCAGCTACAGGAGATCCTTCCTGCCCACAGCCAGCAGCATCTACAGCAGCTCTTTGAAGAAACCTGCATAATATGAGCTACAACAACATTTATCCCTTTAAGACGAATAAAGTATTTCTGAATTGCAAATCTATAAAAAACAAAACAGGATTCATCAGATCTGCTCACGTCCTTTCACTGATCTGTGGTCCAGTACTGATGCTGCAGGTGCTTTCAGCAGTGGATAAATGGAAAGCTGATTGTTCTGCTACTCACTGTCCCAAATGTTACCTAGGATGCACTGTGTATTCTGATACCAGTTTACCATGTTTTGGTATATTAGCTTTTCTATTGAATCAGAGAAACAGACCAACACCTGCTCCTCAAGCTTATCAGTGAGTGCTGCCCCTTAATGACACCAGACAGAGATGGCATTTTTTCAAACATTGGAAAACCTTTGGTAAGTCCTGACTACTGTAGAATTAGGAAGATGGCACAGAAGCTGGCATTGGGTAGGTCATATAACTATGACCCCTAACCATCTTAATCTTGTCAAAGCTACTCAAATCAATACACTCCCCACAGTTTTATGCTCCCAAATATCAACTCTAATAATATTTTTGCTGCCTAATATATCCCGCACACTGCCAGTTACCAAAGTAATAGAAGAAATAAGGTTCTAGCCCACCTTTTAGCAGTAATCAAGGTATTTTCATGTCTTCATTTTCAATAATTTAGCTACCCTGGTAATCAAATAAGTGATTATAGTTAAGACACATAAGTTTGAATGTCATGCCTTTCTCTTGTCACACAGGAATTAACACAGCAATGGTGCAAAGCCACAAATGGAGAACAGATCATTTTAGTTTAAAATGTAAAATCAGGTCAACATTACAAATTACAAAGCTATTGTATGTTCAATAAAAGCCTTCAGACAAAAACCTATGTTTCAAAAACGCAGGATGGGAGTCAGTAAGGCCCAAACACCTGCATGTATTATACATTTTCCACCAGCAGGGAAGCTCAGGCTGGGTTTCTCTTATACACTCAACATCCACCTTATTAGCTACACATCTCTAGTACAAGGTTGGATCCCAGTTGCCTTTAAAACTGCCTTAGTTCTTCATGGCATAGATTAAACATGTCAAAATTATTTATCAGAGATTGTTGGTCCATATTCACATGATAGCATCACAGATTTGCCAGCTGAACATTCATTATACATATCTCATGTCCGAAGCCTATACCATCTGAATGTTGACGCTCGAATCAAGACTTATCAGACAAGACAAATTTTTTCCAATCTGTTATTGTCCAGTTTTGGTTTGTTTGTTTGAACTGTAGCATCTGTTTTCTGTTCTTAGTTGACAAGAGTGCCACCCAGTCCTGTCTTCTGCTGCTGTAGCCCATCAGAATCAGAATCAGAATTCTTTATTTGTCATTGCTCCACATGGGTGCAACGAAATTTCCAAAAAAAAAAAAAAACTGAAAAAACAGTGCAGGCAAGTAGTGCAAATTTAAGGAAAATAAATACAAAAAAAAGTTTAAAAAAAGGGCTGTGCCGGTGGAAACAGATATATACAGGGGTTAGACAATGAAACTGAAAAACACCTGTCATCTTAGTGTGGGAGGTTTTTCAGGGGCTAAATTGGACCGCCTGGTAGCTAGTCTTCATTGATTACACATTGCACCAGTAAGAGCAGAGTGTGAAGGTTCAATTAGCAGGGTAAGAGCACAGTTTTCCCTAAAAATATTGAAAGGGCACACAACATTATGGGTGACCAACCCAGAGTTCAAAAAGAGGAAAAAATTGTTGGTGCACGTCTTGCTGGCGCATCTGTGACCAAGACAGCAAGTCTTTTTTGATGTATCAAACCCCCGGGTATCCAGGGTAAATGTCAGCATACCCCCAAGAAGGACGAACACATCCAACAGGATTAACTGTGGACGCAAGAAAAAGCTGTCTGAAAGGGATTTTCGGGTGTAAACCCGGATTGTATCCAAAAAACAAAAAAACCACGGCTGCCCAAATCACGGCAGAATTAAATGTGGCACCTCAACTCTCCTTTTTTTCCCCCGGGAACTGTCCGTCGGGGGCTCCACAGGGTCAATATACACGGCGAGGGCTGCTATACCCAAAACCTTTTTGGTCACTCATGCCAATGCCAAACATCGGTTTCAATGGTGCCAAGGGGAGCGCAAATCTTGGGCTGAAGGACAATGTGAAACATGTATTGTTCTCTGATGAGTCCACCTTTACTGTTTTCCCCCACATCCGGGAGAGTTTACGGTGTGGAAAAAGCCCCAAAGAAGCGTTACCACCCAGACTGTTGCATGCCAGATAAAGGGAATGGGGGTGGATCCAGTCATGGTTTGGGCTGCCATATCATGGCATTCCCCTTGGGGGCCCAATACTTGTGCTGGATGGGGGCGTCACTGCCAAGGAAATTTACCGAACCATTCTTGAGGACCATGTGCATCCAAGGGTTCAAACATTGTATCCTGAAGGGCGGTCCGTTGTATCAGGATGACCAATGCACCAATACACACAGCAAGGGGAATGGTGAAAGATTGGTTTGATGAACATGAAAGTGAAGTTGAACATCTCCCATGGCCTGCACAGTCACCAGATCAAAAATATTATTGAGCCAAATTTTGGGGTTGTTTTGGAGGAGCGAGTCAGGAAAAAACGTTTTCCTCCACCCAGTATCACGTAGGGGACCTGGCCCCCTTATCCTGCAAGAAGAATGGCTTAAAATCCCCTTTTAAAACCCACTGTGCGGAGGACTTGTTATATGTCATTCCCCAAGACGAATTGACGCTGAATTGGCCGCAAAAGGAGGCCCTACACCAATACTAACAAATTATTGTGGTTAAAAACCAGGTGTTTCAGTTTCATTGGCCAAAACCCCTGTATATATATATATACAGAATATTTACAGGTTATTGCACGTGAGGTAGCATAATGCAAAAGGAAAAAATTGAAGGAATGTATTTAGTGTTTATGTCATTTAACAGTGTACATGAGTACATGGGGCGTTCAGGGCAAAAACCCATTTCTAGGAAAAGAAGTTTTTTTCAGTCTGTTTTTTTTTGTCCTTTTTGGCCCTAAAAAACGCCTCCCAGGGGGGAGCAGTTAAAAAAAGATGGTGACCGGGGTTGTGAGGGGGCCCCTTTGATGATGCTGGGGCTCCTCTGAGGCAGCAGGTGGAGTAAATCTCCTTAAGGTAGGGGAGGGGGCAGCCCGGGTCAGTCTTTGAGCGCTGTTGATGGCCCCGTTGGAGCTGCTTCTTCTCTGCTGCACGCGCAGCTGGAGAACCACAGCGAGTCCCGCAGCTCAGCACCGACTCCACCTGTGCAGCGGTAAAAAGGGACAGCAGCAGCTCTGGTCGTAGGTTGTTCTTCCTAGAGTCCTCAGGAAGTACAGTCTCTGCTGCGCCTTCTTCAGGATCGCCTGTGGAGTTAGAAGTCCACGTCAGGTCCTCGCTGATGTGGGTGCCCCCAAGAACCTGAAGACTGGCACCATCTTTCCCCCTGTCCCCGTTGATGATGATGGGATGTGTGTCCTGTTTAACACCTCCGAAAGTCAACGATGAGCTCCTTTGACTTTGGGGGGTGTTCAGAGTCAGATTATTGTCCATGCACCATGCTGACAGATGCTTCACGTCTGTTTCCCTTAAGCCCTTCATCCCCTCCTGAGATGAGCCCCACCACCGTGGTGTCATCCGCAAACTTGATGATTGCTGGTTGCGGGGTAGGTGGGGGTGCAGTCGGGAAGTAGAGGGTGTAAAGCAGGGGGCTCAGCACACAGCCCTGTGGGAGAACCCGTTTTTGGTCCTCAATGGAGAGGACAGGTGGTGTCCTACTCTCACCCTCTGGGGGCGGTCTTGTCAGAAAGTCCATAATCCAACTACAGGTGCTGTTGGGGAGACCCAGGTGTCCCAGTTTGCTCACCAGCCGGGCTCGGGATTATGGTGTTGAATGCCGAGCTGAAATCCCGGAAGAGCAGCCTCGTGGTAGCTCCCTCGCTGCTCCACGTGGGGTCAAAGTGGTGTGCATGGCGGGGGCGTGGGGATCCTCCGGGAACCCCGGGTTTGGGCCCTGTAGGCAAACCCGGGGGGGGGTCGAGTTTTGGGGGACAGATGTGAAGTGATATGACCCCGGTACCAGTTTCTCGAAGCACTTCATGACGATGGGTTGTGAGTGCTATGGCCCGGGAAGTTCATTCAGGCTGGTGATATTTTTTTGTTTAGGCAGAGGGACAAGGTTTTGGGGGACTTCAGGCAAGGTTGGGATGGAGCACTGGGAGAGGGACTGGTTAAAGATGGCAGTGAAAATCCCCGCCAGCTGGTCTGTGCAGTCCCTCAAACACCCTCCCAGTCAAACCCCGTCGGGTTCCAGCAGCTTTGCGTGGGTTTCACTGCCTCTCAGGACTCCCCTCACCCCTGTGTCTCCCCAAGGGGAAGGTCTGGTTGTCGAGGGGTGTAGCCTTGCCGTGTGGACCCCGCTGGTGGTTCAACCTCGAAAACGGGGGGTTGAAGAAGTGGTTGAGCTCTTTTCCCCCAGTGAAGGGGTTTTCCCCCAGATCACGGTGGTGTTTCTGGGGTCTGTAGTTGGTCAGGTGCTGGGGAGTCCCTGCCACACCTGTCTGCTGTTTTTTTGCTGAAGTCGGGCCTCGATCCCCTTTCCTATAGTCGATCTTGGCCTCTCTGATCCCCTCCTCAGCGCAGCACGAGCACAGCTGTAACGTCCCCCTCTCCAGACCTGAAGGTGCTGTTCCTTTCCCTCAGCAGTGCCTTAACATCCTTGTTCATCCAAGGGTTTCTGGTTAGGAAAACCCCCCGGTGCGGCTTCTCCACTGTGACGGGGGTTGACACAGTGGTGGATGTTAGCAAAAACCCCCGCAGAGGTAAAACACCTCCAGGTCCTGGTGGCTGAAAAAAACCCAAGTCTGTGCTTTCAAAGCAGTCCTCCCGCCTTGGCAGAGAGGCACCGTCGGGCCAAGTGGCCACAGTCCGGGTTGTGGGGGTTGAACGCTTCCTCAGCGGTTGTGTAGGCCGGAAACAGGGGGCAGGGACATGTGGTCGGAGGCTCCCAGGTGGGGCAGCTGGATGGCCCTGTAAAAACCATGCTTAATGTTCGAGTAGGCCTTGTCCAAAGTCCTGGTTCCCCCTGGTGGCCACATTTAATGTGGCTGGTGGAAATTTCGGGAGCACTTACTTTTTTTCAGCATGGTTAAAAATCCCTGCCCACCACATGCACTGCTTCCCCGGGTGTTTGTTTTTTTGCCGACTGAGGGCGTTGTGAAGGTGGCTAAGGGCCGAGCTAGCGTTAGCATCCGGTGGTATGTACCACAGCTGTTACCAAGACTACGGTAAACTCGCGGGGAAGGTAAAAGGGGCCTCCATCTGACCGTGATAAACTCCAGGTCAGCGGGAGCAGTGCCTATCGATGGTGGACGTGTTTGTTTCCCAGCTGTTTTTTCACGTACATACACAGTCCTCCTCCCCTGGTCTTACCCGGAGTCGCGGCTCCTGTCGTTGCCGGGGGAGGTTTTGCGGCCCGTAGCTCGATAGCCGTGTCTGGAAGGATGAAAAGAAGCCAGGTCTCCGTGGATCAGCGGGGTTGGCAACAGTCCCGAACAAGCCTGTTTGTTTTCCAGCTGGAGCTTCATCTCGTCCATCTTGTTTGCGAGGGATCTGGCGTTTGGGAGAGGAAAACGCTGGGTGCGACGGTCGGTGTGGTCGCTTCCGCAGTGGGACGAGGACCCCCCCCCGGACCCCCGGGTTTTGGCTTCCTCTCCCTTACGCCGCCCCTCCTCCTGCCCGCGGGGATGAGTGCCCAAGGGGGGCCGGGTGTCCGGGCTAACTCCCCGGGGGGTGTTGCCGTGTGTCTGTAGACTCTTCAGATGTGGACTGTTCACACCGTAATCCGATACGGAAAAAGATCCTGTCGGCTGTAGGTGGTCAGCGCGTGACAGGTTGAGCGGAGAAGAAACGAGATAACTAAAAAAACACTAAAAAGCACCGTTTTGTGTGAGAGCTACGAGCCGCTGCGACCATGCGCGCCGCCATCTTGCTCAAACAAGTAGTGACTGCTTCAACATCTGGCGTGTTTTATGCTCAGAGATGATATCAGCATACCTCGGTTGGTACGACTGATTATTTGAGCTACTGTTACTGTTGTCTGATCAGCCTGTAGAGCACCAACTACCATGTCATGTTCAAAGTCTCTTAAGTCTCCTTTCTTCACCATTCTGATTAGAGCTGCTCAATATATCGCCAATATCTTATCATCGCAATATCAGTGTGTGTAATATTGATGTTGCAAAAAACTGTTTAATAATTGTTTTAATAATTGTTGGCTAATATATTTTGAACTTGCATTTCACAAGTAATAAGTAATAATAACCAATATTTAGCGAGTTGGACAGAGATTCACGGCAGCAGATGTTCACACCGGACACAAATGACATGCTAAAATGCTAAAGGTCACAGAGTGATGGAGGCACAGATGAGAAAATAGTTATGCACTCACCGGCCACTTTGTTAGCAGCTCAATGCATTTAGGCATGTAGACATGGTCAGACGATCTGCTGCAGTTCAAACCGAGCATCAGAATGGGGAAGAAAGGTGATTTAAGTGACTTTGAACGTGGCATGGTTGTTGGTGCCAGACGGGCTGGTCTGAGTATTTCAGAAACTGCTGATCTACTGGGATTTTCACGCACTACCATCTCTAGGGTTTACAGAGAATGGTCCAAATATATATATATATATATATATATATATATATATATATATATATATATATATATATATATATATATATATATATATATATATATATATATATATCCAGTGAGCGGCAGTTCTGTGGGCGCACAGAGGAGAATGGCCAGACTGGTTCGAGCTGATAGAAAGACAACAGTAACTCAAATAACCACTCGTTACAACCAAGGCATGGAGAAGAGCATCTCTGAACACGTCAAACCTTGAGGCGGATGGGCTACAGCAGCAGAAGACCACACCGGGTGCCACTCCTGTCAGCTAAGGACAGGAAACTGAGGCTACAATTCACACAGGCTCACCAAAATTGGAAAATAGAAGATCAGAAAAGCGTTGCCGGTCTGATGAGTCTTGATTCCTGCTGCGACATTCGGATGGTAGGGTCAGAATTTGGAGTCAACAACATGAAAGCATGGATCCATCCTGCCTTGTATCAAAGGTTCAGGCTGGTGGTGGTGGTGTAATGGTCTGGGGGATATTTTCTTGGTACACTTTGGGCCCCTTAGCACCAATTGAGCATCGTGTCAAAGCCACAGCCTACCTGAGTATTGTTGCTGACCATGTCCATCCCTTTATGACCACAGTATACCCATCTTCTGATGGTTACTTCCAGCAGGATAAAGCGCCATGTCATAAAGCACAAATCATCTCAGACTGATTTCTGGAACATGACAATGAGTTCACTGGACTCAAATGGCCTCCACAGTCACCAGATCTCAATCCAATAGAGCACCTTGGGATGTGGTGGAACGGAAGATTCGCATCATGGATGTGCAGCCGACAAATCTGCAGCATCTGTGTGATGCTATCATGTCAATATGGACCAAACTCGCTGAGGAATGTTTCCAGTACCTTATTGAATCTATGCCAAGAAGGCAGTTCTGAAGGCAAAAGGGGGTCCAACCCAGTACTAGCATGGTGTACCTAATAAAATGGCCAGTGAGTGTATATTACACCTGATATCACCATAGCAATACATGCCATGAATAGCGAATTGTCTTCACCTTGTCTAAATGCCTCAATGCAGTGAGTTGCTGTCATGTGATTGAATGAGTCACTACTTGTTTTAACAAGCAGTTGAAGAAGTGTACCTAATAAAGTGGCAGGTGAGTGTATGCGGCCTGACTAATTCAAAGGAATGGGAGCTAATTGTTGCTTATATTTACTCTTACGATTTCCAAATTATTTTCAAAATTATTTTACCTAAATAATCAGTTTTGGTAATGACTCAAATTATTAAAAAGAAAATAATAGCAAGAAAAAACTAAAGAACCTTTACACGTCTGTCTTACTCATACCATACACATATACGCATCTCGCATGTTTGAAAAGTCCTACAGCAGGGCGTATTTCTACATTTTCATTATAAAGAACTTTTTTTCAGCACTTCATCCTGAAAACTAGCATCCTGTTTAGAAACAATCCTTGTTACAGTTACCATAACAACTGTATCTTCCACAATGACGTTCAGCGCCACTTACCTGTGGTTCTGCTAGTACGAAAGTACTAACAAGCAGCTTCTATGTATGATAGCAAACTCATAATCTAAATGCTTTTAAAACGCTGTGTTGTACTCTGGTCCGGTAGGTGAAGAGGCACCATTACTTTAGCCAGTGTCGCAACAAGTCAGGGCCTTCCATATTCTATCGTTCACAGTGACTGTCAGAACAAAGCTTACAGCAGCACCCTGCTGATAGCCTCCAGCAAAAGCAGCAGAAACCCATTCTTACTTAATTCTGGAGCTCATCTTTAGTTGTCGTCCCGCCGTCGAGGGCAGAAGGTTTGTGTGCGCAGACGCGTCGGTCTGTAGATGTTTTTGAGATCCTTGCTTTCCTGTCAAACACTGCTGTACAACGCCATACTGTAGTTCCACGCGTGTGTCACGCTCTTTCTCGCACCGGACACTGGGATTTGTAGTTCTCTTGTACCTAATTCACAAACATCCCAATGCTCAATAAACTACAGGTTCCACAATGCCTGAAGAGTGTGACGGTTGTTTCTTCCAGCGGCCAGTTTGATTCAGTCTCCTGTGTTTACCGTTACTTGTCAGCAGCTACTGCTGGGACAGTTTATAAACTAGACTTTGCTAATCACTTTGCACACACAATCAAGACAATCTGTAGCCACCTGAAAAAATGCAATGCGTTTTATACTGGTACATTTAAGTGAGTTGTTAATTTATATAATAGCTTTATTTAATTCATTATTATTTTATTATTTAAATTAATTATTTATATTTATTAAATATTTAAATTTAATCTTTATATTAATGTATTTATGCTACCAAGTTACATTGTTCTTTTTTTTTTTACTTTTTAACCAAGCTTGCTTTTATATATAAAATGAAATTTTATGCAAATAAACTGTTCATTCACTCATAATAACACTAGTGTGACAAATTTCCAGGGTTTCATATTGGAATCATTTTCCTCCTATATTAAACCCTAAAAGCGTACCCTTTCTCTAGATTTGAAGCATTATTACCAAATCTTCTCTGGTACCAGTGTTCAGGATACATTTGCCTTTCTCAGAGTTTATATATCCACAATTGTGTATGTATTCATTACAGTGTATTTGATGGCAACCACTCTGGTTTTCAAGTTTAACACAGAAAGCACTGGTTAGAGGTATGAATTCTAATGATTTTAGATACTTATACAGTGCGTATTGTTGTTCTCCTTGACTTCAGTGCTGCTGTTACTACAAATGATTATGCACTTTTTAAATACAAAAACTTATAAAAGTAGCATTTTTCAAAGAGTTCTGCAGGAGTCAAATTTGAGTCATTTTCTGTTTGATTTATATATGTTTTTGTTTAAGACTGAGGCAGTACAACTTCTAAACTGACCATGTTTCTGAAAACCACTTTAGCCGTATCTAATTTAAACCTCATTGAAGTTTGATTAAACGTTTAGAGCATATTCAAAAACGTTCCTATGACTTATGACTAATGTAAATTAGATTTAGCTTTGGACTTCTGCAAGGATAATAAAAAGCTCAGTAACTAACTGAGCTGACTTAGACTGCTCCTTTAAGCTAGGCCTTTCTAAAAAAACGAAATATGTGAGCAGATATGTTTCAGGTTGGTTTTATATAGAAATTGACAGATAGAGTTGCTCCAAACATCTAATTTCCCTTTGGGATTAATCAAATATGTTTGAACTGAATATTACTTGAACTAGTGAAATATACCTGAAAAAAAGGATATAATTAAAGGATATAAATTTGATACTGACATGTTTTCTGTTTACTAATATTCTGAATCATAGCATTATTAAAATTAATTTAGGTATACCATTTAAAATCATCAGTATTTGATTATTTTCCGATTCAAGTAAAGGGACACAGACGACACCAAGACAATTTTAAGTTACAATCCCCAAAGATTCCTCTTCCTCTTTTCCACAAACATGGGAGAAGGAAGAAGCCCCAAGTCTTTTGGAATGTTCCTCTGCACCTTTTTTGTCTCCTCCTTTATGTGGCCTTTGTAGCAGCTTCTGGATCCTCTTCTTACTAGATCCCTGTATTAGTTTGTGTTGATAGTGGGAGCCAAATGCAGAAAGAAAGAAGGGAGAGTTGATGCAAAAACAAGGGGAGGGGGTTAATGATGAAAATCAATACTCACTCCACCAAGTGAAAGACTTGAAACAAGATGTACCAATTAGACTAAACATGTAGCATATGGAAGAAAACTGTAGGATCTAACAGTGGAAAAAATGAACCAGAGGAAACTTAGGTAGCCACACCAAATATTGACACTTTGGGCACAAATTGGACATTTTCACTTAGGGATGTACTCACTTTTTGTCAGCAATTTAGACATTAATGGCTGTGTTCAGTTATTTTGAGGGACAGCAAATTTACACTGTTATACAAGCTGTTTACTGGACTAATTTAAATTGTATCAAAGTGTCATTCCTTGAAAAGGATTTAATATATTTACAAAAATGGGAGGGGTGTGTTTATTTTTGTGAGATACTGTATATGTTATAAGGAGTGATTTCTGAGACTAGTACTGAGTGTTATTAATGACTGACTGGAAACAGCTGAGACTGACATAGGACACTGAAACAACAAGGGAAAGGAAATGGGATGAATGAATGAACTAGAAAACACAAAAAGTCTCAAAATACAAAGCCAAAAGGAAACTGAGAAAGGACAAAGAATACAGGAAGTACTTGGAACACTATTCATACAAGCAACCTGACATCCAAAAAAAAAAGGAACTATGGTCCACAAAAGAGAAACAGCAACAAAAGAACACAACTTAAATCCGAAACAATTGAGTGGGTTAAAACACAGCAGAATTTAAACAAAGTCCAACAAATGATGACATTTTGTGTATTCTCTCCTAACAGTTGTTTTCACTTTTCCTTTTCGTGCATTTTTCTTGGTTATTAACATTTCTTGATTCTTTGTAGACTAGGTAGACATGTATATACATGTATTAGAGATGCAGCAAAAGACAACTGGTTTATCATATTAATCACCAATGCAAAAACCATTACTGCAAAAACAAAAGTGTCCTGAGAGTGAGGGTGGCAGTGAGGGTAGGATTTTAGAGAAAGGTTTAACTTTAAAAGGTTTACAGCATGGACAGCAAACGCAACTCTTCAGATCTTCATCTTAGGCAAGGCAAGGCATGTTTATTTATATAGCACATTTCAGAAGCAAGACAATTCAAAGTGCTGCACATGAAAAAAGAGAAAGAGAAATAATAGGAAAGTATATTATTTAACAAACACAAATAATTAAAGAGAATAAAAATTAATAATTAAAATGATAAGATGATAAGAAAAAAGATAAAAGATAAGAAATGAAAAATAATGATAAAATGATTGATAAGAAAATGAAAGGAAAGTTGGACTGAAAACGTAACTGGTAATGTTTAGATGGCACAGTCAAAGGCCACTCTAAAAAAACAAAGTTTTTAATTTTGATTTAAAGTAACTTAGGGTTTCAGCATTTAATTTTTTGGGAGTTTATTCCAGGTTAGTGGAGCATAAGAACTAAAAGCTGCTTCTCCATGTTTGGTTCTGGTTATGCAGAGTAGATTTGAGCCAGAAGACCTGAAGGGTCTGGGTTGTTGATACACTGACAACAAGTCTGTAATGTATTTTGGTGCTAAGCCATTTAGTGATTTATAGACTAACAGAAGTATTTAAAGTTTATTCTTTGATATACAGGGAGCCAGTGTAGGGACTTTAGAACAGAGGTGATGTGCTCCACTTTCTTAGTTCTAGCGAGGACGGGTGCAACAGCATTCTGGATCAACTGCAGCTGTCTGATCTACTTTTTAAGCAGACCTGTGAAGACACCGTTGCAGTAATCACTTCTACTAAAGATGAACGCATGAATTAGTTTTTTAAGGCCGGGCTGAGACATTATTCCTTTAATCCTGGAGATGTTCTTTAGGTGATAGAAGGCTGACCTTGTTATTAACTTTATGTGCCTCTGAAGGTTCAGGTCTGAGTCCATCATTACACCCAGATTTCGAGCCTGACTGGTGGTTTCTAGCTGTATTAACTGAAGCTAACTTGTGTGCTAACTTTTAAACGCGCTTCCTTCGATCCAAAAAAAAAATAACTTCAGTTTTATTTTGATTCAGCTGAAGAAAATTGGCACATCCATGCAGTGATTTCTTCCAAGCATTTACCAAGTGTTTGAATGGGTTCATAGTCACCTGGTGACATTGTAATGTATAGCTGTGTGTCATCTGCATAGTTATGATAACTCATGTTGTTGTTTATTATAATCTGAGTTAGGGGGAGCAAGTAGATATTGAATAGGAGGGGCCCTAAGATGGACCCTTGGGGAACGCCACGTGATTTTTGTGGTCTCTGATGTAAAGTTACCTACTGACACAAGAAAGTACCTGTCCTTCAAGTAGGATTTAAACCAATCGAGTGCTGTACCAGAAAGACCAAGCCAGTTTTCCAGGCGCTCTAATAAAATGGACTGATCAACAGTGTCGAATGCTGCACTAAGGTCTAATAATACCAGCACTGTTGTCATTGAACATCTTGACAAGGGCAGTCTCTGCAAGAAGCTATAGAATATACTTTCAGTTGAACTAGAGTAATGTCCAATATTTAGTTAAGAAACTAAACTAATGGTCTAAGATAGAGAAACTTGAAGTACAGAACAGATCAGATCAGATTTTTCAGCGAAGGGGATGCAAACAGGGAACAAAATTCAGGAAATAGACTAATATTTAAGATGGATTTAGAATAGGTTCAGTAGAGAAACCCAGACATCCCTCTGCTCAGCTACAATCTCCAGCTTATTCTAGGGGATCCCAGACATTCACAGACCAGATGGGATATAGCCCTTCCTGCAACTTCCCTGGTGTCTCCTCCCAGTGGGACACCACTGAAAAGCGACCAAAAGAAGATGTCCAGGAGGTGAACTGATCAGAAGCATGAACCACCTCAACAGATCCCTTTAGATGCAGAGGACCAGTGGCTTTGAGCTACCTCCACGATGACTGAGCCCCTTACCCTATCTGTAAGGCTAAGTCCGGCTACCCTACGAAGGAAGCTTTTTTCTGCCCATTGTGTGTATCTGGGTGGTCTTATGCAGTGATGCAAAAGGTGGGTATGCACTATATGCGGCACATATAGTGCCCCCCCACACACACGCACACACTACAGATGACTGTTTTCATTTGAATTGTGTTGGGGTGAAAAAAATGCTTTTATAAGTGGTTGCAAGTTATGTCAGTGGATCAAGAGGATGCTTGTAAATATTCAGGTTAGCTAATACTACTACTAGTAAAATGACAGGTACTATGTACTGATCAGTGCTTACAATATAACGGATCATAAGACAAAAAAAGAACTTGTTTGTGGTAATTTTGTTGTTCAGACAGTAATTTTTTAACCAGACGATGAACAGAGATAAATTTTAGAACCTGGAAGTGATATACTTGAGTTTAAATGCCTTCACTGGAATATAACACTACTGTGCTGTTGTGATGTATCTGATAGATGCAGCGTCCAATCAGTAACTGATATCCAACAAGGAAATGGATCGTGGCAGATGGCCGCTCACACTGAGCCTGGTTCTGCTGGAGGTTTCTTCCTGGTAAAAGGGAGTTTTTCCTCTCCACTGTCACTACATGCATGCTCAGTATGAGGGATTGCTGCAAAGTTAACACCAGTGACTGTCCACTGTCTCTACATGCTCATCCGGGAGGAGTGAATGCTGCAAGTCACTGACTGGATGCAATCTGCTGGGTTTCCTTAGACAGAAAAACTTTTTATCCAATTTGAATAAATAACTAACTCTGACTGCACTGTTCAATGGTTAGGATTAATTGGAATATATGTACCTGACTGTTGTGAAGTGCCTTCAGACAACATGTGTTGTGAATTGGCACTATATAAATAAAACTGAATTAAATTGAATTGAAATCATTTAAAAATAGAAAAATTAGCATTTCCTGCGAAAATGCAGTGTAAATGCTGTAAGTTGAATTTTGTAGCTGAAAGCTGACAAACGCTGAAATTGACTATAGGTAATCTGCTGAAATGTAATGAATTAGCAGAAAACAGAAATGTTAAACTCCTCTGCTGAAAACTGACAGAAAGAGGCTAAGGTTGACAGCAGAATATTAGCTGAATCTGATAAATTAGCAGAAATAGCAGAAACATTACCAAAGAAAAACATGTCATCTGATCTGTTTAAATAGGAAATCTATCAGCTAAAAAACAGCTTAACAAGGAGAAGTAACCTCAAAACTACTTGGTATTGAAACAGTATTATAACAGCAGTGTGTGAGCTAAAATAATCTACAAAGATAATGCTACCTAAAATGCTAACATTAGCATTTTGGCTAACACTAGCATGTTGACTAACATCAACTCAGTCCATTCAATATGGTAATTTAGGCTTATGACTGAATTTTAGCCAAAATGCTAACGTTATCTTAAATGCTAGCATTCGCATGTTAGCTAACATTAGCATGTTGGCTATCATTAACTCAATAACTTAATTCAATATGTTTACTTAGCCCTATAGGCGAAAACTAGCCTAAATCCTAAAGTTCGCTTAAATGCTAACATTAGCACGTGGGCTAACACTAGCAGGGTGGGTAACATTAACTTTCTCTATTCAATATATTAATTTAGGCCTGTAAGTGAAAACTAGTCTAAATGCTAATATTACCTTAAATGCTAACATTAGCATGTTGGCTAACACTAGCATGTTGACTATAATTAATTTACTCTATTCAATTTGTTAATTCAACCCTATAAGTGAAAATGAGCTTAAATGCTAAAGTTAGCTTAAATGCTAACATTAACATGTTGGCTAACACTAGCATGTTGGCTATAAATAACGTATGCCATTTAATATGCTAATTTAGCCCTATAAGTAAAAAATAAGCCAAAATGCTAACGCTAGCTTAAATGCAAGCATTAGCATGTTGGCTAACACTAGCATGTTGGGTAGCATTATCTTACTCCATTCAATGTGTTCATTTAGCGCTACTAGTGAAAATTAACCTAAATGCTAATGTTAGCTTAGATGCTAACATTAGCATATTGGCTAACACTAGTAGGGTGGGTAACGTTAACTTGCTCCATTCAACATGTTCATTTAGGCCTATAAGTGAAAATTAGCCTAAATGCTAATGTTAGCATCATGGCTAACACTAGCATGTTGGCTATTATTAACGTAGTCCATCTATAATGCTTACAACAGCCTATATGCAAAGTCTATGAATTTGCCCTTTAAGACTAATCACTGTTATCTAGCTGTTGGAACAGCAGAACACGCTGTCTACAAAATGGTCGCCATGTAGATGTTCTCTATGAAGATGGTCAAAGGCTTAGGGGTAGGGTCAGAGTGAAGCAATAGAAATAAATGGAAATCAATGCAAACTCCTCACAAAGACAGTAAAACAGGGATGTGTTTGTGTGTGTGTGGCTTTTGTGTGTGTGTGTGTGTGTGTCTGCGTAGGAGACAGGGAGAGAAGACAGAAAGAAAGACAGAGTCACATACAGACATATACAGTGGAAGATACACAGAGATATCAATAAAAACAGTGAGGAATGAATCAGCAAAGAGTGTCAGTGTAACGTGACACCTGCCGTTTCTCACTCACGCAGCACTACAGTTCGTGTCTCCCCTGGCCTGGCTTTTTAACATGGAGGCGCATGGTCCCGAACTACCGCCCATAACTCGGAAACTGTAAGGGCTATCGACGTCATTCTTGGAACCTTTTTCTCAGAACGGAGAGGGGAACGAGAATATTAACACTTTTCCGTTGAAAATATTATATTAAAGGCACAACACTAGGTGAAAAGAAATGGAAAAAATGAAGAAAAAGAAAAAACTGCCTTAACATGCTCTCAAACAACGTCTAATAACTCAGAAACTATAAGGGCTATCAATTTTATTCATGCACCGTGTGTATTATTTATACTGGAAAGGTGCATTAGCAAGATGTGTAATTTATTTAAAGCTATTAAATAATGCTTGTTTGACTATGACTTGGCAGAGAAGAACACAGGCAAGGGGTGAAGTATTCCAACAGACTGTTGTCAACAGATGCAACAGACTGTTGCATCTGTTGACAAATCCTTTAAGAAGCTTATGAAAACATACCTTGGTTCGAGTATGAGCAATGATCGCTTGACCCAGTAGCAGTGATCTGTATTTAAAACAGCTAGGCACGGTCTATTTCATTTGATGCCATTCTTGCCAATTGTTTGCTCCTGCTGTTACATGTTATTATATTATTATACTTTTTTTGATTGAGTTGATTACCTGGTGTAGTATGTAACATAAAATAGTCTTTAATAATTGTCTTGTATATTCTAAGTGCATCAACAAATAGGCTTTATAGACGGTAACACAAAAAAAGTCTGGCGGGGTTGGAGGACGAGGGTCTAATGGGTGAGGGGGAAGTTGGAGGTGCCTGTAATGTCTTCATACCCCTCAGAAAGTAGGCTAGGTAGTTGCGCCCCTGGTCTAATGTGATATTCTAAATTTATGAGTGACTGAATTTTGGGTTTTTATGAGCTCTGTGCCAGGGAATATATGTATAAGGAATATATGTATATGTAAGTTTAAGCTTTTTAAAAACTAAATACAAAAATAAAGTCTTATTTAGTTTTTAGCGAAGGGTTTAAATAATCGGCACATTTGCATTTTATAGCTTTGATTAGTGAATAATAGTTATTCTATACTGCTCCATATTACGCTGAATTGTATCCGTTTTTCCTATAGGAGTGTTTAGAGCCCCCTATCACATGCTGGCAGATGAGACGGGGAGCGGCGACATTTGAGGTAGTTTGGAGGAAACGCTTGTCATATTTCCTCCCAATCAGTTACCTCATAAACCTTTTCATTCAGAAAGTTTGCAAACTTCGCAGCAGCGTGTGGGGCAACGCAGCCACGCGTTCAGCCAAACACGGAGCCTGACCGGGAGATATTTGTCGCGTAAAGAATTGGACAACTAGGACCAATGTAAACTGCCGACATTTCAAGTTCTCTGGAAGCAGGACGGGCTCCTCTCAGGTAAGACATGCCGCAGGCTAGCAGGGTTCTCGCAGAGTTAACGTGTTGACAGAGCGTGTTGTGAATTATTCGCATAGAGCGCTGCATTGTATGCTGCTGTTATCTGATTTGAAACAATGGGCATGAAGTGACAGCCTACAACAGCAAAACAATACGCAAGCATTTAGGTACTCCGCTGGAATGTATGGATCTAAATAAACGCAGTTAGGGTTTGCATTTACACAGTCGAGGTATTAAGAGAATTTTCTCGGTGGGGCAAGAGTGACCTATTTATAAAATAATATTTTGGCGCACTTGTGTTGTTCAGAGTGAAATGTGACAGCATAATAGAAACCTGCTGACTACAGACTGCTTCGTGCTTGTGGTGATCAGTACGGTTTGCATGCTGCAGGGTGGGCGGCGATCAAACAGCGGTTTCTGAGAATGCCTGGGCATTTAAGGTCAAACAGCTACCTAAAATTAGTCACGTGTCCTCTGTGACTGCAGGAGCTGGATATGAAGCCGTGGCCTCATCATGGATGTCTTCATTTCCGCTGCTGTGTTCATCTCTGTGGTTTAGAAGAACTCTACTTTTCAATGGGAGCTTCATCCTCATATCATTATTTGTGTTGTCAAAGCTATTTTGAAATTGGAAACTATTCAACTTATGTTTACCTGAGTGGTAGGCCTATATACAGTATTTCACTATTTTATATGGCCTTTTTGACAGATTACATGCCATTTTAATTTTCTAAAGTTGCTGCCTCCTTTTACCTGGAGCAAACCTGTTCTGATATGCTCCATATATATGTCTTGAAAGTCAGAGGTGGGAAGGATGTCACATGGAGGTTGGCTCCATTCCAGTTGCATAAAAAAAATCAGTAGGACAGGATCAGTGCCAAAGATAAATAAAATGGACAAAGTAAACAGATGAGTGTTTTTATCCTGTATTTTCCATCCTTCCATCCAAACTTTATTTTTGTTAGGAATAACCTTTACTAATATGACTCAAAGCTGTTTTTCCCATTTATACCATAGTGAAATAAAGTATAAGTTCTAATGTTTCCCTTTTGTTACAATAGGATAAGAATGCTCAACGACACACATTACAAGGATAAATTGCCTAAGGATTGTCATGAATGACCTGAGGATGAAGCACTGGGTTTGATAGTGGAGCAGCCGGTATAACTGGTTTGATTAGAAAGCCACAGCACACTTAGATTAAGTATGGACACCCGCTACTACACAATCTAACAGATAGACACCACAATGGTGACACATAGTCTACTGATAATCACTGAGGGAGAGCACATCCATTGCATTGGAGTGCCAGATATAAAAACTATATGTGACCTTCTATCGGGGCTTTTCGTCATCCTTTCACAGACGGCAACGGTCCGAGACGGGAGCGCTGATCTCTGTAATCATTCCTCTGCCTTAAATTAGATTAAAGGAGCTAAAAGTTAGAAACTGTTTGAGAGTCATTCATTTAAAGTCTTTAGATAGAGTGTGTGATTGCTTCTGGGGACCAAGTACCGGAGGAGCTCCGAGGTGTCTGACCGCCAACAGGGTGCGGTAGCTCGGACATTTTCAAAGCACTTTTCAGTCTGTTTTAACACAAGGTGCTTTACAGCAGTTAAAACAGAATAACAGACTTTGAACCAGACACACACATTAAAATGATCAAAGTAGTTAAACGCTAAATAAATAATTATATTGATATTAAACGGATAAAGAATTAAAAGTGAGATAAAATTAAATTATACAAGATTATGGTGGAAATGCAGTTTTGTTTGTTAGATTGTTGTCAATCTAGGTACCAACAGGAGACCCTTTCCAGAAGAGCCTGAGAAGCCTGGAGGGACTGTTGGACAGATCAGGGCCCGTGTTCACAAAGATGGTCCGAGTAGCTTAAGAGTGATTCAGTTCACTGCTGAGAGCGACTCTGAGCGAGGAGACGACAGAAATTCCTATCTTAGTGAGGAGGTGTGGCTGACCCCTTTGCTGGGTGTGACGCTGTCTTCTGAGAGCTGTGATTGATTGTTGCAATAAAACAAACAAACAAAAAAAAGAAACACGCTCCTTGGAATTGATGGAGAGAAAGTAACTGATGAAATAATTTAGACTGGATTCAGAAATGTATAAATCATGATGATGAAACTTAGCAACAATAAATTGTCACACAGCATCAAAATGTTTGAACGTAGCATATTTACGTGCTTGTCATTATTTTGATGTGCATATTATTATGTTTAGTCGCCATGCTGGTCGTTTTTATGCTGCAACTATTCCATATTAATTCATTGCATATTCATATTAAAATTTAGAACGTGAGCAGCTCTGGTACCTGCGGCATTCAGAAACTAGAGAGGAGATTCCAGTACACCAGAGAACTTTTCCACAGACGGGGAGTGTTGTAGATGACCATTTAGGCTCAGGCTGCTGACATCATCAATACAGCAAATACTTATTCACCTCATTTACACCTTCCTTCTATGTATATAGTGCTTAGATTATTGTAGTGTATCTTGTCTAGAGTAAGTATTTATGTATATTTTTCTAGTTTTCACAATTTTTTCAGATTTATCTTTTGAAAGCATTTTAGTGTAAATATTTAAATAATTCTGTACTATATGGTTTGTAATTTTGTTCAATTTTTATTTATGGTTATTCATTATTGTTTCTACTATTTATGTATCCTTCCTAATATTACCTTACTAAAGGTGCACCTTTAACGTGTCCTGCTACTGAAGCTTTTTAATTTCACCATATAGGGATGATAAAGTTAATCTTATCTCTATATTAATAATTGTATGATTGTTATAGAAGTTTATGTGCTCATTTACAGTAGCATTTAAGCGTTACTATAGATTTCTCACAGTTTGTACTTTTAGGTTTGGATCTATGGATTATGAGAGGGTTGAGTTTGACGTTTTTCAATAAGTCTGGAGGTGACAATAACAGAAACAGAATAATTGGGGAAAGCTGAAGATCCAGGTTCAGTAAAGCATATGAATTTCAGTTTGTCTGGAATGCACTGATCTGTATAAAACACAAACATAGCAGTGTGTTTCCTGATGAACCTCAGACACTGCTATGTGTGTAACTAACTTAATGCCATTCAGATTTAATGAAATGATATTGAAAAGTCATCTATCACCGGGGCATACACAGGGCAGCCACTATGTTTGCTTCTAGATGTCAGAACATTCATTTTGGGGAACTTTTTCTGAGAATTCATGAATTCCTTCGAGCACAAATGGAACCTAATATAGGCCACTGCCGGATGTGAGTCACTCATTGGCAACTAGTAACAGCCCCTTTCAGACCCCCCCCCCCCTTCTTATTTCCCCAAAGTAACAAACAACAATTAAACAATTAATACAGGGCCCTTACAAGTGGTAAAAGGGAGAAACAAAACTCAAGCCATAACATAATACAACCTCAAACTAACTATTCAAACAAAATGAACTGATGTGTCACACGACAAAAAAAGGTGGCTTAATTACTGGCTGATCAGACCAGACTGACACACATAGGAGGAGGGAAGGAAAACATCCGTTTACTACTTTAACAAAAAGGAGACTAAACCCAGTTAGTTTAAGAATCAACCTAAATAATAACTAAACATAAAATTAACAAAATAAAAAAAAACCACAAAGCAAAGAACTTATGCAAGAATAAGTGACTCCTTAGTTCTCCCCTATGGTGCAGCTCTGCATGGTATCACCCAATCAACACTTCCTGCTGAGTGTACTACCCAGAGTCTGTCTTTTTTGTCCTCCATAGTAACAGCATAGTTACAACAAATTTTAAAAGTGTTTGACAGAATTTAATATACGATATATGCTACAATTAGAGCTGATGTATTTCAATGTTGCCAAACAAATGAAAATACACAAACAAACCTAAATGTTTGTGCTACAGTGAGTATGATGTATACATGAAACAAAGAAACTCAAAGTGAAAAGCTGTTGGTGTTGGTTACCGACTGTGTGGCTGCAGGTGTGGCCATCACAATCAGATTCTATTAGCCAACGTATTTCCCAGATTAGAAGGTTACTGGGCAACCATCTGGGGCCTATACACTATGAAGCAGGAATAGTGACTGATTCAGACAACTTCAGCTTCAGTTTGGGATTTTTAGTATCATTAAAAACATTTTACGTGAATACATTCTTGAAGATGTCCAATTTACATCTTCAGACCTTTGTGGTACATTAGAATGAATATTTTAGATTTTTGTAGACTAGTTAGTCCAAAGAGGACTTTTAACAGCTTAGAAAATAAAATTACTAATGGCAATATGTTAGATTGATGAAATAAAAATATGGCTGCAATATTGATAAGAGGATTAATTTGTGCCTTCTCCAGCTTTTTTGCGGCCATCTTTCTTCCTACCTCTGCCGTGAATGGTTCTCTTTTTGCAGATAATTGTTTCAGATGAGCACACACATATTCGCAAACTGTAACCTTGGGTTGATTTATTGAGTTGATAACAAGCTAGGACAAGGGAAACCAATAAAAATGATGCAATGATTACACAGTTCAGTTTGGATATTTATGTTTAAGAACAAAGGTTTATTTTGAGAAGTTTGGAAATGAGGCGTCAGGTGTGTGGTGCTTGTCATAGACAGGCTTGGCATGGCAAACAATCTTCTCCAGCAAGGAGTAAACAGAAAAGAAGAGTATATATTGAACATGACACAGGTAAAAGCAGTGAGCCAAAAGGCATGAAGCAGGTGGACCGAAAGAAGGTGATTATGGTGGCAGTGGCAGAGATTAGAGACAAAGCATGACAGGTACTAAACAGAGAAACAATGACAATGAAACCAAAAGATAAATCTAAAAGTAACAGAACTAAAATGCACCATAACCAGAGCAAATAACCTAAAGGAATGAATTAAAGCACCTCCTGGTAAACATAAACAATCATTATTAGAGACAAAACCCAAAACATAAAATCATGACATGAGGTCAAATTGATCTTAAAACTAATTAAGAACAATTCACATGTGTTAAAAAACCAATTCACAATTCAAGGTTAGATAAAAGAAAAAAAGGGTCAGAAGGATAGATAAAACATTATTTTAATAAAATTATGTTTTAAAGAATGATTGGGCAAATTAAAATTCAGTAACCTTTTTGACAATTGATTCTTAATGCTGTGTTGATTAGCCCTCAGTGGATGATTTTGGGTGAGCTACAAAATGAGGTTAACAGTTTAGGCTAACAACAGGAAAGGTTATTCACCAATCCTCTAAGTTACACTTGTACCTTTTTAACTACCATTAATATAAATATTAAGGTGCATACGATTACTGGCGCCACGTTACGGCTGATCTGTGTTTAAACCACTCATTGAAGTAAAGTTTGTTGGAACTTTAATACACAACTAAAGGCTTAATAACCATTAGAATTAGTTCGGCAGGTAGGCTGCTAGCACTCAAATAGTTTAACTTTTTGAACCACTAACAAAAGCAATCACCACTGAGTAAACAATATTTAGGTTGTGTTATCCCAAACTAATTCTCTCTTTCCAGACACCGCCTCTTACCTGAACCGTTTTGATGAACGGGAGTGAATAAGGTCCAAAGGGCTTCAAGGGGCTTAGCGAAGGTGGCGGGTTAGTATGGCTGCTTGTTTGTGTGGCAGGGCGGTTGGCGATCACTGTAGCCATTTGGGTGGACCTCGGCATGGCTAACACATGTGGCGGGTGGGTATGGCTGCGAATCCTATGCCGTCTTCTGCCAGGGCAGCAGAAAGGAAACCGCTTGGCAATGTCTTTTTTTGGTAGGCAGCTGGTAGGCAGCTGACCATGTTTTATGTTGGATCCAAGGATTCTTTGAAGAAGTAGAGTCGAGGTTTAGACCCTCACGGACGTTGTCTCTTCTTATGCTGCTCTAATGGCGGGCAGCAAGATAGAGAAAGAATTCTGCTGTGTCCCAGAGTTTTATACTCTGACATTACAAGGATTTCAGTTGTGACTCCTCCTTCCTGGGGCTGGCCTAAAAAATAGATTAATGCTGTACAGGAGGGGTCCCCAAACCCCGGATTCCAGTCCAAATCTGGACCCAGAGAGCGTTTTGTCCGGACTACAAAGCATTTTCTAATTTACTATGTAGATATAGACATTTTATTCCTGCTGGACCTCCTGGAGACATCAACATCTGTTCTCTGGGAGGCAGGGAATTTTCAATTTAATTCAGTTTATTTCTATAGCGCCAATTCACAACACATGTCGTCTCAAGGCACTTCACAAAAGTCAGGTACATACATTCTAATTAATCTTAATCATTGAACAGTGTAGTCAGATTCTGTTATTTATTCAAATTGGATAAAAAGTTTTTCTATCTAAGGAAAGGAAACCCAGCAGATTGCATCCAGTCAGTGACTTGCAGCATTCACTCCTCCCGGATGAGCATGTAGAGACAGTGGACAGTCACTGGCGTTGACTTTGCAGCAATCCCTCATACTGAGCATGCATGTAGCGACAGTGGAGAGGAAAAAACTCCCTTTTAACAGGAAGAAACCTCCAGGTAAACCAGGCTCAGTGTGAACTGCCATCTGCCACCACCGACTGGGGGTTAGAGAGAACAGAGCAGAGACAAAAAAGAACACAGAAGCACTGATCCAGGAGTACTTTCTGTGGGAAGGAAAAGTAAATGTTAATGGATGTAGCTCCTTTAGTCATCTAGAGAGAAAGGATAGATAAACTGAGCTAGTTTTCAAGGTTAGAGTCTGAAAAAGCACATATAATTAGTTACAGTAAAAGCTCAGTCAGTAACTATGTCTAGGAGACAAGGTTAAACACCGAAAGACAGGGCCAAGTGGATCATCGGTAGAGGGTGAGCATTAAGTTGTTGCCAGCAGAAGCTTGGACGATGCCCCCCCTCCAGAAAGGTGTCACAGGTAGACACAGAGTCAGACCAGGTGCAGCTTCTATGAAGAGAAAAGAGAGAGAACATAAAGTTAAAAGCTGAAATAACAGCAAATAATGCAAAATTGGAGAGTAGTATGAGAATGTAGTGAAGAGAGTGAAAGTGGTCATTATGTCCTCCAGCAGCCTAAGCCTATAGCAGCATAACTACAGAGATAGCTCAGGATAACCTAAGCCACTCTAACTATAAGCTTTACCAAAAAGAAAAGTTTTAAGCCTAGCCTTAAAAGTAGACAGGGTGTCTGCCTCACGGATTAAAACTGGGAGCTGGTTCCACAGGAGAGGAGCCTGATAACTAAAGGATCTGCCTCCCATTCTACTTCTAGAGACTCTAGGAACCACCAGTAAACCTGCAGTCAGAGAACAAAGTGCTCTGTTAGGAATATATGGAACAATGCAGCGATGAGAGGTAAAATAATCTCATTCTCATCACATACGAAGAAAAAGGAAAACAAATGTCAGAATCAGAAAAGCTTTATTGCCAAGTACGTTTTTGGACATACAAGGAATTTGTTTTGGCGTACTCGGTGCAATACAGTACTCAAATTAAACAGTATAAACATATCTACAATATAATATAAATATATGTGCACAGTTTTAAGTGAGTGAGGGTAAAAAGCAGTACAACAGTGCAGGTGATCAGAGTGCAAGTATGCCAGTGCAAGTACAGCAGAAGTCCAAGCTGGGTGTTAATGTAACACATAGAGTTGTAATTTACAAGTGTCCTGTCAGCAAAAAAAGGGGGGGTGTGGGGGAAAGGGAGAGTGTCAGGGTGGTTTGTTAACAATGTTTTAAGGTATTAGAAGAAACCATTAAACTGTTAGAAGCTTCCCAGGAAAAGGAAATGCTGGGCAAACTATGTAAAGCCAAACTAGAATTAAATGAAATTACTAACAAAAAGGCCCAATTCTTAGTACAAGACTTCAAATAGAAAACTTTGAACATGGCAATAAACCAGGTAGCTTTTTAGCTAACCAGATAAAAGTAAATAAAGTAAAAACAACTATATTTGCTGTTGAAGACTCGAAAGGGAATACAGTTTATAATCCTGAAAGAATAAACAGCACTTTCAGATATTTCTAATAAGCTTTATACTCACCACAGATAGGCCCGTCAGATAACGACATTGATCAATTTCTGGATAAAGTAACACTTCCTAAATTATCAGATAATCAAGCGATGGTCCTAGTCTACCACTGACTTCAGCCGAAATCCAAGAAGCCCTCACAAGCATGCCCAATTAAAATGCTCCAGGCCCAGATGGATTCTACAAAGAATTCTGGAATATTTTGGTTCCAATATTCCAAAGAATGTTGCAGGAAACCGAAGAAAATAGTATATTTCCACCAAATATAAATTCTCCCAACATCACTCTCCTGTTAAAACCAGGAAAAGACCCAGTACTTCCTACCAGCTACCGTCCCATATCAGGATCACTTATTAACGTTGATCTCAAAATAATCTGTAAAGCCCTCGCAAAAAGACTAGAAAAGGTAACTCCTTTCATCATACATCCTGACCAAACTGGTTTTATAAAGGTGAGGCATTCATCCACAAATTCAGACAGATTACTTAGTATAATTGACTGTTCCTACACCAATATATTATCTCTAGATGCAGAAAAAGCATTTGATAGAGTTAACTGGAAATTCTTGTTTGCAACCTTGACTAAATTTAGTTTTAGAAACTCTTTCATATACTGGTTAAAACATTATACAATTCCCCAGCAGCATGTATCAGGACAATTAACTAAACATCTTTCTTTCAGCTTCTACTTTCAGAGGGGCACCAGGCAGGTTTGCCCACTTTCCTCCTCATTATTTGCTTTTTTTGTAACCACTAGCGGCAGCAAGCAGGCAAACTAAAGATATTATGATTCCTGACGCTGGTCCCAGTTCTGTCTGGGGGAGGGGGGTCAAAGGGGTCTGCATGGTTTGGGCGGACGGGCTGGCCGGGGTTGATCTTTGGGTGGACTGGTCTCGGCTTCTCGGTGGGTTTTGGTTTTGGCTCTGTGGGCTATCTGCCTTTGGTGAGCTTCGGCGTGGGTTTTCTCGAGGGGCTACTTCTGGCAGGGATATGGGTGTCAGGCATGATCTTGGACCTGGATGCTGTAGGTCTTCTTTTCACGGGGGTTTACTTTTGCGGGGGCGGGGGGGCTGGTGGGGGCGCATCTGCACGGTGTGGGCTTTGTGCACGGTTTTTGCATTGGGTGCTCTTTGCTGCGTTCTGTATGGCCTACTGTGGTGTTGGGGTGGTGGTCCTGTGTGCAGCGGCTCTGGCCTCCGAGTGTGGGTGCTGCAGGGCGGGCGTCGCTGAGCTCGGCGGTTGAGTCATCCTTCTCGGCCTTACACTGAGGTGGGGTTTGCTTGTCTGAGGGGTGGTTCCTGGTGGGTGGTGTGTGCTTGGGGTCGGTGGTCTTCACCTTGCCGGCTCACTCCCTGTGGCTGTTTGCCGGACCCCTGGGCTTTTTCGGGCCTCTACCTCGGGAGTCATATGTCCCTGGGTCTAAGGTCTTCTTATTTTTTTCCTTTTCATTTCTGTCTCTGTGTCCGCAACTATTCGAAAATTCCCAAAGCAGTTTCTAATAAAGTTTCTTATATAAATATAAAGCAGAGAATTTTTAAGCATCAGCTGTAACGCTCCACTTGTGAAAGTAAATCTGTTGGGCTTTTTCTTGGCACTCAGACAACAATTCTGAGTGCTACTCTGCTGGACAGGACATTGTTAAAAAAAAAAAAATGACAATGAAGAAGCTATACGGGTCCTTGAACGCTTCTTTTCCACTGGCTAGTTTTAGCCGGCACGGCTCTGCTCCACTCGGTTAAACTGACCCACTGACGGCTAGAGCTGAAGCCCTGGCTCCAGCCATCAGTGTAGTGCGCTGTACTGCTATTAATATTACTGTAAATAGCTGTTAACTTTGACTTGGTGGTGCACAGATGTGTGAGTAAAAGAAAATGGCTTTGTCAAAAATCTGTAAAGTGGATGAAAATCACACATTTAAAGATGAATCCACAGAAGCATAAGCCTTAACTTCCGTCAGTTGTAAGGCCAGTCTGCCTTATATGTTCTGAATCAGTTTGACTAGTAAAGAGTGGAAATCTAAAGCAAGATTATGAAACCAAATATAAGAACTTCAACCAAAGCTATCCACCTGAGTCTGACTGTAGGACACGAAAAATAAATGAACTGAGGGATCAGTATGAAGGAGCTAAACGGCTGATAACACACTCTCTTACGGCACAACAGCGAGCATATGAGTGTTCACTGTGAGTACAGTGAATTTCAGGAAAACACAAAAAGCCGTTCAGTGACTGGGAAATAATCAAAGAGTGCATGGAAGCTGTGTCAGAAACACTTTTAGATGGAAAAGAAGGACAACAACTTCAGGAAAAGGTTAAGCAAATTGCCACACATTTTTGGTGTTACGTGAAGTGCTTCTTCTCTCTTTTACTACATTTCCACTGGTTATCTAGCATACTGCCCCCTGTGTTTTTGGAAAAGACTGCAGCCATGTAAGCGAGAAGTATAAACACCTACAGCGCGTCTTCAGCCTTGTGTTGTCAGTGGAGCCCTGCGCGACACCCCAAAGCTCGACTATAACTGAGCTCTGGTGGGCATCCCTTCATATTCCCCTACCAGCGGCTACCTCATCAGACAGGATGGTATAGTGCCGTTCCTCCATTGCCTTCCAGGCAGCCGGGGTAACCAGGTTCTGGGCTTGGTCTATGCAAGCGGATGTGAGCGAGGTGCTGATTCGGGGCTATGTCGCCCTACGTCTCTCCCTTTGTCTCTGGCCTGGGGCCTGTTGCTCCTGTACTTCACTGTCGACCTTCCTCTGTGTCTGGCGTATGGCTGTCTGAGGCTGCGGTGACCATCAGGAGTTGAAGCTACCTGAGCCTTGCTGGTCTTGGCACTGAGTGCTTTTTCTGTCCTTCTTGACATTCAAACAACTCGGCACCTACAACTGACAAATTCATTCATATATCCTCACCCACCACAAACACACTTAGTTCTACACACACACACACACACACACACACACACACACTCTTGTTTTGCTATATGTAGTGAGGACCATGTGTTGACTCCCATTGACTTCCATTGATTTTCAGTCATTTTCAACCCTTTCTATGCCCTAACCCTGACAATAACTCTAAACCTAACCATTACCAGTGCATGCCTAACCCTAACCTTAACCTAAACTCAATTTCACACCTTAGTCCTAAACCTAACGTTAGCAAAATAGGTCGTGAGGACCAGCAAAATGTCCTCACTTTGGTACCAACGGTCCTCAATTTGATGGTAAAATCGGGAAAATGGTTTTCACTGTGATGCCAAGACAGGAACACACACACACACACACACACACGCACACACACACATCCACCCACCGGCCTCTTACAGATAATCCAAGTGGTTAAACGTCACACAAACACAGGTTCCTTTCCATCGATATGACCTGTTTACTTTGATCACAGAAAAGTCAATCAAGCAATTAAATATAATTTTATAAAATATAATAATATAAATATAATATAATTTTAAAATATTCTTTTTGTAGAGCAAAACTGTCCATTTGGTAAACCTGAAATACCAAAAAAAGACAAGTATTTAAACTCAGCACTCAGCATTTAAACTGGTCCCTGCAGCCTTAAATTGCAGTGTTTAAAAGTTATACCAATTCATTTCGTATTAAAGAAGCGTGTATTAACTACATTATACAACAAGTCCCTACTGAATGTCTGGATGATGATTTGACATGAATAATTGATTTTATAAAATACAATTTGTCAGGGTGAACGTTGTTCTACACAGCTTATTTTCAACTTAATGTATTAGATCCCCTAGTCAGAGTGGCTTTATTTTGACTGATTTCCCAGCCTTTAATGCAACTTCAGCACAGTCCTCATGTAACATAATTATTAGCAGCTTAACAGCTGTCACATCTGGTCCTCAGATTCAACATGAGCTTAGGAAGGGCATTAACGTTTGGTTGCTAGATTTAAGATGTATAAGTGGAGATAAGAGTAGCCCAGTATAAGAATAAATGTTTAATGACTCATTGGAGTGAAATAATACTTGTAATGTTTCAACAAGTTTCAGTTTGACAAGCTTAGCAACAAGTTGTGGTCAAAATAAATCATTAAAGCTTGGTAATGGTAACTAAAGGAAAATCAAACTTGTTAAAATAGATTTTCCATAAAATACTTAATCTTTCTGTTGTGATTATGATTATATTATTTAATATTAATATTTCATTAAATAATCATTCAGTCTGTTATGTGTTGTCCTGTAATCAGTGACTTTATTACTGATCATAATCTTAATGTTATGTTTTTAACAGAAACATGGTTACATGAATTTAATGACATTCTTAGAAATTTTGGTTTGACTCAACATGTTAAACAGCAAACGCACAAACAGCGACATATTTTGGATTTGATCATTACTAAGGGTCTAAACATTTCCAAGGTGTCTGTAACTGATGTTGCCCTATCTGACCACTTTTCTGTTATTTTTGAAAGCATCATCTGCAATGACTCAGTTAGCCAAAGAGACATTATAAGAAAACGCATCTTTAAGGACGGTGCTGCTGAAACCTTTAACCAGATTTACTCTTCTACCTCCACTTTGCCATGTAACAATTAACTGAAATAAACTGAATTAACACTAAGATGAGCTGGTAGATAACTTTCATTCTAAAACCTCAGACAATATTGATAAAGTTGCTCCAATTAAAGTGAAAGTTGTTTCTGGAAAGAAAAAGTCTCCAAGTGCTCCACCAGTCAGTGAAAAAGGGAGTGTCAAAAATCTAAACACAGGTGGCAAAAGACTAAACTCCAGGTTCACCATAACATTTATAAAGAGAGACTGCAGAGATATAATTTACAACTGAAAAATGTGAGAGAATCTTTCTTCTCTGAGATAATCAGCAAAAACATTTACAATGCTCGTGCATTATTTGCCACGGTCGACAGGTTAACAAGCCCTCCTGTAACTGTAGCATCTGAACTCCTCTCTACCAGGGCCTGCAATGAATTTGCTAACTACTTCATTGAAAAAACCCAAAAGATCAGAGGGACAGTCAGCACATCCACATCAACTCCAGTACCAAAGCTGTCTGCAACTAGAACTGATTTTGATAAAATTTCCCAATTTTATCAAATAAACTACCAAAACTTAGAAGAAATTGTACAGCAACTAAGCTCCTCTTCCTGCTGTCTCGATGTTTTACCCACAGCTTTCCTTAAGAAAGCTTTGCCTGTCATAATGTCTGATTTAACTCAAATAATAAACACATACCTTTTGTCAGGTGTTTGCCCTCAGGCCCTAAAAACAGCAATTATCAAACCTCTATTGAAAAAGAGCAACTTGGACAAGCTGATACTGCAGAACTACAGGCCTATATCAAACATCCCCTTCATCAGTAAGATTATTTAAAAAAAGCTGTGTTTCAGCAGTTAAACAACTTCCTAACAATGACCAGTCGCTTCGATGTCTTCCAGTCAGGCTTCCTGCTCACCACAGTACAGAGATTGCTCTTGTCACGGTGTTCAATGACATCAATATAAATACAGACTGTGAAAGAACCACAGTGCTGGTATTATTGGACCTTAGTGCAGCATTCGACACTGTTGATCAGTCCATTTTATTGGAGCGCCTGGAAAACTGGGTCGGCCTTTCTGGTACAGCACTCGATTGGTTTAAATCCTACTTGAAGGACAGGGACTTTTTTGTGTCAGTAGGTAACTTTACATCAAAGACCACAAAAATCACATGTGGCATTCCCCAAGGGTCCATCTTAGGGCCCCTTCTATTCAATATCTACGTGCTCCCCCTAACTCAGATTTTAATAAACAACAACGTAAGTTATCATAGCTATGCAGATGACACACAGCTATACGTTACGATGTCACCAGGTGACTATGAACCCATTCAAGCGCTTGATAAATGCTTAGAAGAAATCAATGCATGGATGTGCCAAAATTTTCTTCAGCTGAATCAAAACAAAACTGAAGTAATAATCTTTGGACTAAAGGAAGAGCGTTTAAAAGTTAGCACACAGCTTCAGTTAATACAGCTAGAAACCACCAATCAGGCTCGAAACCTGGGTGTAGTGATGGACTCAGACCTGAACCTTCAGAGGCACTTAAAGACAGTAACATGAATCTGATCGATTCATAAGATGGCAGCGAGTGTTTAGCCTTAGCCGTTAGCGGTTTCAGCTAAAAAAAAGGGAAGCCTGTTGCTCCTGTATCTTTAAAATACCATTAATAAAATGATCAAAATGCATAGGCATTGACTGTGTGTTATGGCCAGTCTGTGTTTTTAAACAACCCTTTAAATAAAGTTTGTCTTACACAACACAAAAGTTTGTCTTACACAACACAAAACACATCATTAGCTGAGTAGGTAGTCTGCTACCACTTAGCTGTGGTTTCTCAACACAAACCGAAACCAAACGTCATTGAACAAACATTATTTAGATTATTTCATTCTAAACCAATCTTCTCTGCCCAAGCACTACCTCTTACGTAAACCGTGCTAAGGAAAATTTTTCCAGGCAACGAGTTGAGGGAAGCAAAGCTGTCCAGTCCTCCACAGGTGGACTGAACTGGACAACAGAGGAATGTTGTGACAACTTCAGTGGCAGCAGTGCAGCTGAGTAGCTCTCGCTACAATAAAGGTGTGCGATGGTGTGGTCCAGATGACCTCTTCTCCAGACCGTGGGGGAAATCCGCTTCAATTAGGGCTGCTTCCGGAGGCCTTAGAAGAAAAGTCAAGTTGAGCTTGTCTTACAGTATTACTCCCTTTTTATAAATGAATACTGGATACTAAAACAACAAATCTTTGCTTAACTTTGTTGCATAAGATCAGTGTGATCGTAGTCACTTTTGGATCCAAGGATTCTTTAAAGTAGAAACCTTAGTGGGCCATGAGTTTCAAGGCCGCTGAAGCGGAGTCTGATCCATCTATTAGCCACTGTCCACAGCTGGAATGAGACTGAGCGGAGAGGGGAATGTGCCCTTGGGTCAGAGGTTCCAGCTCTGACTCCTCCTCTTCCTGGGCTGTGTTAGGAATAGGTTAGTGTGATGTTGAAATATACAGAGGTTAATCCAGGCCTTAGTATGCAGTTCAGAGACCATGTTCTTCCATGTTTCACTTCATGGCAGGGGTCCCAAAATTTCAATATCACAGATGCATATTGGCAGTCTTTAGCTTTAGCCTCAGATTTAGTTGATTATTTAGTTATCCTAATTGCAAAATCTTTAAGTTTTTTTACTCGTATTATTAAAAAGTATCCATCTTTAAAAGTTGCAAATTAGTCATTCATTTTAAAAATGTTTTGAAGCTGTTACACATTTTTCTACGGAGGTCTCTCTGAAAACATATTTAAGCCTGGGAGAGTGTGAGCATTCCCTGAAAAGTCTGGATACTTGATATCAGATTGATTACTGGGAGACTGGGCTGCTCCTGCTAAGATGTTTGGAACTAAATTATTATGGTTTCAGTGTTGGCAATACAAACCTTTCCAGGGCAGACAGTGTCAGTGAGAAGGCTGAGAACAACAGATCTGTGTGTTCATATTCACCAGTGATTCTATTGCTGTCAAAACTAAAACTATTGTTGTGTGTATAATTATTTGCACAGGGGGGGTTTAAGAGAGTAAAAGGCAGATAAAAGCAGGAAAGCCTAGACAGAGATACAGTAGTGTCAGTGTTTGATCTCTTACACAATCTAACGAAGCTGTCCTCTGATAATTTATAGTGCATTGTGTGTTTTGTAATTTCTTGTAAAATAACAATGTTCTGCGACTGTTAAAAATGAAGTGCTGTACGTTGCAGGTGTGTGTGTGTCGACATGGAAGCACAAAATAACAACCAGTCTGCTTTGGACAATCACAACAGTCTGTTCAAGCTAACTGCTCAGGAGGATCAGGTGAGAGATCCAACTATTACCTTGTTATTAGCTGATATCTGTTAGCCTTCAGTAAAGAAAAACCCTTTGCATCAAGACGTAACACATTTTTGTTTTAATAAACTGCTCTTCTAGCCACTGTTATCCTGTTCATTCTAATTGCATTAGCCATATTATTATGACCACCATCGTTAATTTCACTAAAACAACCCAAACCTAGCCAGGTATAGAAACCACAAGAAATGCTCTGCTGGATTGAGAGACCAAGCTGAACTCTTAGTTGTGTTCCTGTTACTATTTCTGAAACCTCTAAACCATTCCTATTCTGGCAGTCTGGGCGTGTGGGACCTGACCTCTACTGATCGATCTCAAACTGCCTGTTGGCAAATGCTATTACACAGCTGCTTTGTTCTTACTGCTGAATATCTTATGCTGCTAGTTTTCCACTAACCCTTTTCTTGAACAGAGAAATGTATCAAGCCTTGAGTATTCCTGCAGTATGGCAAACCTCCGCATTGAAAAGAAGATTGGTCGGGGTCAGTTCAGCGAGGTATATAAAGCCACATACATGCTGGATGGACAGCTGGTTGCACTCAAGAAAGTCCAGGTATAGTGCTCTAATAGTTCTTCAGAAAAGGTCCAGAAATACTGTCACACAAATGCACTTTCGGGTCAATTTCTATTTGTTCACGGACAGCCACTGCCAGTAGGCTATCTGTATTAAAGTGAACAGTTTATGGTGCTCTCTTTAATAAACAAGGACAAAACATGTTACTTGAATTAATTTATAGACACGCACATTGGGAGTTCCTTTCATCACGTTTTTCATTTTTTATCAACTGTACTGCTGTTATATCTCTGTAAGATAAAACCATTACAACTTTACCAACTTCACAGATTTTTGACATGATGGATGTGAAGGCTCGTCAGGACTGCATCAAGGAGATTGATCTTCTAAAGGTAAAGCCCTCAATGCTAATGTTTTCAGTGGGTAAACTGAGAAAGTACTGCATAAAAACTGCCCAAGTGATAAACTCATGGATTTGTGACTAAAATGATATTCCCTACAAACACAATTCCTATTTACAAAAGGCAAGAAGCAAACAGTATGTTGAATCTGTCACCAGACAACAAAGATGTTCACAAGTAATATTTTGCATGTCCAAGTCAAGTCTCAAGTCTTTGATCTCAAGTCCAAGTCAAGTCTCAAGTCTTTAAACTGAAGTCCAAGTCAGGTCTTAAGTATTTGAGTGACACAGTAGTCAAAAAGCAAATCACTTTATAGTTGTAATGGTCTGGCATGAAACTTCTGTTGTATAGTTTACATAGAAAGTTGCATTGTGATATCTCAGTTATGATCAGGTTAAACTGGTAAATTAAAAAAAATACAATTTAAAACAAGCACACACACATATGTTTTACAGATACATATGTTTTCTTACAAAACTGACATGTTTGTGGATAAAATCTTCGTTTGTTTCAGCAGTGAACATCTGTCTTTGAGAAGAAAAAATGAAATCCTGCCTTTTTCTAAAAATATAAATAAAAACCAAATAAATAATTATAAAATGAAAATTAAAACAGAATTTCAATGAACAATAATTCTGACATAAATAGCCCTGCAGTAACAACTAGTAACGAACTAATATTTGCACCCCTGTGGCACCAAGATTGTTTGTAGCATAGATACTAACATCAATGGGTAAACTTTCCGGGTGGGTTTTCAGGTGGCAAATGAAATTGGATGTGGTGGACCCAGCATCCTGTATTTTTATGCCACAGATGCTGCAGTTTGCTGCTCTTCTATTTGCTCATTGTGAGAAGTTTTTATAGCCAAAAGTTATTACGAATGGTGGGGCAGAAACACGTGTGCTCACTGGCGTAGCCATGATTGTGATGGTTTGCACATGCACCCGCATAAGGAAAATAATAACACACAGCAGTCAGGCGATCAGAAAGAGAAGATATTTTCACACAAAACACAAAAAACAACAACAAAAGAAATGTTCACAATTCTCAAATCGCGAGTCTCAGTCGAGTCTGAAGTCACTGTATGTGTGACTTATGTGTGACTTGAGTACGAGTCCCTAACTCGAGTCCCCATCTCTGCTAGACAGTTTGAATCAGAACAACAAGCAACCTTCAACAGAGTTTAATAAAATATGGATGTGCCTTTGTTGTCCTATCTGCAGCGATCTTCATACTATCACAGGCCCTGTGCGTCCCCTGGGTCGTGTATAGTTAATATAGTCTCGTTGCAACTTGGGTGCAGTGCAGATATTCCTGCAAATCGCTTAAATCAGATACAATTTCACAATACAAATGGGACGTTTGTGTGAGTACACTGAACACCATGAAACATTTGGAGCTGATCAAACTGAGCTTCTATAGCCTAAAGGTGGTTTTCATTTTTAAGTACGATTGTGCAATATATATTCCTAGTTTACTCTCATTCCTTCTACCCCACCCCCAAGCAAGTTCTCTACAAACTGATTTCTTTGTTAAAGAGGTTGTGATGGCTTTAAAAAATAAAAAGAATAGGAAAACAAGACAAAAAAGAAAAACAGAGGGTCAATGAAGCCCAGGGTTTAATGTAGCAAATACATCCTGGAGAATTTACATGATTCACCAGCAAGGACCACGCCACGAGATTAAGATTAAAGGTTCACTGAATGGATGAACTGGAAGTAGGGATCAGCTCATCTGGGGAGACTGCCGGAAGGCCTGGGGGAAGGAGACTTGGCTTGGGGGTGCGGTCTTCAGGAAATGGCTTTTTCCAAGCCCACTTAGGACATCTTAGATGGAACCTGCAAAAAAAGAGGTGAGGATAAAAAGAGGAGAGTTCCGGATTATAGGATGAAGCAGGATGGTTAACATGCAGGGATATTTTAGGTTGGAGTAGTTTCAGCTGCTTGTGGTTGAAATTTTAGTGAGCTATTTACTCCTTACACTCTCAAATGAAATGTTTAATGAGCTTGCTATTTGCGAAGATTGTTGAGTACTACCAGTTTCAGAAATAGCCGCTGTTGAAGAGAGGGAGGTGTACATCAGAGCTATCAGTTCTAAAGCTAAATAGCTAATTTGCCGTAAATTGAACCTATTGTTTCTTTGCAAATGCTTCATTTCTGCTTTTAGGTAAAGGATAGTCCATCAGGCAATTTTTAGATAATGTTGGTGAATGATAAAGGCACAGATGAACGCGTAAAATTAGGTAATTGGTGACATAACTAGGCTCTCATCTTTAAAAAGAGAAAGAGGCATAATCGGAAACTCCTTCAACAATTTCAGATATATTTACATATCTGTCTTATTTATTTCACCATTAATTAAACAATATTAAGTAGTCTGACATGAATACTTTCCCTCTCTCATCAAACTATCAATAAATCTACATTCAAAAAGGCCCAGGAGTTATTTCTCTTTCTCTGCACTAAGTTTCAACCAGAAATAAGAACACATCATCCAAGACAATGGAGAAAAAAATAACTGTGAGCTACAGGTTGATTCAAAGTGTACATTTATTATTTTCAAACTGATATGTATTTACACACATTTGTATTAAAATGTAATTAATATATCAGATTAACACAATTATAAGGACCAACAGAGAACATACAAACTACCCATAAGTATGAAATAGTCTGAAATGATGAGGCGATGTTCAGCAATCTTATGGTTATTGATTAAACTCAGATAGACATGTATAGATTTTATGGAAAAACGTCTATGAAAGTATTTATGTTTTTTTCATAGCTTTCAAATCTTATTACTTATTTAATCTAAGAAGTTGGGGTAGAAGAAAGACTGGGCCTAAAAACCTCTCTCTTCCACATTTGTCCCAGAGACACCCTCCAAGGTTTTTTTTACTCAATTACACATTAACAATTACTTCACACATGAGAATGATAATGGTAGCCATGTTAGATTTTAATAATTAAATTAATCAGTATTGAACAACAGCATATTTATCTAAACGTATACCAGTAATTATTGGGAATAAGCGGAGCTGTAAAATAATGAGAATTATTTCATCATCTAAATTCTGAAGTATAAAAGAAACAAAGGAGAGAGCAGAGACTTCTCTGTTTAAAAAATAAAGACTATCAGTTTGCTTCATGCCTAAGTGGTGTGCCCCACTGTCAAAAACATTCATTCTAAGCTGGAATTAGAACTGAGGGTCTGAATGGACATGGGGAAGCTAAAGGTGTCACATCTGATGGGAGGTAAATATTAACTAAAGATAAAAACGCTACTTTAAATTATTCTTGCTGAAGCATGTGTTTCCTGTTTGTGTGTTGCAGCAACTGAATCACCCCAATGTAATCAAGTATCTGGACTCCTTTATTCAAGATAATGAGCTGAACATTGTTCTGGAGCTGGCAGATGCTGGAGATCTGTCCCAGATGATAAAGGTCAGATGCCACATACACAAGGTCACTTTATTTGTTTTTACAGAAAGTAAGAAAGATTAATCCACAAATAAAGTTTTTGTTGCATGTATATATTTGGCATGGAATTATTTACCTTTTAAATTTTTTTAACTGAATAAAACTTGGATATTGTTGTAGGCTGGTCGGTGTTGTGCAAGCTCAGCCTTCACAAGAACTAGTTCTAACATCAGTTCATTTAGACTAAAACTATTTCAGCTTAATACGCTTAAGCTTAAGCTTCCAAATTCTAAAGAAATTCATAATTGTCATTTTTTTACACTTCAGAGAAAGATATTACATGTTGAAAGGTCACATCATCAGTCGAGTAGAGTATTTACATCATTATATAACATTTGCAATCTGATCTCTGCCATCTTGTTTACTTCTGTTATCGTCTGCTAGCGCTGAAATCACTATACTGCTCTCCTTCATATGCATTACCAATATTGTTGCAAGAAAACAAAACTTGAAGTGTAGACTAAGTCATGACTATTTAGAACTAAAGTTTTAGTTGCGGTCATAACCGTAATGCTCTACTTTAATAAAATCCAGATTTTATTCGTACATTACATTGACTACTAGAACCTTTCTAAGTGTAAATAATAAAACAACCATTAGAGAGAAAATTAGATGTGGCACAACCAAGACCGGAATATAGAGATGTGTGTGTAATAGGCTGACCACATGACCTATTCACAGCAGTTGCATTACCATTTCCTGTCCTCGCATGTAATTCCTGGTCATTTTGTTCTACATAAAACAGCGAAAACATTGACTTTACAGCAGCAAATGTATTTTGTAAAGAGCTTTGTTTGTTGCTGTAATGAACTTCTCTCAATTCAAGTTCCTCGTGTAAAAAGCAGCTTCCTTTGGTTATCTCCTGTGTCTATGCACACCACTGAAGCTAGAAAAAATTTTGCTTCATGAAGATTTATAGTTAAATATATGTAAATAAATTCTTACTCTATCTTTGTTTTATATCTGTGCAGTACTTCAAGAAAAACCGGCGACTGATACCAGAAAGGACAATCTGGAAATATTTTGTGCAGCTGTGCAGTGCCCTGGAGCACATGCATTCGCGCAGAGTTATGCACCGTGGTAAACAACTGTTTATTCATTTATTCTCCAGGCTACATTTTCAGTATGTGCACATCATGGCTGTATCCATCTAGATGGATCCACTGATAACCTAAATTTTATTGTGCTGCTACATTTAATGTGTTTATGCTGAATTATGTTAGAGGTCTGATTTAACATGTGTGTAAACAGATATCAAGCCAGCCAATGTGTTCATAACAGCCACAGGGGAGGTAAAGCTGGGGGATCTTGGATTAGGACGGTTCTTCAGCTCTAAAACCACAGCAGCACATTCTTTAGGTAACACGCACACAGACAACATATATTCGAATACCTGTTGTACACAAATGCATGGTGTATATATTTTACTGAAGCTACTGTTTAAAATTACTGGAATAAAAATAAATAATAATAATAAAAAGTATTACAGGTAGGTTCTAGGCAGTTTTCTGAAGTCTTGATTTCCTGTTCATTTAGGAATATATATTTTCTAGAACCTAACTTATCTCTCAGTGCTACAGATTATGCTATTTTCAAATCCTAACTTTCCTTTATTATAACCATTACAGTGGGGACCCCTTACTACATGTCACCAGAAAGGATCCATGAGAATGGATATAATTTTAAGTCAGATATCTGGTCCCTGGGGTGTCTTCTGTATGAGGTGAGCTCCCATTCACTGACCAGACCATGAAGATCCTGCAGCCTGGGAACATTATTACAAATCAAATCAAAAGTATTTATAGAGCACATATAAAAACAACTGATGTTGGCCAATGTGCTGCACACCAAAACAACAACTTACCATAATAGTTCAAAGTTAAAACAAAAATAAAGGTATTTTAGTCACTTTGGTTGTTCATCTCTCGCACTCATGCTTGGCAGGACGCTGAACATTCTATGAGAGATTTCCTCTTTTATTTCCAAAGTATTATGTATCAGCAAGTGCTTAAGAAACATCAAAATGAGTATGTTACCTCAATTATACACTGCCTGGCCAAAAAAAAGTCACCACCTGTATTTAACTAAGCAAATAGGTACGAGCCTCCCATTGGATAATTACTGCATGGGCGATTATGTTTCAGCTGGCAACAAGTTATTTTTAACTCCAACTGGTGCAATGAGTTGCTTCTTATTTCTTAAACAAACTTGTCGAAAGGTTTACCCTGTTCCAGAGTGATGGGCGCATCGCGGTAAGAAGAGAGGCAGGTGAAGTAAAGCACCCATCATGCCTAGTGCCTACTGTACAAGCCTGTGGGGGCAGTGCTATGATCTGGGGTTGCTGCAGGTGGTCAGGTCTGGGTTCAGCAACAGTATGTGTTCAAAGAATGAGGTCAGCTGACTACCTGAATATACTGAATGACCAGGTTATTCCATCAATGGATTTTTTCTTCCCTGAATTAATGAAAAATGAATGCAACAATGGGTGGAAATAAATCTTGTGACATTGCAGAAGCTTATCGAAACAATGCCACAGCAAATGCGTGCCGTAATCAAAGCTAAAGGCGGTTCAATGAAATATTAGTGTGTGACCTTTTTTTTGGTGGCGACTTTTTTTTTGGCCAGGTAGTGTACTATGCATGCACATTCTATTTATTTAACTAAGAAAATAGAAGCTAAAATACAGAAGTATGTTTAAAAGCTAAGTCCACCCCATGCAGCTGGTGGACCCATGTTTAGCCATTATTTTAGCCTATTCTTCCTCCCAGTGTTGGTTTGAAGTGTTATTTTGGTTCTGTTGGCCAGCTTTGATGAACCTTAGTGCTGCTTCTGCTAGTGCAACTTGACAGCTCAGACAACATATTCACGATAGTCTTTCTTTTTTGAGCAGCTCCTATACTTGATACTTCATGTTGTTCTTTTAGGAGAAACAAAAGGAAAAAAAAATATCCTGAAAAAGAGGGACATCCTTTGCAGCAGGTAGCATTGGGCTTTCATTGCAAAAAATAGTTTAACTTAAAACAGACCCTGAGATAGAACTACAGATTTTCCGTCTTATTACTTATTTTAAGTCAAATATGGTCAATGCCGATAAATAAAAATAATTCAATTCAATTCAGTTTATTTATATAGCGCCAATTCACAACACATGTCGTCTCAAGGCACTTCACAAAAGTCAGGTACATACATTCCAATTAGTCCTAACCATTGAACAGTGCAGTCAGAGTTAGTTATTTATTCAAACTGGATAAAAAGTTTTTCTGTCTAAGGAAACCCAGCAGATTGCATCCAGTCAGTGACTTGCAGCATTCCCTCCTCCCGGATGAGCATGTAGAGACAGTGGACAGTCACTGGTGTTGACTTTGCAGCAATCCCTCATACATAGCTAGCATGTAGCAACAGTGGAGAGGAAAAACTCCCTTTTAACAGGAAGAAACCTCCAGCAGAACCAGGCTCAGTGTGAGCGGCCATCTGCCACGACCGACTGGGGGTTAGAGAGAACAGAGCAGAGACACAAAGAGAACAAAGAAGGACTGATCCAGGAGTACTTTCTATGGGAAGGAAAAGTAAATGTTAATGGATGTAGCTCCTTTAGTCGTTTCACCTAGAAAGAAGGAGCAGATAAACTCTGAGCCAGTTTTCAAGGTTAGAGTCTGAAAGAGAGCACATAGAGTTAGTCACAGTAAAAGCTCAGTCAATCGCATGTCTAGGAGAGAGAAAGGGTTAAACACTGAAAGACAGGGCCATGTGGATCATCGGTAGAGGGTGAGCATTAAGTTGTTGCCAGCAGAAGCTCGGACGATGCCCCTCTCCAGAAAGGTGTTATTGGTAGACACAGAGTCAGGCCAGGTGTAGCTTCTAGGAAGAGAAAAGAGAGAGAACAAAGTTAAAAGCTGAAATAACAGCAAATAATGCAAAATTGGAGAGTAGTGTTAGAATGTAGCGAAGAGGGTGAAAGTGGTCATTATGTCCTCCAGCAGCCTAAGCCTACATTAGCATAATTACACAGAAATTTTCAGTTCAGATTATTTAGTTAAACGGCGCTCATTTTCAACAATGTCGTCTCAAGGCACCCCACAAAGGGTCCCACTGATGGTCATTGTTATACTAAAAACCACAAGGATTGGGATACCTCTCTCTGTCAGACTGATTATAACCATTGGAAAAGAGAAGGGGTCATACAGGTAGCAGAAATGGAGGTTGTGTTTGCACCTCAACCATAACTGAGGTGTAAACCATAAAGAAAATCTTTTTAAAAGTACATATATACACAATTGACTTTACCGAAGAGTATGCATGGTGTTGTTCTGGACTGTCAAGTGTTCATCAGCAGCCAATTACTGATATTACAGACCAGTTATATTTATTTCATTATGGGAATGTTTCTTTCTGTCATTTTGTTTTGACCATAAATAAGAAAGTTGCTGATGTCATTGAGCAGAAAAACCTTTCTTTACAAGTAAGTTGAATTGAGCAGGGAGTAATGCCTTCTATGCCTCTATACAGTAGATGTGGTGGTGGAGATTATTTCAGAGTTGATTGCATCATGTTTGCAGATCTTTCTCACCTCACACAGCTTCTAAAGAAGAGAAATTCCCTCATTTAACTGCAGAGCTACTTGCTCTGAGACCTTCTGCTGGTAGGAACTAGTTGCTCACTAAGTTACAGATGATTGAAACGTCTGCTCTGTGATAGACTGGCAGACATCCAGGGTGTACCCAACCTTTCACCCAGTGACCACTCCGAATAGGCCCCAGCCTCCCCATGACCAAGCAAGAATTAGCAGGTATAAATATTTGATGGGTGATTGAAAGTAGCAGTTAATCCAGCAGTACATAGAGGCTGGAACCGCATTATTTGGGGATTGCTACCTGAAAATGACAATTATCTGTCTTGTTGGCCAGACAACAAAATGGCCTGCGTTAATTGATAAATGTTAACAGTGCACCCTTTCCTCATGGTGGGTTGTTTTTTTAACTTGTTTTTTTTTTTTTTTAAGAATGAGAGGAAGCTTTGACGGAGCCCTGAAAAGTAACAAAATGATTCTTGTCATTTTTACTTAAACATACTATTTGGGTTCTAATGGGTTCTATGGAAAAACTTATCCACTTAAATTAAATATTTTATTGCTAAATTAAGAGTTTTCTTACCAAAAAACTTTGAACACAGCAAAATAAGACCTGTGTTTGGTGCCTTTCAGTTTTAAAAGTCCACTTGTTTTAGGTATCATTGTTTCTGCTGTATGAAGCTTACAGAGGGAACAAGACAGTCATTGGAAACAAATTAATCTGCTAAATCCAACAGGTCTACTGCAAGTCTTCTTTTCTGCTCTTCATTGGGATGTATTTATAAATCACATTTTTAAACATCAAAAAAATGATGCCTCTGTATCGTACTCGTACTCGTCGTCTTCCGCTTATCCGGAACCGGGTCGCGGGGGCAGCAGACTCAGCAGAAACACCCAGACATCCCTCTCCCCAGACACCTCCTCCAGCTCCTCCGGGGGGAGCCCAAGGCGTTCCCAGGCCAGCCGAGAGACATAGTCCCTCCAGCGTGTCCTGGGCCTCCTCCCGGTGGGACGTGCCTGGAACACCTCCCGAGGAAGGCGTCCAAGAGGCATCCGGTATAGATGCCCGAGCCACCTCAACTGGCTCCTCTCGATGTGGAGGAGCAGCAGCTCTACTCCGAGCCCCTCCCGAATGGCCGCGCTCCTCACCCTATCTCTAAGGGAGTGCCCGGCCACCCTACGGAGGAAGCTCATTTCAGCCGCTTGTATCCGGGATCTCGTTCTTTCGGTCATGACCCAAAGTTCATGGCCATAGGTGAGGGTAGGAACGTAGACCGACTGGTAAATCGAGAGCTTCGCTTTTCGGCTCAGCTCTCTTTTCACCACAACGGACCGGCACAGCGCCCCCATTGCTGCGGCAGCCGCACCGATCAGTCTGTTGATCTCCCGCTCCATTCTTCCCTCACTCGTGAACAAGACCCCGAGATACTTGAACTCCTCCACTTGAGGCAGGAACTCCCCTCCAACCTGAAGAGGACAAGCCACCCTTTTCCGGTCGAGTACCATGGCCTGTGACTTGGAGGAGCTGATCTTCATCCCAGCCGCTTCACACTCGGCTGCGAACCGCCCCAGCGCATGCTGTAGGTCTTGGCTAGAGGGGGCCAGCAGGACCACGTCATCTGTAAAACGAAGAGACGAAATCCACTGGTCCCCAAACCAGACCACCTCCGGCCCTTGGCTGTGTCTAGAAATCCTGTCCATAAAAGTTATGAACAGGACTGGTGACAAAGGGCAGCCCTGCCGGAGTCCAACATGCACCGGGAACAGGTCCGACTTAATGCCGGCAATGCACTAAGGCTGAGGAGTGTGATCCCCCTACAGTTGGAACACACCCTCCGGTCCCCCTTATTATGAAAGGGGACCACCACCCCGGTCTGCCAGTCCAGAGGTACTGTCCCCGACCGCCATGCAATGTTGAAGAGGCGTGTCAACCATGACAGCCCCACAACATCCAGAGATTTGAGGTACTCAGGGCGGATCTCATCCACCCCCGAGCTTTTTAACCACCTCGGTGACTTCAGCCTGGGTGATGAAAGAGTCCAACCCCGAGTCCCCAGCCTCTGTTTCCACCAGGGAATGCGTGATGGCAGGATTGAGGAGATCCTCGAAGTACTCCTTCCACCGCCCGATAATGTCCCCAGTTGAGGTCAGCAGCCTCCCACCCCCACTATAAACAGTGTTGGCGAAGCACTGCTTCCCCCTCCTGAGGCGCCGGACGGTTTGCCAGAATCGCTTCGAGGCTGACCGGTAGTCCTTCTCCATGGCCTCACCGAACTCCTCCCAGGCCCGAGTTTTTGCCTCTGCCACAGCTCGGACTGCAGCACGCTTGGCCTCACGGTACCCGCCAGCCGCCTCAGGAGTCCCACAAGCCAACCACAGCCGATAGGACTCCTTCTTCAGCTTGAAAGCATCCCTTACTGCCGGTGTCCACCACCGGGTTCTGGGATTGCCGCCGCGACAGGAACCGCAGACCTTACGGCCGCAGCTACGGGCAGCAGCATCGACAATAGATGCGGAGAACATGGTCCACTCGGACTCTATGTCTCCAACATCCCCCGGAATCTGGTCAAAGCTCTCCCGGAGGTGGGAGTTGAATACATCCCTGGCCGAGGACTCCGCCAGGCGTTCCCAGCAGACACTCACTATGCGCTTGGGCCTGCCAAGTCTGTCCGGCTTTCTCCTCCTCCAGCGGATCCAACTCACCACCAGGTGGTGATCAGTGGACAGCTCAGCCCCTCTCTTCACCCGAGTGTCCAAAACATGCGGCCGAAGGTCTGATGATACGACAACAAAGTCGATCATTGACCTCCTGCCTAGGGTGTCCTGGTGCCAAGTGCACTGATGAAGACCCTTATGCTTGAACATGGTGTTCATTATGGACAATCCGTGACTAGCACAGAAGTCCAATAACAAAACACCACTCGGATTCAGATCGGGGAGGCCATTCCTCCCGATCACGCCTCTCCAGGTGTCGCTGTCGTTTCCCACGTGGGCGTTGAAGTCCCCCAGCAGAATAATGGAGTCCCCGGGAGGGGCACTATCCAGCACCCCCGACAGGGACACCAAGAAGGCCGGGTACTCCGCACTACCGCTCGGCCCGTAGGCCAAAACGACAGTCAGAGACTTATCCCCGACCCGAAGGCGCAGGGATGCGACCCTCTCATCCACCGGGGTAAACTCCAACACTAGACGGCTGAGCTGGGGGGCAACAAGCAAACCCACCCCAGCCCGCCGCCTCACCCCGTGGGCCACTCCAGAGTAGAAGAGAGTCCAGCCCCTCTCAAGGAGATGGGTTCCAGAGCCCACACTGTGCGTGGAGGCGAGCCCGACTATTTCTAGTCGATATCTCTCGACCTCCCGCACAAGCTCAGGCTCCTTCCCCCCCAGTGAGGTAACATTCCACGTCCCTAGAGCCAGCCTAAGCATCCGGGGATCGGGCCGCTGAGGTCTCCACCTTCGTCCGCCACCCAATCCTCTTTGCACCAGTCCCTCACGTTCCCCCTGCAGGTGGTGGGCCCACTGGGGGATGGCCTCGCGTCTCTCGTTTCGGGCTTGGCCCGGCCCGGGTCCCGCGAGGAGAAAAACCCCGGGCCCCCAGGCGCTCTCCGACGAGTCCCGACCCCAGGGCTGGCACCCAGGGTGGGACCCCCGCTCTGCCGTACCGGGCG